>OU015750.1:81142592-81165499 GCA_907169655.1 Acomys percivali
TAGTCCTATGAAGAGACACCAACCACAGCAACTCTTACAAAGGAAAACATTCAAGTGGAGCTGGCTGACCATTCAGAGGTTTAGTTCGTTATTGTCAAGGAGAGAAGCATGGCCACATGCAGGCAGACACAGTGCTGACGAGGGCACGGAGAGTTCTACCTCCTGAGATTGAGGCAGCAGAAAGACAGAATGAACACTTCACCAACAAGGCCACATCTACTCCAACAAAGCCACACTTCCTAATAGTGCCACTCCTTATGAGCCTATGGCGGCCATTTTCTTTTAAACCACCAAACACTTAAAATACAAGTGCCAGCGCTCATTAGATATGGCCTACTGTTTCCTGAGGATGTGACAGGTGTTTATAGTTACAAATGGTAGTGTTTGAAATAAGTCACAATGGCCAACTAAAATACTTGTTAACATAAAGTTGCTTCTCCAAGGGCTGGGGGTTCTGACTTGTAGGATTATACTGAAGTAAATTGGTAAAGTATTCACCTGTCTGATTTTAATGATCTTAGTAGTAATATTATTAGAAGTTTTTTGGATCCATGTGGCGTGTTTTCACACTGGTTAATCTTCCTTAGAAACAAGTGTTTAAGCTTAGTGTTGCTAGGCATTGTGGTTTAAGTGAGAAGGTCCTCCATAGGCTCATTTGTATGAATACTTGGTCCCCAGTTGGTGGAACAGTTTGGGAAGGATTAGGAGGCATGGCCTTGTTGGAGGAGGTGTGTCAACGGAGCTAGCCTTTGAGGCTTCTCTGCCTTCTGCTTACACATCAAGATGTAAGCTCTCAGCTACTCCCTCAGTGCCATGCTTGCTCCCTGCTGCCATGCCCCCTGCCACAATGGTCCTGGACTCACGCTCTGAATGATAAGCCCCAGTTAAACTGTTTATATGTTGCCTCAGTCATGGCTTCTTATCATGAGCATAGAAACGTAATTCAGATAGTAGAGCATACCTATAATCCCAGTGCACTGGAGACTAAGAAAGGAAGGTGGCAAGTTTGAGGCCAGCCTTGGCATATATATATATATGCATATATAGGCCCTGGCCTCAAAATTAACACAAAGTTTGTCATGTGGAGAGAAGGAATTAATTGTAAACTCTAAAAAAAGACAGTAAGCAAATTCAATGTATGATTCAGAAGTAGTATTAATCTGGTTTTGCCATTGCACTGACTCTGTGTGTGCATGTATGGTGACTTTGCCTTCTCATCTCCCACACTTCTTGCTGTTTAAAATGAAATCTCATATGAAAAAAATTTATGTTAAGGAAACAAAACCAGTTGTCAAGTCTTGGGACTTTCTTTTTTCTGGAACTCATTAAAATTCCCTGATAGTTGGGCATGTGGCTTAGGCAATAAATTGCTTCCTTAGCATACACAAGGCTCTTCATATACCAGGGTACTGGATAGCAGGAGGAGACGGTCAAACACGGCTACATAGCAAGTTTAAGGTCAGCCTGGAACACATGAGCTGTGTAAAGGGACCTGAAAGACCCTTCTTAAGACCAATTGGAGGAAGCCTATTCCATTGTGGTGGCTGATAGGCAGTGCCGCTCTAGAGCCCTTCTTTGGACTTGGCCTTCGAAGTCTAGGCATATTCTTTTATTATTCTGCTTCTATATAGATGTATGTATAGGAATACTTAAGCATTTTTACTTGAGTTTTCTGAACGTGAAAGTGTAGGTTTTTAATTAACAGTAAAAATGCTGTTTGGTCAACTTCTGAGAGATACAGTCGAGTAATTGCATTTATTTAGCTGGCTTTGGTTAAAAGAAGCCTATTAATAGAAGCATCATTAAAAAGTATGAGATAAATTATATTTACACTCTGTGAGGAGGGACGCTCCTTTGAGGTGTACCTTGGGGAAGCTCACTGTAAAGTTCCTTCTCCTTCTCCATCCCTCATGCCACTCCTTTCATTGCCATCTGAAAACAGAGAACTCTGTGTTGTGCTGTTTGTGAAAAACAGTCCCAGGGTAAGCCTGAGGGTTAGTTAGGTCATGGTGGGGCACCGCATTCTGGTGCAGATGGAGAAGGACAAAGCCTTTGGACAAACTACTGTGCCAACATTGCTTCTGTCATAGGTTCTCACACATTGGATCCATGAGAGATACCCATGCTTGACTTGGAAAATCAGGGAAGGCTTATTTATATGTATCAAGAAAGGGTCTTTATTATATAGTTTATTATATAGTTATTATATAGTTTATTACTATAGTTACCCACAGTTATACCTTCTAGTTTCAATTTTTAAAAAGATTAATTTTAATTTTTAAGTGTGTGTGTGGGTATGTGTATGTGTGCGCGCGCGTGCACATGTAGTACTTTTGGTGTCCATAAGAGAGTGTTAGATCCGCATAGAGCTGGAGTTATAGGGAGTTATGAGCTGTCCAACATGGGTACTGGGAACTGAACTCAGGTTTGCAAGAACAGGGACTCCTCTTAACCACTGAGCCACCTGCCCAGCTCCCCACACTTCCTCTAAAAGGTGTTATGTTTGTTTATGTATGGGAAAGGATATGGTATGAGTGTCTTCAGAGGCCAGAAGAGGGCTTGAGTTACAGATCCCCAAGTGGGTGCTGGAAATCAAACTCTGTCCCTCTTCAAGAGCACGTCTCTTAGCTGTTGAGTCATCTCTCTGGCTTCCTCTTTTAAATGTAATTTCATGTAATTTTAAAACTCTGGTACATATGCCATCACACTCATTGACAGCTAGGAGAATAGTGTTCCCATTTTACCTAGGAACAAATTTTTATGGAGCTATTGAAAACAGATAGTCAGTGAGCAATCATAGCTAATGAGTAGTATTATTGTGTCTCGGGCCTCAGGCCTAGGTTTGTAGGGAGCTGGTCCCCTCACACCAGCCTCTCTGCATGGTTTATAACTGCTTTTGTTTTGTTTTTTGGGAATTTTTTGTTGTTGTTTTAGGAGGCTTTTGTTGTTGTTGTTTGTTTGTTTTTTTGAGACAGGGTTTCTCTGTGTAGCCTTGTCTGTCCTAGACTCACTCTGTAGACCAGGCTGGCCTCGAACTCACAGCGATCCGCCTGCCTCTGCTTCCCGAGTGCTGGGATTAAAGGTGTGCGCCACCACGCCTGACTCTTATAACTGCTTAAAACAGTGCAGTTTTCAGTGTAGGTGAAAACTGTTGCTTTTTCTTTTTTTTCTTTTTACACATGCGTTTATATTATTTCACATATATACAATAAACTGCCTATAGCAATAAAAACTACAAAACAATCAGGAATTATATAAATGTTGCTTTTCTAAGGGCTGAGCCAACATCTTACTAACTTTTCTTTCATTTCCTCCCTTTCTTCCCCTCCCCTTTCTCTCCCTCCTTTTTCTCTCTGGCATTCCTCTAGCAATATTTTGAACAATTCTTGTTGCATATGCACACCACAATTAAAATAATTATCTAATCTTTGTAATTGATGCTCATAAAGAAAGAGATACACTTGGTCCCTGAGAAACCATTCTAGTCTCTGTGGAACAAAATTAAATATTTTTTTCCTAAACTTCAATTAATCTTTTGTCCTCGTTTGTGAACATGTTGCTTCAATACAACACAATGCTTGGATTGCAATTTAGCTTTCTAAGCACTGTAACAGATATTAGATACATAAATTTTACTGTGAGATCCTAAGCCTTTGCCTTTAGTTTGCTTCAAATGGCTGAGGTCTATATTGCAACTAAACCTGATACAAGATATGGCCCTAATGCCCTGTCTTTGGTTTTTCCTTTTGTTTGTTTTTGTTTCTGCTCTGAAACCTCTCTTTGTTTTCTTGTTTGTTTGTTTGTTTTTTATCTTGAAGCTCATTTTGTGTAGGTTTTATGCCAGCAGGCTATGGAGTCCCATAGTGAGAAAGAAACTGTGGTAGAGTGCACTTTCTCAAAGACTTTTCTTTTCTTGTTTTTCCCATTGTTTTAATTTCATTTATTTCCCTTTCCTTTACCGTCCTCCCTCCCTCCTTACCCCCATTCTTTTCCTCCCCCTCTCTCCTTCCTTCTTTGAGGTGAAAGAATTAGTACATTCTGAAATATGGAATGTTTATATGATATTATAAGTTATTTTTCAGTGTTCTTCAGCTCCTGTAGACTCAAAGGGCTAGATTGTCACATATCTTTCTGCCATGTCAGAAGCACTCTCTGCCTTACTGCCCAGTACAATGGTCTTGGAGAAGCAAAGGTACCATTTTGGGCTTCATTAGTCTCTCAGAAGAGTTTTGCTGGCCAAGTGTGTTGGATATAGACAGCTGAGTGTGGTTACATACAACTCACATGCATATTTGTGTGTGTGTGTGTGCGCGCGCGCGCAGGCCAGAGGCCAACCTTGGGTGTCATTTTAAGGAGGCAACTACCTTGTTTTTTGAGAATGGGTCATTTAGGGATCACTAGATTAGCCTAGGCAGGTTGGTGAATAAGCCTATTTCTGCCTCTTTAAACACACTGATTAATTCAAACTTTTACATGGGTTATAGGAACTGAACTTGGGCTTGTATGCTTATATAGTGAGCACCTTACTAGCTCAGCTATCCTTATTCCTGACAACTTATTTTTAATTTTTTAATATTTATTTATCTGTGTGTTCATATGCATGGGTGCATGGATGTCAGTACATATGTGAACTTCAGAGACCAGCTTCTAGAGCTTGGTTATCTCTGTCTGCCATGTGAGTTCTGATGCTTGACCTCAAGTTGGCAGGCTGAGTATATCACCAGCTCAGACTCCTTTTAACATTTTTCTATTTTAAATAACACTTTTATTAATTCTTTGATAGTTAAGATAATTAACTATTTTATTAATTTTTGATAATTTCTTTTTTTTTTTCCATTAATGACCATTGAATCCAGTTTGTATAGCCCAAATTCTCCTGGGAGCGGGGCCAATTCCTGGCTTTCCTCCCAGATGCTATCAAATGCCAGTGGTTCCTCTGTTAGGCATGTGACCTTGTGCTCCCCTGCTCCCTCCATGATGGGTTTTAGTTGGCTTGTGCTTGTGCAGGCCTCATTCATTCTGTCAAAGCCACTGCGAGTTCATATGTGGAGATGCTGTGTCTGGTAAACACTGTTTCATTGTAGACGTCTGTCATCTCTGGCTCTTAGAACCTTCGGTACCCTCTTCCCCATCAATCCTTCAGTCTCAAGGCAAGGTGTGTGATACAGATGTACGATTTAGGGCTCAGCATTCTGTAGTCTCTTAGGCTCTGCACAGTAGCTAGTTGTGGATCTCTGTATTAACTGCCACCTAAAGAACAAAGTTTTCTGATGAGGGTTAAGAGTGATGTTGGTCTATGGGTCTAACGCTGTCTTTAGAGTGATGTTGGTCTATGGGTCTAACGGTAAGTCTTTAGGAGTTGGTTTAATACTGTTTTCACTTAACATAGTAATAGTAGTAGGTTCTTGCCTATGGTCTATGATCTGCAAAGCCACAGGTTCTTGGCCCAGATAATGGTATCAAAGTACAGTTTCCTTCTTGTGAAGTAGGCTTTATATCTGAACAGAAAATGGTTGGTTACTCCCATTACTACACCAGTGGCTATATCTTACCAGGCTAGTTATTATTGTGGTTCACAGAGTTCACAGCTGGGTAAGACTGATGTTAACTTTCTCTTCTGCTAGCATACATGGCACCTTCCAGCACTATGAAATCTAGCATGTAGGGATGAACCTTTGCAGTCACCACTATCTTGATTTCTCTACATTCTATGAGTCAAGTATGTGGTGTTTTCAGCAACAGGCTCATGCTGTCAAAAGCAATGGAAATAACTATTAGTGAACAACTCCACAAGAGACAGCCTATCTCTGGTACTGGGTTTTCATTTTCTAGCTATGATAAACATAGTGAGGGACATTGTCCCCTTCAAGGTAGTTCCATTTAAACTCTTTATATGTTATGAATATATCATAGGAAGCTTCCATAACAGGTGGTTTTTAATATGACTTTTTCAGAAGGGCTTAAGAGTTAAATAAACTTATTTTTTTAAACAATGTAAAATTTTTATAGGAGACAGTGCCTTAATCTCTTAGCTCCATGTATGACAGAAATTTTGGACATTTTTATTGTAGGCCTTGCTTGAATTTCTCCAAAGAGTCATAGATAATAAAGAGAAGAACAAAATGACAATTGTGAATGTAGCAATGGTCATGGCCCCAAATCTCTTCATGTGCCATGCACTGGGTTTGAAGTCCAGTGACCAGCGAGAATTTGAAATGGCAGCTGGGACAGCAAATGTCATGCACTTATTGATTAAGTACCAGAAACTTCTATGGACAGTAAGTATATGTCTTTAACTTAATTTTTCAGGTCAGTGTACAAAGTACTGGGTTTCATAGTGACATCTTCATATCGTGTGTGTGTGTGTTTATACTTATTTCTCCTCACTGCCAGCATTCCTTCTGGCAGCTTCTCTTTCTTCCCTCCAGGTGGTACTCTTTTTTTATCTTTTGTGATATGTATTCCATAATCCTTTCTCCTCTACTATAAGATCTTTTTCTCCTCTCCTAGCATTCTTTTTCTAAGACACATGGACACACACACGGACACACACACACACACACACACACACACACACACACACACACAATCTTAGATAAGTTTTTCATAAAAGAAAAATGTGGTATTTGTTTTAAAACTGCAATAATGCTTATGTAATTTTCTAGCAATTGTTCATAGTGTTCATGAAAATAACTTTATAAAGTTGATATTAAAAAGCAATATGCTTTTTTTCTTAATGGCTTGAAAATGCATGTTGGCTGCCAACCTTATAAAATTGCCATTAAAGTTTGTGAGTGCAGAGGTATTAAAGGCACTTTATTCACAGAGGTAAGGAAGGCCTTGTGAATTTCTATTTTAAAATCATAAAATTAGGTCAAGAAAACATGCCTTGTAAATGGTACTTTTTATGTGGTTCCATCAGCCCATTTCTGCTTTGCTCAGTGTTCAGGCTGCCATGTTTTAAAGAGCTCATGCTGTCTTTGCTTCTGATCATTCCCTCATTTTCCAGAGAATTGTTATTTAAAGGGACACACACACTCTGTACCCTGAATGCTGAGATGATGGATGCAGCTTCCTGCTTTATTCTTATGTTGAGTTTACGTTTTGGCAGATAATCAACATAGCTGATGATAAGAGATTTAGTTGATTACAATCTCATTTTTCAATGAAATTTGTAGTTTTTTTTTTTTTTTTTTTTGCAAAGAGAGTCCTTCCTATAAGCATTTAGAAAAATAAACTAAAGAAATTCCAAGACAAATTATGATATTAACTATTTTAATCTTTAATGTGAGCTTCTACTAATCCCAGTATTTTTTTTTTTAATTCAAAAAGATGTCCCTAGATTTTCAAGGCTTTTTATATTTTATCCAAAGGCAACTAGTGTAGGTTTCTTTAAATATATTTAAAGTAACAGTCAATTATCATGTCTGCCTATTTTAGGAACATTATTTTATAGCTACATTTTAATGACCTAAGATTTTGTTCTTAATGTAATTTCTAAGGATACGTTTTCCCTTAACTTTAGAAGTACAGTATATCTCTAGGTATACCACTAAACAATTTTTGGTTTTTTTTGATGGGTGAAGTTTTTTACTCTCTGACAGTAGAGGCCGTCTGGTGTATTGGAAGGCAACTGTGAGTCAGATAGCATAGAGGAGCTGGAGAGGGGTGGCGTCTAAGGGCACAACTGCAGAGGTGGTGGCCTCCACCAAGGTCCCCTTAGGGAACTTCCTACCATTGACATCCATGGCACAGAAGAGGCCACTATGTCCTTGAACTTCACAAAGTCCCTTTTGGAACCTTGAACAGTGGGTGGTAAATTACACCAAGAGCATGCCTTGTTCCTGGCCAAAGAAAGTGCACGGTACATTTCTTTTCATAGAGTTAATGAAGGGCACATTTAAATGGCTTAATCTTGAAACAGAATCTTTAATCCTCTTGAAATTAAAAACAAGAAAAAGAATAAAAGTACTTAGCTTAAAAAGGTTCTATGTCTCTTTCTTCCTTAAGCTGAATTTCTTTTCTCCATAGATTCCGAAGTTTATTGTAAACCAAGTGAGGAAGCAAAATACTGAAAGCCAAAAAAAGGAAAGAAAAGCCATGAAGAAACTGCTGAGGAAAATGGCTTACGACCGAGAAAAACATGAAAAGCAAGATAAAACTACAAATGATGTAAGAACGTCTTGTGGGGCTGTAGTTATTGTTATTTAAGAACTTCCTTTGGGTGGCTTTCTTCTGACTATTGAGCCTTGGTAATAACAACAAGGAAAGACACCAGCTTTCTTCTAATGATCAATACTGAAGTTTGGTCAGGTGTAGGGGCTCATCAGCATGTGGTTTGGCATTGGTGAACAAAGAAATAATGCCAAGAGAAGGCCAGTGTCTCCTGCATGCACTCAAACACACACACACACACACACACACACACACACACACACAAGCACAACATGCATACACACCCATCCATACATACTCACACCCACCTACCAACTCACACACACACGCACACACGTGCACATACACATGCAAGTCCCCACATGTATGTACACACCCACACACTGGCACCCCACACACAGGCATGCACATACGTGCACATACACATGAACACCTCCCACATACACATGTACACACACATATACACTCCCACCCATACCCACATACCTAACCACTCACACACATACCCACACCCACCCACCTACCCACTCACACACATGCACACACCCATGCACACCCACCTACCCACTTACACACATGCATCCATACACACATACACATGCACGTGCATACACCTACCCTCATACATGCGCACACACACATTCCTTTTGTATAGTTTGGATGTCCACTGGTTTTTGTGACATATACCAAATGAAATTCCTCTGCACTTCACTAAGATTTTCCATCGGTAAGATTTCCCCCAGATCCTTGACTGGGCTGGGAATCTTGGGGCTGAAGATCAATCCTAGACCCATGAACATATTTAAGGGCTGTAATTTGATCAGAAGAATTTGAACTTATGTTGTAGAGAAGAAATTTAAGATTAAAAAAAATCCATTATTTACAAACTAGTGTAAGAATATATTAAAAGCCTTGTTTACAATAATGAAATATGCATAAAATTATGTTTATGAATTGGGTTAACAAAGCTATGGTGGCAGATCTCAGAATGAGGGAAAGGCCTTCTATTGTTCTACTTAAGGGAAAACACCCCTCACCCCAACTGAAGTTGCTCAGTTGCATGCTGACATCTTGTGGAATACCACGAAAATGCAGTCAGCAGCCTTTGTCCAATTTTTCTCTTTCCGCCTGCTTAGGGGGAATAAAAAATTACTAGATTTTTTTTCTTTTCTCCTAAACTATTTGTAGCTCTTACTTTCTTGGAAATGTAAAAAATGTTTTAAAAAGCAATCTTAAGTATCTCTAAAAGATACAAAATATAAGTAAAGGAAATTGTCAGTGCCGTTTATAGTTTTTTAGAGTTTAATTTTATCATAGGACTAGAAAGGATTTGTGATGTGCAATTTTTCTTTCACTTCAGAATGCTCTGTTACTTAAAATACAATTGTAAAGAGGGGACTGGCCTTGTAGTTCTGGCTGCTGAAATTCAGCGAGCTCATATTGCCTTTTTCTTTTCTGAAAAACTCAGGTATTTAGCAATGTGCATTGATCTAAGATACGAATCCTGAATCCCCCATATGTATTGAAAGAGAGCCAAGGCTGCTTGGTTGTCTTCTTACCCCAGGCAGAAGCAGGTAGTCAGATTAACTCTGGTGTGTGTGATGGAAGCCTGTCCCAGGTACTGTATACTAGGGAACAGGAAGGAGACCTTAGAGAGCTCAAGCTCAGTTGTGAAAACACATCAGAAGTGTGTGTAGCCTGCAGAGGAAGTTCCCCAGGGTCACAGCCCACAGCTGGGGCCCAGATGGCCATGACCTTTAGGTTGAGAATTTTTAATTCAATTCTAGAAATTTTTTTTTTCAAGTTGCTATCATAGAATCAAGCTGTTACCTTAGAACCATGAACACAGGAAAAAGTTACAAAAGAGCATACAAATGTACAAAATGAAATTCAATTCTATATGTATGCTTGCTTGTGAAAGCATCCATCCATCTATTGCTAGAACTGAAAGTCTAAAAGATTGAAAATTGCAAGTGTTGGCCTGGACTTGATAATAAATAGGACATAGGGGCATCCTGCCCCCTAGGCCACAGGTACTGCCCAGAAAGTGCCTGGCTCTGCAGCAGATCTTTGGATGCAACATGAGCCACCTCACCCCCACGTCCTTGTATTTAATCACTTTACTTCCTTCATTCGTCTAAATAATCTGAATGTGCAGCCCAGGCCATAACTGTAGGGCTGGGCATTGCCTGAAATGTGGTCTTCATATGTTAAGAATTAGTCACGTTACCACTTACACTATTCTTAGGTATTTGAAAGACATTATTGGACAACATAGACAAACATTTCTATTCACCATGGAAATTGACAATATTTAAGTAAAGTAAACATAAATAGATATAAATAGATTACATAGTGTTTTACCATGTAGTATGGGCAATGCTTTAAATATATGCATGCATGTGTGTGTGTGCATGTGTGCATTTATATAGGAAAGAAGCAATGAAGGAAGAAAAGTAAGGGAAGAAAAGAGAGAGAATATGAATATGTGATCATTCAGGAGATCCAACTGTGGTCCAGGATGTCCTGAAAGTCACAAAAAGAAGATGACTTTGAACTTGTCACCATCCTGCTTTCACCCCAGTGAGATTTAGTACAGATAAACACCACCATGCCTAGCTCTTATGCAGTGCTCGATGGAATTGTTCATGCTAAACACTCCAGCAACTGAGCTAGATCAGCACCGCCTTTAGTGTTAATATAAAATGTTGTAAATATAGCAAACAAAATCTTTCTCTCATTGAATTTACCATCTTACCTGCAGCAATTTTCTTGATGAATGCATGTATCATATTTTCATCTTTCCTCTAAATTCTCTTCTAGCCATGGTTCCTAGTAAAATAATTTATACTGATTATTATTTAGCAAGAATAACCATTTTCTTCAGAATAAGAAAACAGGAATAGGGAACTCAGAACTGAGTCTCACCATGAAGCCCACTCCCATCTGACACTCCCTATGCAAACCAGCATGGCTTGGAACTTACAAACATCCTCCTGTCTCTACCCGCAGAGTGGTGGGATTAAGGGCATATGCCACCATACCTGGCTTAAAAAATATTTTTAAAAATAAATCAAAAAAGGAAAAAGAAAAAAAAAAACCCAGGCATTTGGAGGGGAGCCTCTTACCATATTACGTTAGCTAGCTGGGGTGTCATTCACTGTGACAGATATGAAGGAAGATGGAGGGCTGAGTGAGCCTCCTGTCTGCCATAGGAAGCTCACTCTGAGCAGAAGGAATAGTCTGTCGAGTCATGAGACAAGAGCCTGGTTCCGGTGTTTGAGCTCTAGTGTGTTGGAGTGACACCAGCTTGCCAGCAGGCTGTATGGAGTGAGGTCGGAAGGGCAGTAGGAGTGGATCACACAGAACCTTGGAATTTAAATTTACCCCAAGCAAAATGAGGTCACTGTAAGACTTCGAGTAAAGGCATGACATGTGTGTGGTGCTTAAAAGTCATAGGAGGTCCCTTTGAGCAAGGCGAGGGAGAGAGATGGCTCAGGGGGAGGTACCACCAGAGGATCAGTGGAATCCTGGGTATATGTTAAAGTTAGAGTCATTTGGATTTATTGCTGGAAAATTATATACATTGTAAAAGATGAGAGAAAAGGCAAAAGTATGAATGACTGAGGCAGAGGCAGGCAGGCAGATCTCTGAGTCTGATGCCAGCCTGGGGGAGGGAGGGAGGGAGGGAGGGAGGGAGAGAGAGAGAGAGAGAGAGAGAGAGAGAGAGAGAGAGAGAGAGAGAGAGAGAGAGAGAGAGAGAGTGTTTCAGGACAGCAAAGGCTACACAGAGAAACCTATCTCAACAACAACAACAAAGACAAAAACAAAAAGAATGACTGACCCAAAATCAGTGATATGAGAAATTGGGATGATAGGAAAGATCATAATTATAATATGGGGCCTGTTGAGTGTGGGATGTCTGGTAGGCATCTCAAGGTAAGGGCAGATGTTTAAATGACTTTGGAGGGCAAATCAAGACCTAGGTCACTCAGAGAGGTATACAGCAAGCCATAGCCAGTGGGAAAGCACGAACCATGCTCAAGGCAGAGCCAGACCCCTATTCTGTATGTCAGTGGGAATTACTGCAAGGTTAAGGCTCCGGTTTACTCATTTGTATTTGCATTTTAGGACAGTCCTTGTGAGGGACACTTTGGGGAATACAATAAGGTTTGGTAGGAGGCACTGGTTAACACATGGCTGCTGAGACTATATAAATTGGAATGTGCTATTTAAAGAATATTTATTAACATGTGGCAACTACCTAAAAGTTTTGTTCCTTGTTTTTAAAAATGTGTAGAATTGTGTGTATGTCTGTGTGTGAGCAGGTGTGTGCAAGGGCCTGTGTGGTCAGAAGAGGGGGTTGGATCTTCTGGAGCTGGAGTTGCAGGTGATGTAAATCTCCCTAGGTGGGTGCTGGGAACTGAACTCTGGTCCTTTAAAAGAGCAGGAAGTGTTCTTAACCACTTTCCAACCCCTTCTTGCACTTTCATTGACATTTTCTGTAGTCACATTTAAAAATAGTCTAATCATAAAGTGGTATCTAATTAGAAATGGCATGGTGTATTTAGATCATGGAGTATAAAGATGTGCATGATATAAAAATTTTATATCATGAAGTACAAAAAGATGAAATAATAAGTCAAACCAGTGAATAGTAGAAAACACGATTTGTGAGGGGAGAGAATTAGGATTATTATTTTCTAATTCTGGGATCGAACCTGGAGCTTACCACTCTACCCCTGAGCTAAATTTTCCCAACCCTGAATTTTGTAAACACCATTAAAGATTTTATAAACATTAACTTATTTCAAAATTCTGTTCATCCAGTTAGAGTTTATTGCCTTATTTTTCTCAGATAAAGGAAGGAGAGAACAGCAATTTTAACCTTATCGAAAAAGAAGAGAGTTGGAAACCAAGGCCAACTATGACTTAAAACCATCAATTCTTACAGGTTTTCTCAGTAGCCCCACAGATTATAAGATCTGGGAAGACTCTATACCAAATCTCTCAGTTTCTTGTGTTGGTTCTGAGTCTCTGTTGCTGATGGTATGAAATAACTTGCAGATAGCTTTAAAAATAATCCTGGGTAGGAGACAAGGTCCAGCTGAAAAAGGAAAGATATTTAGAACAAGAGCCAGTAGGAGTCACGGAATGTGGCTACCGGTTCAACGCTGGGAGTATGGGGAAAACGAATATAAAATGAGACTGAACTTTGTGAGACTTGCTATTTAGGGCCAGGGTGGAGTTCCAGGGTCACTCAGAGCTTCAGCTACATCTTTCCACTTAGCCTAGAAATTGTACTGGAGACCACGGAATGCTTCTGTAGCTCACGAAAGATTCCAATGTGAGGAAATGGAAAGACAGATTCACAGCATGCCAGTGTTTACGTGGCGAGCCACCGAAGACTGCTTTCAATATGCCTAGAGAAAATGTCAGTGACAAGGCAAGAAGGGCTGGAAAGTGGTTAAGAGCACTTGCTGCTCTTTTAGAGGACTAGACTTCAGCTCCCAGCACCCACATAGGGAGCTTAAAAGAGCTGGCAGAATTGAGAGAAACGTGCACAGTGTATATTGCTCTAGGTTCTCAGGCAAGAAGAGCAATGTAGGAAGCGTTGAGTTAGAAGTACCAAATACTGCAGAGCTCAGTGACAACACCTGTCTAGAGCACTGTCAGGCGCCTGATGATGATGTCAGATAGCTGGAGACTGGAGGATGAAATACAATATTTAAGATACACCATCAGGAATTCATGTTATTAAGATACGCTTGTCTAGATAAAAGAGATTAGAGTCAACTTGTAAGATAAGACTCGAGTTACCAAATAAGATAACTCTTTTAATGATCACAACATGTTAATTATTTGATTGGAATGCGAATGTTCTTAAATACTATTAAGTTTTGTTCATCATAACAAGAGGAACAATAACAACATTGCAGACCATTAAAAATAGTTATCTTCGGATAATATTTAACTTGCTGGGATTTCACTCTCACATACCCAGCATTGGTATATGTATCCTATATATTTAGCTGTATTATGAGTTTTGGGGGGAGGAAACTAAGAACGGAACCCTCTACTTAGGCAAACAGTGTGCCACTGCACTGCATCCTAAAACATGTATCTTTTCCAATATTGGAAAAGTAGAAACAATAGCATAAGAACCCCAACATCAAACCTTTTTTTTTTTCCTTTTGCTCTTCTTCCAACCTGTCCCACACACTCTCTCCTTCTGGTCTTTTTATGCTAATCACAGACCTCCGATCATTTCACCAGCAATTACCTCAGATGGCCTCTGTCTAATGAGGATGTAGGGGCAGCTTTGTTTGATGATCACTTAGTGACAAATTGCTGAGGCTCCCAGGCTTCGTTTCTTGTGTAGCCTTTGATTTACATGATCTTTTCCTCCCAGAAAGAAGCTGAACTTTTATGAGCGCATGCAGGCTCTAAGAGTCTGAGATCCCTGACGCTACTCACCCACTTCTAGTCCCATCAGCTCAGGAAACTAAAGCTCTCGTAGAGCCCTTCGACGTTCACTCTGGATGATGTGCAGAGCTCAGGTTTTGAAATGTTTATATGAGTTTCCCCAGAGCCCCGGAATGACTTTGTATGGGTTTCAGGTTCAGGGACTTGGGCTGGCGTTGGCTGAGCAGCACGCAGGCCTGTGCATGAGTGGCAGCTTTCCCCAGCATTCACATGGGTTTCCTTCAGAAGCCTTCACTCACTCATAGCATCGGCATAGGTGTTGATAGGTTCCGGCGCCTACTTTTCAGGTCTCTGGCTTAACTCGGAGACTCATGTGGAAAATCAAATCAAACTACCTCACACAAGCTCCTTTCACTTTTATGACACACTCTGATCTTAAATAGAGCATAAAAATATCTGTAAAAAGAAAAAGAAAACTATTAGGACTTCACTGTGAATTAAATGCTTATCAACTTCTGTAAACTATTAGGGACATTAAAGTTTATTAATCTATGAGTCAGATTAAAGCTTAAGGCATTCTGGTAACAAAGACCACATTTGGGCCACTGTTTAGGATGGAAGGGTTTTTATATCCCCACGTGTTGGAAGTTCACACTAGGGTGATCCACGTGCCATTAAGAGGCTTTGCTAAAATATCCTTCACTTAAGTTTTTACAGTCTACAATTCATCTGGACTTCTTTTTAAGAAATCTTTATTTCTAATTTGGTCTTTTGATGATACAGTTTTCTGTAAAACTTAGAGTCAGCTTTCCATTCAGATGAGTTTTAATGGAAAAGACTGTCTCCTTATGACCTTACATCACATTTCTGGACTGCCAAACTGTAAGGAATGTAATGTGTTTTCACCTACCAGAAAATGCAGGGAAAAAGAAAGCATGGTTTATTTAACTTAACTGGAACTCCAATCAGATGTCTCTAAATGCACATCAGCGCTATATGTAACATGTGTAAGGACCATTCGAGATCACTTCTCTGTCACAGTAGTCTTGGTATGCACAGAAAATTAACATTCTTTACATTGTAAACTCATTAGGAACCAATCTTCAATGGCACATCAGTCCTCATCTGCTTCAGATCTGTTTTACATAAGATAACTTCAATTCAGGGGCACACCCCATGCCTCCAATATAATGTATGCTATCACAGCTGTCAACAGCATATTAGTCAGGGTTCTCTAGAGCAACGTATAGAATGAATGCATATAAAGGGGGTTTATTAGAATGGCTTACAGGCTGTGGTCCAACTAGTCCAACAATGGTTGTCTACTAATAGAAGGCCTAAGAGTCCATTGGTTGTGCCGGCCACAGGCCAGATGTTCACAGCTTCAGAATCCTGAAGAAGTAGGCTCTAATGCCAGGGAAGGAATAGAATTGTCAACAAGAGCAAGCAGGCAAAAAGAACAAGCTTCCTTTTCCTGTGTCTTTTATATAGGCTACCAGCAGAGGATATGGCTTACATTAAAGGTGGATCTTCCCATCTCAAAAGCTCTGAATTAAAATGGGTCTTCCCATGTCAAATGACTTAATTAAGAAAAAAAACTATTCAGTCACTTGGGATTTAATTAATTTCAGATACAGTCAAGTTTACAACCTAGAATAGCTATCCTATAAGTCCACCCCCTGTCAACTTGGCACAAAGTTATGTCATGCTTAATTTCTAGATGAAAACAATAACCAGGTCATAATTATGCCCAACATGATATAACTATACTACATAAAGTAACCAACACATTATATATGTAATCAGTTCATAATTACACTTAACATGATATAACTATTATATATTTAATCAGGTCATAATTAAACCTAAACGTGATATAACTATTATATATTTAATCAGGTCATAATTACACCTAACAGTATATAACTTTCCCCTGGACAACTGCAAATATAAATTTAGAATAGGTGGCAATGTCCCTTGAGGGACATTCGTTTAGTTTCTTAAATATGACAATCACTGATATTCTCACAATTAATGTTACAGTACATGAAAAAGAAATCAAGGAAAGAAAACACAAATATATATATACACAAATACATTCTTAACAAAATCCAATAAAAACCCTTATGTAAATTATAATCTTCATTTCTGCAGCTGGTCCCGTGGCCCTAGTTGGCATTGATTTCCTCCACCCTCAGCAAGCACCTCAATAGATTTTGACCCTTTTCCAGGAGGAGTGACCCATACCTTCATTCCTGAAGCCCTTTGTCATATTGCCTGGGTTTTAATCACAGGACATAGTAGCACCAAAAGATGCCCTAAGGATCTCCTGCACTCCATACACAATCTTTCTCACCTTCATTGTGGAGAAGCAGTCCAATTTTCCCTGGGTAATCTGCCTCAATCACCCCTCCTAACACTGTTAGCTTGTTGGCTTAAGAGCATCAGAAGCTCAAAATTGCCAAGGGGACGTCTGTGTTTCCAGTACAGTGAATGAAATATTTGTTGTGGCTCCCGGCAAGAGCACTCCCACTTCTGGAACAAAAACTTCTAGGCCAACAAAATTTAAAGTTATGGCAACAGGAAGCCAAAATTTCACTAGTGGGTCGCTAGGCGTGATCGTGAGTGGGACAATTGCCTTTTCCACCCCTTGATTCCTGGATCCATGGATCCTGGCTAAGGTAGAAACCATACTATATATTGGATGCTGATTCAAAGCACATCCAGCCTTTGGGAGCACCCTACCCTGCCTCAGCTCTCCAGGCTGCTGCCACCTAATTGGTGCTGTAGCTGGGTCTTTAAAGGGCCATTCCATCTATCAGGCCAGCTGCTTCAGGATGGTGGGGAATGCTAAGACCAGTGGATTCTCTGATCATGGAAGCACTGTTGTATTTCTCTGGCTGTGAGTTTCTTGGTCAGAAGCAATACCGCATGGAATGTCGTGATGGTGGATAAGGCATTCGCTGTAAGTCCATAGATGGTGATTTTGACACAAGTATTAAATTCAACAAAGCAAATCCATAAACAGAACAAGCCCAGTAAGAACAAAGTATCATTCTTTCCATGAAGTAAGTGGTCCAGTGTAGTCAATCTGCCACCAGGTCACTATGGGTAATGGTGCCAGATCTGGGGCTCAGTGTTGGTCTCTGGTCTTGGCAGATCTGGCATTCAGCAGCAGCTTTAGCCAGGTCAGCCTTGGTGAGTGGAGTCCATGTTGTTGAGTCCATGCATAACCCCATCTCTGCCACCACAGTCACTTTGTTCATGTGCCCATTGGGTAATGATAGGGATGGTTGGGGAAAGAGGCTGACTGTCCACAGAATGTGTCATCCTGTCTACTTGATCATTGAGCTCCTCCCCTGCTGAAGCCATTTTTTATGAGCATTTACATGGGACACAAATATCTTCACATCCTTTGTCCATTGGGAGAGATCTACCCATGTTCTTTTTCTCCAGATTTTTACCAATTTTCCAATTGTGCTCTTTCCCAGTCCTTGACCATGCAGTCAATCCATTGGCTACAGCCTGTGAATCAGTGAGGAATCACACATCTGGCCATATCTCCTTCCCAACAAAATGTGTGACCATGTGTATGTCCCAGGGATGTCCCAGAAAGGGGGTGTAATGCTGCAGCTGTCTACCTCTGGATGGTGCCTGCATAATGTGCAGAACCATAAGTAAACCAGGCCCTAGTCTTCTCTTCCTCAGTCAACTGATCATAGGGCACACCCCATGAAGCTATAGCTGCAAGCTTGGCAGCAGATGGCATTGTAATAGGAGTAGAAACCATAGGCATTTGAGCAACGTCTTTATGCAACTTTCTTGTGCCTTTAGGACCTGCTCAGGCTCGATCAGTGTGTGAGTGTGTGTGTGTGTGTGTGTGTGTGTGTGTGTGTGTGTGTGTGTGTGTGACTTCCCTTTGATAATAGATTGCTTCTGTGCTTGACTTGGTGAGTCAGAAAACACACCCAGCTCATGTTGGGGAGCTCAGGTCACATGGTTACTTGGTGGCTCACTGTCTAAAAGGAGAATAGTTATCTGCAGATGATGGTAGAACCTTGCTCTAAAATCCCAAAGGTCTCTTCTGTGATTCAGCTAAGTTTTCAATTAGGATTCCTTTCTGCCACTGATACCAGTGGCAATGACATTCAGAAACCATCATGTCTGCTGGATCATACGGTCCAGATGGTTGAGCAGCCTGGACCTGTTGAAGAGCCTTCTGTTCCAGGCCCCACAAAAAACTAGCAGATTTCTGAGTCACTTGGTATATGGGGAGGAGTAACACACCGAAGTGGGGGAATGTGATGTCTCCAGAATCCAAGTGGGCTCACTAAGCTTTGTGCTTCTTTCTTGGTGGGTGGGGGAATCAGGTGCAATAACTTGTCCTTCACCTTAGAAGGAGTATCTCTTCATACCCCAAACCACTGGATGCCTAAAAGGCCACTGAACTTTTGTCAGATTTACTTCCTATCTTTTGGTGCTCATATGTGTTACCATTGAGTCCAGAGCTGTTGGTACCTCATGCTCATTTGGTTCAAGTAGTATAGTGTCATCAATATAGCACACCAGTGTGATAGTTTGTGGAAGAGAGAGATGATCAAGATCTCTTTGAACTAAGTCATGACACAGAGCCTGAGAGTTAATATTCCCTTGAGGTAAAACTGTAAAGGTATCTGCTGGCCTTGCTAACTTGATGCAGATTGCTTCTGGTGGTCCTTATAGAGAAGGACCAAGGAAAAGGCACTTGCTAGCTCAATAGCTGCACACCATGATCCAGGAGATGAATTAATCTATTCAAGTAAGGACACCACATCTGGTACAGCAGCTGCAATTGGCATCACTACTTGATTGAGTTTTGTATAGTCAGCTGTCATTCCCCATGGTCCATCTGTCTTGTGCACTGGGCAGATAGGAGAGTTAAAGGGACATGTGGTGGAAACTACCACCCTTGCATCTTTCAAGTCTTTGATGGTAGCACTAAATTCCTCCTGGGACGAGATCTTGGTTTTGATGTGCTATTTTCCCTGGCAGAGGCAACCTGAAAGCCTTTCCAACCATAATAGCCCTCACTCCACAGGTCAGGGAACCAACGTGCAAATTCTGCCAACTTCTATCCCAATTACACATGGTAGGACTGGGTAAATAATTGCAGGATTAGTTCAGGGACTCATTGGACCTACTGTGAGGCGGAGTTCAGCCAAAACTCCATTAATCACCTGAATTCCATGAGCCCCTACTTTAACTGTAGGGCTACAATGTTTCTCAGGGTCTCCTGGAGTCAAGGTCAATTCAGAACCAGTCCCATAGACTCTGGAAAGTCTGACTGTTTCCTTTCACCCACTGGACAATTACTCTTGTAAAAGGCTGTTAAGTCCCTCTGGGGAATGCAATAGAGAGAGGCTAATAGTAAAACTTTTATGTATTTTATCAAGGTCCTTTCTCAGGGCAAACAAACCAGCTGTCCCTTTATTCAAGGAGTTTTGGGTCTACACACTGGCTCAAGTCTGAAAGCAGGCTCACAGGTCAAGATTCCTTTTTGCCATTATCCAATAGAGATTCCCATTTATTTGGGAAATTTTCTGCTTATATAGATCAAATGAAGATATGATAGATTTTTAAAATCCATGCCATGCCTGAAAACACTGTGATGAATTAGCCAATGCCAAAGGTCTATATGAGTTGTGCCACCATAAAACTCCCTTTGTCAGCACTGACCATTACAGGTCAGGTCATTCTGGACATTGCTATGTCTATGCTGCCCATTGCAATAACTACGATCACCTTGCCTTTGGTGATTCAGCACTACCACTTGGCTCCTGATACTCTGGGGCCCAATGAAACCCATTGTGTTTAATTTGTCCAATGGAGCAGCAGCATCTCCAACCCTAAGGTCTGGCACAAGAAAAAGTGTGACAACCAAACTCTTCGAATGTCCTGGTGCCCTCTCACCATTTTGTGTCTTAGAGGATTAGTGAAGGGCATGTCTTCTGGGCTTTCCCATTATGGAGGACTAAGTTTTACCCAGCATGCCCACTCTAGCATTGCAATTTCCCTGAGCTTTAAAATCCCTTCATCAACACTAAGCCAAGGTATCTCAGGCATCTCCAGTTCCTTTTCAGTAGGCCATCTTTTGAGTCAGCCAACCACTCAAGCAAACTTTCAACACACATTCTTAGTTGTGTAAGCTTCCATATTAAACCTAGAGTCTCCAGTCAGTGGGCCTGAATCAATAAACATAGCCTGATCCAGTTTTATGTTCCTTCTACCATTATCCCGCACCCCTAAAATCCATTCCCACACATATTCCCCAGACTTCTGCTTGAACAAGTTAGCAAACTCATTAGGCTCTTTAGTAGTGTAGCTCACCTTCTCTTGGGCTACACTTTCTACCTCCCCTCTTAACCTGCTTAACCTTATGAGTGGCCATAGGTTTAGCGTCAAGTATTGGTGGGCCCTGGAGGAGGTATCTGTATTGTCCTGCCTGGCATCTCCTTCATAGAAAGTTACAGTTGTTTTATTAGACAATGAGGGATTAATTGCCTCAATCAAGGGCAAAATAGGCAGTGTTTCAGTGGGTGGGAGAGCAAGACAGAGTACATCTTCTGCTGAGGGTGGAGAGACTGCATCTTCTGGTTAGAGAAACCTGTGAGAATCTGAGGGTTCAAAGTTCTCAGCTTCAATAGGGTCTTCTCGCACATCTCCATCAGAACTCACAGGGTCCCATTCTTTACTGGTTAATGCCCTCACTTTATCCACTAAGGATTCTATTCTTTACTAGTTAACACCCCTCACTTTATCCACTAAGGATCCCATTCTTTACCAGTTAATTAATGCACTCACTTTAACCACTAAGGATCCTATTCTTTATCAGTTAACGCCCTCACTTTAGCCGCTGATACTCCCTGAGGCTGGGACTTGAATTTTCACTGTAATTCAGCCGACCTTATAATAAGAACTTTGGCTTAATTTCCCACAACTTGAGCTCCAGGGCTGCTGGAGAGAAGATTCTCTGGAGCTGGTCAGTTTTATTGCTGAATGTACCATTGTTCTTCACCACATTCTGAGATGCTGGAGGTTGGTTAACTTATCCCAGAACTCATACTCTTCCTTTGTCAGTTCATCCAGTGGTGCTGGGAACAACCAACCACCATCTTCCGTTTCCTTGTTTTTCCCCAAAACTGTCAAAAGTTTTGTAGACAGAGTCACCAAATCCATTGCCTCTCATAACTGGTGAATGAGAATGACCACATTGCATTTGTCTCCTTTACCTTGTAAAATAGTTCACATCATGGGATTTTAGTATTCTCCAAGCTTCTAGCTGCAGGTGTTGGCAAATTGGAAAATCTATTCCAAATACCTAAACAATTCATCCTTACATTTTTGTGCTCTCAAACCATTTCTGGTACCAAAGTCTGTATTAGTCAGAGTTCTCTAGAGGAATAGAACTTATATAGTAGTGAATCTGTCTGTCTGTCTTTATGTATGTACATATGTGTATATGTATGTATGTTTGTTTGTATATATGTATGTAAAAGGGGATTATTAGAATGACTTTTACGCTGTGGTCCAGCTAACCCAACAACAGTTAATACTAACAGAAGGGCCAAGAATCCATTCAGTCCATGAGGCTGGATTTTTCAGCTGGTCTTCTATATATGCAAGAATTCTGAAGAAGTAGGTACTAATGCCAGCGAAGGAATGGACTTCACAGTGAGAACAAGAGCAAGCAGGCAAAAAGAGCAAGCAGCCTTTCCCCATAGCTTAGGCTGCAGGCAGAAGGTATGGCCAGAGCAACGGTGGATCTTCCCACCTTGAAAGTTCAGGATTACATAGTCTTCCCATGTCAGAGCTGTACCCAGTCACTTGGGTTTTAGTTAATTCCAGATGTAGTTGAGTTGTCAACCAAGAACAGCCAATCACAGCCATGAACTGTGAAGGTCACAGTGATGACTGCGTATAGGTTCAGCTACTATCCTGCCATAATTAAAAGCATGATGTTTGGCTTGCTGACTGAGCACAATGTCTTTTCAAAGCTTGGCAGCTCAATGTAATTAGTGCACCAATAGCATTTGCTTTGGATACAGAGAGAGTCTAGAGCTTAATCAAGGCTGCCACATACCATTTAAATGAGATCTTTGGTATCATTTATTGTTTATCATCTCTATATAAATATAATGTGTTCTCCCTTGCTAATATACTCAGCCAGAACTTTCCAAAACCATGAGATTTTCATCTTTCCCGTCTACTGGGAACATTTCTGTGGAAGTGGAAGGGGCTTAGCAGGTTCATATGAGCATATGAGTCCC
>OU015750.1:81179846-81196018 GCA_907169655.1 Acomys percivali
AGAGAGACTAACAAAAATGAAATATGTATGAAAACCCACAAGGAAACATAGTACTTTGTAAGCAAATTAAAAATAATAAAAATTTAAAGAATCCTTTATTGGAGACACTGTACCTACTTTCACAGTTGTCAGTATCCCTATATTATACTAAGAATTATTACTTGGCTCACTTTACTGGTTGGCGTTTTGTCATCCTGGCAGGATCCAGAATCAGTGAGATGAGCCAATGGGCATGTCTGCAATATGAGCCACTGAACTCATAACTGTGGTTATAGAAAGTGCTATTCTACATGTCAGTGTCTACTATAGAAATATACAGTATAACTATGCTAGAGAAGCAACCAAAGTCTCCATGATGTATGCGTGTGTAACGGGCATATGGTATAGACGGACAACAGATATTACTCAGCCTGGAAAAAATGAATTCTATCTCTATGGCAGTATGGATAGAGGTAGAGGTCTGTAGGTTTCACATTTCTACACCTGCTTTATTTAGGGCTCTTTTTCTTCTTCTTTAATATGTTAAAAATTATTTTTACATATACATTTATATTATTACACATATATACAATAAACTACCTACAGCAGGCAGAATCACGAAACAATCAGGAATTATATAAATGTTACATTCATAGTGTTTTGGCTATTTGTATTTGGCAACCAACCTTGAAGAAAAACATCTTTCCTATCTTGGTGTGTCTAAAATTCTGAATATAAATCATCTCTATCAACTTAAAACATCTATCTAGACTTCATATCTATCAACTTAAAACATCTATCTAGACCTGCTGGAAGGCTCTTTTGTTGTTGTTGTTTTTTATGTTATAGAGGAGTTTATTAAATGAACATGGGGGAAAGGAAAAGGGAAAGGGGTACGAAAGAGAGAGGGAGGGAGGAAGAGGAAGGAGGAAGAGGCAGGAGGAGGAGGAGGAGGAGGAGGTGCCAAACTTTATTTTTAGTGCCTGTTGAACAAACAAACTCACTCAGCTGCCTTTCTCCTAGCAGAATGTTACGACTTTGAAATTCTGATCACCTAAGCAGCCAGAAGCATTCAGCCTACTCCTTCTGCCTGACAGAGCTAAGCGATCTGGCACAGGGCTGTATGTGGGAAGGATTGTAATCTTTGTCCCAGGTGAAAGCAGTCTTGGCGGGTTTTGCCCCTTGGAAACACCATGGATACGTTGTGATAGATTGGATGGAGCCATCCTGGGTCTGAAATTCAGGAACGTGACAGGGGAACTCTGGCTGGGCTATTGTATTTCTAATCGAACATCGATTGGGGAGGGGAGGGGAGGGATCCTGACCCAGACTGGCCATTACCCACCAAGAGCCCAAAAGAGACACAGGCGGAGGAGAGAGGAAAAGGCTAATGTTTTTTAAAACAAGATTACACATGGATTTGGGGAGACCAGCATACAGGCCAGAGACACCTGGAGATCCATCCCCTGGATCAGACACTGGAAGGTTTATTCTTGTTTCCACTTAACCCTTTTTCCTCTCTTGTATAGGATAGTTAGGTTGTATAATAAAGTCTAATTGTTAAGAAACAGAGCCAACAGCCGCATTGCCGCTGGACAGGTTACAGGTTGCAAACATTGTCTTAAGTCGTTCTGGGTAGAAACATCAGAGGCTCACTGGATTGCCAATCTCAGCTTCCCAACTGCTGACATTACATGTGTGGATCACCACAGCTAGCCAAACAGAGCTCCCAGTAAAGAACTTGTGACTGCCTAAGGGAAGGGATGCCCTTTTTCTCATTCAGAAAGAGAAGTTTCTAATCATTTAGGGCTCTTAAACACTTCAACCTCACTTCTAGCCCACCAATCAGAGGAAGGGGAGAAAGAACGTTAACAGGAAAAAAGGATTGTGGACCTGTTTAGACGTAGTTCCTTGGGCCAATAACATGCTGCATTGTCAAGATACCAGCAGTCCAGTCCAACAGCCAACACCAAAGAGCCACACGAATCCACAGCAGTGGCGCAATCCAGAAGAAACCATAAGGTTTCACCAATTCTAAGTCAATGGAAGCGGATGCAGTGGAAGAGGCCAGAATCAGCTGGAGTACCATGAAAAGTTCTCTGAGACGTTTCTTTTGCGAAGCAACAACCAGCAAAGACCAGCAAAACCCAGCAAAGTGTTGCACGGCAGGGTAGCAATGCAAAAGCCCTCTCCCACTGTCTGTGGGGTTCTGTTTATACCCTTCCAAACATCACATGCCCTCTCATGTCTGCTCCAGCCAAATATCACATGCCTTCTCACAAGATCTCTTCTAGAAAAACATCATGTGACACAACTCAATCCTTAAAGAAGCCAGAAATTTCCATGTCAGAGGTCACTATGTTAAGTGTAATAATTCAAGCATAAAAAGAGAAATGCCCCCATGTCCTTGTTTTGGGAAACAAAGAAGTTTCAAAGAATGAATGGAAATGTGGTTGGTCACTAGAGACTACAACACCCTATTCACAGAAGGAGAAGTTATATAAGGAAAACCAAGGAGATGGAAGGAGCTGGCTCCTTTCTTCTATGGCACACTGGGGTAAATATTATCAACAACAATCGATGACCTCCTGTAAAATAACTATGCCGTATGAAAGCACACAGCATACCAAAATCATTAATGATGAGCCAGGAGTGATTTTTACTCTGTTTGATCATTTTACATTATACACATGTGTGAAATTGCCATATGGAACTCATAAATACACAGAACAGATTATCTTAAAAGGAAAGGAATACTTGGTGGTACATGTATTTTTATGCTGCTTGATGAAGAGCTGGTTTGGACTGGTGTGATTGGACAAAGGAGTTTGGTCTAATGGTAATCAGAGAATTTCCAAGAGGACCCCATTTTACCAGATTTTTTTTTTCTGCAAATCTTCATCAGCTCTTACAGATGCTGATGTTCTTTTTCTTTGCATGTACTGAGTGAATCTTCTCAGTGAGGGTCTTATGACATGGTGTGTAGGCAAGTCTAGGAATTCTTTTACACTCTACTGTAATGGACAAAAGTGAACCAGCATCAGAACACTAAAGAGGGACATTGAGGTTCCAGCCGCCATCCCAGCTCCATTCTGTGTGTGAGTCAGGGCTGTATCAGAGCTGGGTGTGAGGGACAGAGCAGGGACCATAGCTATCACATCACTTTTCACTGCAGTGTGTCAGCCTGTAATGCTGCTAAGCTGAAAACACATGTTTCAGTCCCTGCATTGCTTCAGGAGTCATCTAAGGAAGTCTCTACTATCTCATGGGCCCACTGCTCCCATTGTACTAGTAAGTACACAGTGAGCACTTCGATGTTGTCTGTTCCACACCTACCTGAGCTGCTAGTGTTCCCACTCTTGCACAGCCCACAAGGACAGAAGGTTTCTCTGACTCTGTCACAGTATTCAGTGAGCCTAAAGTCATTGATTGTAGCCAAGTAACTTGTGGGGAGACTATATTGACATGCCTAGCAAGAAATGAAGCCAACATGCCACACCTGTAGGGAAGAGCTGCCTATTAATGCTATCACCCAAAAGGGATAATTTTAACTGATTTAGCAGATGTGTAAATCTGAACATAATATAAGAAAGTGTGAAAACAAGATGCCTCGAAAGAATACAAATAATACTCCAGCAACAAATCCCAAAGCAACCAATGTGAACAAAGTGCCTAGAAAGCATGTGGGAAGTTCAGTGATGCCACTGTTGATGGAACAGCAGGTAGAGGTGCTTGTAGACAAGGCTGAAGATCTGAGTTCAATCCCCAGATACCACAAGGTGGAGGAGAGAACAGACCCCTATCAATTGTCCTCTGTCCTCTGTATGCATGCCGTGATGAGTGTTCTCTTTTACATAGGACCCATTATTTAAAAGACATCTCAGTGAGATCCGAGAATACAGATAGATAGTTAAATGACATTTAGAAGACCACATGGAACAGGAATAAAAAATTTAACAAAAATAGAATTCTATAAAATACAGTCCCAAAACACAAATCTTGGAAATAAAGGGTATGTCAGATAATTTCTGTTGAAAGCTCTGGCAGATGAACCAAGTGGAGAAAAGACTATTTGAGGTTAGGAAGTCTTTTTAAGTGCATTGGACAACAAAAGAAGAGTATTTCTGATTTTTGAAACAATTGAATAAATATGCATGTTTCTGAAATGCCCAATAGAGAAAAGAAGAATGGTAGAGCATAGAAAACAACCGATGAAATAATAAGAGAAGATGAGTCTAATACTGGAAATGGCATTAACATCTCTGTGGGCATGTATGACCCCAAGTGGTCATTACCAAGAAAGATTTGCAACAGCATATTATGTTCAACTATATAATACTAAAGTTATAAAAATCAACAAAAGGACAGTAACATGTCACATTGGAAGATATCCCTTGACCACCCCAGCAGATTTGTCATAAGAAATCTTTGCAGTTAGCAGGGAAGGTAATTATATGTTCCAATTTCTGAAAGAAAAAAAAAAACATCAACTAAGAATGCTACACTCAAAGGCATTATTCAGAAATGAATCCAGAATATAGATGTCAAAGGCATGCAACAAATAAGAGAATTCAAGATGCCGATCTGCGTTACAAAATATGCTCACTAGGAGAGTCTACACCCAAGAGTGAGGAAGCCTACCAGTATGGGGAATGCAAGTCTCATAAGAAGAAGAGACCATGAAAGAGAAACAAACCAAACAGTCCAATACACCATACCATCAAATGCAAAGGAAGAAAAATATTAAAGATAACTAGAAAGTCATCAGAAAATTAAGGCATATGCCTTAAATGAAATAGGAAACCCTCCAACGAAAAGACACAAATGGCGGCTGGGAAAACATCTGAGTTGGTAACATGCTTACCACGCAAGCATGAGGACATGAGTTCAGATCCCCCACACCTACAACTGGCCAAGCACAGTAGTACACATCTGTATCTCCAGCATGGAGCCAGCTATCGGCAAGGGGTGGGGGTGGAGGCTGGGGCAGGCAGGTTTTTAGAACACACTGCCTAGGCAGCGTAGCAGATGAGGTGGGCTCCAAGCTCATTGAGAGAGTCTATCTTTAAAAATAATATAGAGAGAAATAGAGGAAGACACCTGACTTCAGGCTGGGGTCTTCACACACATGCACACATATATGGACATGTATGTATACATATACAAAGACATATATATATATATATATATATATATATATATATATATATATATATCCACAGAGAAGATAGAGACTGACTGAAGGGGTTAAATACAAAACCCTAATGGGTGGGCATCTTGATGTTGGGTGAGGAAATGGAGGGCAATACTAAGGCAAGAGAGACCAAGGAGAGATAAAGAATAAAGGATAAAGAATAAAAGATAAAGGATTATTGAAAATGGGGAAACATTTTATGTTTATTTAAAATGAACACATAATACGTGTGTGTGTGTGTGTGTGTGTGTGTGTGTGTGTGTGTGTGTGTGTACCAAGACAAAAAGATGTCATGAAATTGAGATGGGGTAGGAGACATAGCAGGAACTGCGGGGGGGGGGGGGGGGTTGAGTGGGAAATATGTAAATACAGTACTCACATATGAAATTCTCAAGAAATGTTGAGAGACAACCAACAAAATAAACTTGCCTTACCAGTAAAGATATATAAGCCGCAGTGTAGACATCACATTATGATGCTAAACTGCAGAGTACAAATCGTACCTTAAATCCATATTTCTATGCCCATACATTAGTGCAGTCCTCAGTTCCCATCAGAGAAGTATCTTTGTGCAGTGGACAGAAGTTAGTCCAGAAACTCAATTGATCAACATGAAGAGAGTAAGAGTCAGGGGGGTGCTCAGCAAAAATGGGACATCTATATCAACACTCCACCCTACCCAAGGCTCAGAGAGCATACGTGAAGAGGTAGTGGGAAGATTGCAATGATCAGAGATCAGTGAAGACAGGAAGAAAACAATGTCTCATGGACTCACAGCACCTGCAGTTGCTTGCACAAGAGCTATAAAGAATCAAGTCAGTCAATATTCTAGCATGAAGCCCCTACATCTAGCTAAGGAGCTATTGACAGTTGTTGGCTTCTGTGTGCACATATGTGTATATGTGTCCCTCGCTTTTTAAAGATATTGACCATGTTCCAGTGGATTGCCTCATACGCATGACTACATGTAAAGCACATATGTGTATATATGTATTTATGTGTATGTATTTGCTGAGCATGGTGATGCAGGCCTTTAATTTCAGCATTCGGGAGACAGAGGCAGGCTGGTCGCTATGAGTTAGAGGTCATCTTGTTTTATAAAGAGAGTTTCAGGACTACCAGAGCTACATAGAGAAACCTTAGACTTTGTCTCAAAAAGAAAAAAACAAGTTTATAAAGTTGGGAGTGAGTAGGAAGATAGGGGCTGGATCTAGGTGAAGTTGGGGGAGAAATATGATTAAAAATACATTTTATAAAAGCTTCAAAGAACATATTTTTAAGAGACATACATATTGAAAGAGAAAGAATGGAAATATTCTAACAAAGTAAAAACTAATACAGGCAAAATAGACTCAAGGCAAAAGAGAAAGAGGATACAAGGAAGTCCCTACACAGTAAGTGACTAAGAGATGGATTATTTAAGAGGATATAATGATTATGAATCTAACTGTAATTATTGTTGGAGTACCCTATTTTATGAGATGAATTTTATTTGACTCAAAGGCAGAAGTAAGCTCCAATATAATAGAGGAAGACTTAACCACTCCACTTTTATTGAAAGATAGATAATTCAGATAAAAATAATGGAGATGCATGAGTTATAACAGTCTTTATATCAAATAGACTGAACAGACATTTAAAGAATGTCCCATCAAGCATCTACTGAATATACATTCTTCTCAGGAACCCATGGAAGTTTCTCTGCAGCAAAACATACATTAGGCCATAAAGCAAGCCTTTTATCTTTGCATGTGTATCTCTGTATGTGCACACACGAGAGCTCAAGGTTGATACTGAGTGTCTTCCTCGGTCATTCTGCATCTTATTTTTTGAGCCTGGAGCTTGCAATTCAGCTCTTCTGGCTAGCCAGTGTGTTCACCAGCTTGCTCTGGGATGGTTGTGTCTGGCGTCTAGGTGATGGGGACTTGAGGGGGACCACCACATCTAACCTCCATGCAGTCACTGAGCCATCTCCCTCCGTGCAAACAAATCTTGCCTCATTTTGAAAACTGAAACCATACCCTGTACTACATCTGATCACAATAAAATAACAGTGGAAACCAACATAGAATGAACATTAGAAGCTATGCCAGCTCATGGTGACTGAACAACACACTTTTAAGCAGAGGGTCACTAATGCAATCAATGGGTAAATTACCAAAGTTCTCAACAACAGTTGAGAGTAGAAATGGAATATTCCCAGATTCATGATACAACGACTGCAGCGGTACTAAAAACAGTGTTCATATTAATAAACACCACATGAAAATCCAAGATCTCAAATACACAAACTAACAGTTCATGTCAAGTATTTAGAAGGCAAAGCAAACCCAAGTTAGAAAAAGGAAAGAAATAGCAAATATCAGAGCAGAAAGAAATTAAACAAGGATTTAAAAATATGAAAATGTGTTCAAACAATGAGTTGGTTCTTTTGAGATTATAAACAAAACTGATAGACTTTTAGCTAGATTCACCAAGAAAGAAAGAAAGCGCTGAATCAAGTAAATAAGATTAGAGATTGGGGGGAGGGGGGAGGGAAAGACAGTAGCCTATGTAATTAGGCAAGAGAAATAAGTAAAGGAATTCAAATAGGAAGAAATCTAATTATCCTTGTCTGTTGGTGGCATGATTCTACAGTTAAAGGGCCCTATGACTCCACCAGAAGATTCTTAGAGCTAGTTATAGATTTTAGTAAAAAAGCAGAATTTCTTAAAAGTCAGCATAGGAAAACCAGTAGCTTCTCTATATGTCAATATGAGTCTGGAAAGTGATCCTATTCCTAACAGCTACAAAGAAATAACCGAGGAATAAACTCGAGAGTGAAGGACCTGTGCAACTCTGACATGAACTCTGTTGCTTGCTTTTTGATCACTTCCCCCTGGCGGGGTTGCCTCACCACAGGTCACAGGGGAAGAGGATGCAGCTTGGTCCTGATGTGGCTTTCTGTGCTGGGGTTGGTTGGGGGAGGCTCCCCTTTTCTGAGGAGTAGGGGAGGGGAACAGGGGAAAGAAGGAGAGAGGAGAGGAGGGAGGGGGCCATGATAGGAATGTAAAGTGAACTTTCAAAAAGGAAATACATTTAACACCCTATAAAATGCCTCTACTAGTTACCTTTGTTGATGCTGTGACCAAATACTTGGCAGGAGGCAATCTGATGGCAGAAGGGTTGATACTGGTTCATGGTTCCAAGTACCACAGTTCATAGCAGGAAGATACAGCAGCAAGAACAGGAAGCACCCATAGTCAGGAAGCAAGTATCCAGAGATGTCTGCGCTCAGCTCGCTTTCTCCTTTTTCTTTAGCCCAGGGTTCTAGGCCTCTGAATAGCACTGCCTGTTTTAATATTTACTCAAATGTGTTTGATTGTTCTGCCAGCATGTAAGTCTATGAACTATGTAAGTGCCTAACGCCTGCAGAAGCTAGAAGAGGGTATCAATTCCCCTGCAACTGGAGGTATGGATGCTGTGAGCTGCCACATGGATGTTTAAGAGCAGGTCCTCTGGGAGAATAGCCTATGCACTTCACTACTAAGCCATCATTCCAGCTCCAATATTACCCACTTTCAGGGTAAGTCTTTTCATTTCAATTAACTTATGCCAGATAACCCCTCACAAACATGCCCAGAGATTTGTTTCCTTAGTGGTTCTATAGCCCATCAAGGCAGCTATAAGATAAACCATCACAGGACTGGAAAAGAAAACTGAAAACACTCAGAGGAAAGGCTGCCATGTTTATAAATTGGAATTGTTAATAAGGTTTAAGGAATAATTATTAATAATAATTAATAAAATATCCCTATACTCAAAGTGACCTGTAGATTCAAAGCAACCCATCTCAAAATGTAGATGGCATTCTTCCCAGAACTCTAGTTCATAAGGAGGCACAGAGAGACTGGAGAGATGGCTCAAGCATTAAGAGCAGGTCCTGCTCTTCCAGAAGACCCGAGTTCAGTTCCCAGCAACCATGTCTGATATCTTGTAGCAACTCTAGTTCCAGGAGAACCAGTGCCTTCTTCTGGCTCCCACAGACACCTGCCCATGCATAGTACAAACTCTCATGCATAGATATAATAAAAATAAATTAAAATTTAAAAAAGGAAGTACAAGAAAGTACAATAGCCAAAACAGACAGGAGCAAAAAGAGAAAGGTGAAGGTAAGAGCAAAGCTGGCTGGGGGATATACTACAGAGCCATTGTAGGGTTTTGGTAAAACAATAACAACAATAACAAAATAACAACAACAAAAAAAAAAAAACCAAAGAAAAACCAAAAAACAAAAACAGAGGATGGAATCAATCAATGAAACAGAACAGAGATGCTAGTAGTAAGCTCAGGTGTTCATAGCCAACTGATTCCCAACAAAGAAGCTGATAATATATACTGGAGGGAAAAAAACCATGCTGGAAAATTTGTATGTTTATTGGCAGAAGAGCGAGACATGGCCTTTACCTCTCACCTTGCACAAAAATTAACTCACAATATACAGCAGAGGTTTGTAAGACTGGAAACTCTAAAACTATAGAAGAAAACACAGGGGGCTATGTGAGACAGTGGAACTGTCAATGTTCTGTTAGAACTCTAAAAGCATAGAAAACAAAATAAAAACATTGGCAAATGTGATGATATGAACTGAAATGGCTCTGTAAAGCAACAGGACTATCAATGGGATAAAGAGATGACTTACAGAGTAGGAGGAAATTTTTATCAAGCACTTATTTGAGAAACAAACTTAATAAGCTTTCTAATTATAATAGGCAAATGATCTAAGTTAAAAAAAAATGAAAAGAGTATCAGTAATCTACCAACACAAAAAATGTTCACTATCATTAACCATCATGGAAATATAAATTAAAAGTCCATGAATGATCATCTAATGTCAAAATCACCATCATTAGCCCTGCCCCCGTTCCATTTGCTGATGAGGATGGGAAGAAAAAAGAACACATTGTTAGCGGGGTATCAATGAGCATTACCCACATGGTGTACACTGACTGTTCTTCAGCACACTATCTGCCACCTGCACACAGTGTCACGTGCTTTTAATTCCCACACTTGGAAGGCAGAGACGGATCTTTCTGTAGTTGAGGCCAACCTGGTCTACATAGCAAGTTCCAGGTCAGCCAGAACTGGGAGATCCTGTCTCAAAACAATGAAACAATAACAACAACAGAACTATCTGCCTCATACGCACCAGGGTTAGTCTCAGGGGTTCCCCCTTTGCTTTGTGTGCTCTGACTGACTAGAGAGAAGCTCCAGGTCAAGGCCATCTTCAGCTGCAGCCCTCTCATCCACAGGAAGCTCTGTAGCATCCCCTCGCCTGACTTCAGCTCCATTTCCTTCTCATCCTTCCATTTCCTCAAAGTCTTTCAGAGAGCTTCAAATGCAAAATCCCCCAAGTCTCCAGACAGCCAAGCTAATGAAAGGAGTCAATAAGAAAGAGCAAGAGCCAGGGGTGGACATGCGTGCCTTTAATCCTGGCAGAAGCAGAGAGGGACAGAGGCTCTCACTGAGGCTGACTGCCAGCCTGGATCACCACTACAGTGAGTCCCCCGCCATCAGGGCTACATAATGAGGTTCTGTCTGAAAAAGCAAACAAACAAAAACCCAAGCACAAAGGAGATGTAAAAGTGAAGCTTGTGTTTCCAAGCAGGACCTAGACTGGTCCTCAGTACAGTGCTTGGGCAGACTCCTTTCTGGTGTTTATGGCACACATCTTAGTGAATTGATTTCCAAACTAAAAGAAATAGCCCTGTACCTTTTAGAGATTGCTTGTGAAACAGAACCTGGTCATATGTTCCTCCCATTGAAAGAAAGTCTTTTGTTTATATTGTATTTTATGCTCAGATTTTAATTCTTTAGCGAGTCATGAATTTTTCAAACTGAGATTAGAATTCCTGTATCTAGAGGGAAAGCGGCCGGGTGGGGTGGGGGTGGGGGGGTGGCAAAATATATTTCTGCCTGGAGTGAGAAGATAAAAACCAGCAGAAGAATCAGATCAAAGAGAGGGTGTAGTGTACGTTAAACAAATGTCAACTTTAACTATGGGTTTCTATCCGCAACACTGGGAAGTGAGTCTCCCGGAGCCTTTCTTTTATTTATAATCAGCACAGAAGTCAGTCCGTCCTCTCCTGTGGTTATGCACTAGAAGATTACATAATGACCACTGCTTATCTTCGTGCCAACCAGGGGCTTTCCACTGTCAAAGCCAAGCTGCCCCAGGTCTCACAGCGTCCAGTGCAATTCAGAAATTCCTGAATGACCTTCACGTTGAAAACACATACACAGTGCTTCTCAGCATGGTTTCGGGAACTTTCACTAACTTGGCAATTTTGAGTTGTGATTGATTCAGAGTCCTGGCAAGGTCAGTATTAAGAAATAGAAAATTGAGATATTTTAAAAAATAAAGGTCAAAGTGTAGGTGTATCTTAGATTATTTTGTGTAAAAATCTGAGACTCTTATTATCTGCCCCTTTCCTGAAGAGGTGTCTGATATGGGCAGAGGGTTAGGGACAATCTTAGAGTCTTGACGCAGCAGGTATCCTGTGGGAGCAAGCTAGTACTGATCATGCGCAGTTAGCAGGCAGTGATGTTTAGAAGGTGGGTGAGTGGGGCAGAAATTATCAAAAGCAAAGCAACACTTCTGTATATGAAGCCATAAGAACTCATCTCTCCTTTTTTCTTAGTGACGGTTACACAAGACAGAAAATAAATCAAGGGATAAATAGCCCATCGGTAGAACAATTTTTGTGCAGCATGCGTAAGACCTGAACCCCAGCAACATAAGAGATAAGAAATGAATAAAAGGACTAGCCAAGCTTGTTGGCTTACATCTGTAATCCTAGCACTTGGGAGGCTGAGTCAGATTTGCTTCGATTTAAGAGGCTAGATCGGGCTGCCTAATATTCATAATAAGGGCTTGGCTATCTATCATAAGCCTACAGAATGCTGACATATACTGACATAGCTACATGGAGGAGACGTCATCACTGAACTTTAGAGGAAGCACCCAGGGAAAGGCTGTGCTAACCTCAGAGTGAATTGTGGTACAGTTCTGGGAAGAGTCGTGGGAAAACTGTCTTCCAGCATCCCGGAAGAAGATTAACTTCAAGTGCTTTTTTGTTTTTTGTTTTGTTGTTGTTGTTTATTTGTTTTTTGGTTTTTCGAGACAGAGTTTTTCTGTGTAGCCTTGGCTATCCTGAACTCACTTTGTAGACCAGGCTGGCCTCGAACTCACAGCAATCCGCCTGCCTCTGCCTCCCGAGTGCTGGGTTAACTTCAATTGCTATGCCTTAGGACCCTACATGACTTGGGAAGCGGGGCAGGAACCAGTCTCACGCTCAGTAAGGACTCTTACGGCTGGGGTGCCGGAAAATTGCATAGCGTAACCATCCCTTGGAAACTGAATGGGGCCACTTTTCTGGGAAGCTTCTTATAGTGCATCACTCTACCACCATGAAAACCACGAGGCCCCTGGATAGGATGGTTCTGGGAAGGCTGCCCCAAAGACAGGCCACTTCCACCTGCCTCGCCGGCGGGCGCTGTTAAGGAGACTATCCGTCCACACTGCAGAAAGCCAATGGGGTGATCATCATGGATGGAGATTTGAAAAGGTATGGCCCCCATAGACTCATATGTGCTTGGCCCATAGGAAGTGGCACAATCAGGAGGTGTTGGAGTAGGTGTGGCTTTGTTGGAGGAGGTGTGTCACTGTGGGGGCAGGCTTTGAGGTCCCCTATGCTTATGCTATGTGGCACACAATCGTCCTTCTGCTGTCTGCTAATGAAGGTGTAGAACACTCGGTTCCTCCAGCCCTACGTCTGCCTGCATGCTGCTATGCTTCCCACCATGACGATGATGGACTAAGCCTCTGAAACTGAACGCCAGCCCCAATTAAATGTTTTCCTTTATAAGAGCTGCCGTGGTCACGGCGTCTCTTCACAGCAATAAGACCCAAACTAAGACAGAAGAACTGGCCGTTCTGATCACTCTCTTGACAGATAACGCTGGGTCAGCTGGCAAGGAATAAGAGAGAGCTCACTGATGCTCTCTGGAAATGAAGAGCCGAACTTGCCGAGTTGCCTCTGTGCTTTTGATGCGGCCTGACCACCTCTCCTTCTCCGAATGGTGGTGACCCTTTGCTCCTAGCTTTCCGGAGACATCTGATTTAAACCGAAGCATTTGCTGTCAGATGCCCTCTTCTGTGCTTACAGCCCATTATGAGATTCAAAGGCTCTTAATGAACAAAGGGACTTAGTGCAACCACACAAACGATTTCAGCTCTGCAAGTCCTCACAACGGCATCTACAGATTGATTTGAGGCTCTGGTAGAGAAAAGCAAGAAAGCAACTCAGAGAGGCTATAATGAAATGGATGGTCGGGGGCAGAGCCAGTCCCTGGGAACTACCTTAAATATATTTGCCACTATAGTTTTCTGTTGTTTCCTTTGCAATCACCCTGAAGCCTCTATGGACCCTTACTTTCTTTATCAGCTCTTTTCAGTTAAATCTGGAGGAGACAAGGCAAATAGTTATTTAGGTCAATGGAGTTTTCATGTGTATTTATTTTCTGCATGTATTCCTTAACAAGCACTGGGTCTTAATGTACAAAATGAAAAACTTGCTTTTCAGAGAGGATTCAAGCCACTTGAAATTACAATGGAATCTGCATTTTCCTGTATACTGTGGGAAAAGATAATGTCTTTGGTAGACAAGCTGGCATGTCTTTTTTTTTTTAAAGAAAAGTTTCTTCTCTCCTATTCCTTGGTTCAACATAGCCACATACTGAGAGTGTCAACTCTGATGGAAGAGGTCCCTCTCCCTGTTCCCTCTTCAGCTAGAAAGCATTTAGGCTAGCATCTTCAAATACGACCCTAAGAGGGAGCTCCCCAAAACCATCAGCGCATGGGAAACTATAAGCAGGAGTCTCTGGCACACAGAACAAGGTAAGCTCTTCAACTGTGTATTTTACATACAATGATTACAGTGATATTCTGTTTTGTTTTTACTTTTGGTGGAGTTAGCATTTTAAATTCTGTAATGATTTTTTCCCCATTTTAAATAATTTACTTATTAGAACTGTAAGTTAATTACTACCAGAAAACAAAAATAAAATTTTTTCCTTGGATGAATAAGTGAGCATAACAAGAGAATGAAAGGAAAGTTTGAAGTAAGGCAGGCCAGCTCTGGAGGTACACTGGGGACACCAAGAAAAGTCGAGACATGTGAAAAGAATTGTTGGTGTACTTTTCTTTAGGGCAATTAAAGAAAGGGAAATAAAACCAATTCCAGATTTTAAATACATACACAAGGGATCTTAAAATTCTGGAAAAAAAAAAATCACTGAATGAATCACCTCTTTTATGCCATTAAACCCATCCATCCCTGGGGAGATAACTCATTTAGTGAAACCTCCAGTTACAGACAGACCACCAGATAACACTGTGTCCCTAAGGCTCCTGAGAGTTGAGTAACAGGAGGTCACGTGCTGTGTTACATCCTCATCTGCTTGGTATCGCAGCAAGCCAAGCCTTAAAGACGCATTGTCTGTAAGACTTTTCAAGTTACGGATATTACTAGTGCTATTGTTTAGCATAGGATGGCAGCATGGCTTTCGGGACTCATAATTGGTCAGAATATTTCGAAGATTGCCTGGCTGACCATTCCCAGGCTGGTAGAGGCCCAAGCCCATTACTGTTGGATAATTGTGCAATCTACCACTGGATCTATTTCCCTGGACTCAAGGCTGAGCGAGGAGGAATTTTCTGCATTAGAAGCCGCCTCTCTCCAATCCTTAACTTTTCTCTTCCATAATTGTTTGCTGTCCCTCGATACCTCTAATTTCTGTTGTTTACTAAAGTCCTGCTGTGCTATGATTACATGTGCCATGAAACTTGACCACTTAGCAGAATTGGTTATAGCACAGCCAGAACCAGGAGAGGACACGGATTCAGAAATGTGTCGAATCAGCATCTCCTGTCATCTAAATTGCTCCCCCAAGGGGGAGTTAAGCTCATTGGGAGACTCTAATAATGCAGGCCACAGGGGTACTCCTTCATAAATTACTATTTCTTCATGATAACACTTCTTCTTCCATTGCAATTTCCTTGGTTGCTAGTAGTGACTGCTAGTTGCATCCAAAAGCCTGGGGAATGGAGATGCTGTGGAGATAATAGAAGCCAGATGCAGAACGTGCACCAGCTTGGGAAAGCACTACTGTAAACCATGATGTAGACGTGCTAGAGTATTTTGTCCCTCCATCCACCTGCCCTCCCACCCACCTCCTCCTCATTCATTCATTCATCTCGGTATCAAAATAACGCCCAAAATGAAATTTTAGATACCGTGTAAAGTTGAATGTATATCGTATACCTACAACCCTCAAATTTACCTGTGAAAAGGAATCGAGCACTTGCAGAATGCAGGATCCTCCTGCTGAGAATGTGCATGCGTATGTAAAATATTACAGGTGATTAAAATGTATATACCTGAAGACTGTTTGTCTTTATGTAGCAAACAGAAATCTATTTTTTTGGGGGGGGGGGTTTTCGAGACAGGGTTTCTCTGTGTAGCCTTGGCTGTCCTGGACTCACTTTGTAGACCAGGCTGGCCTCGAACTCACAGCGATCCGCCTGCCTCTGCCTCCCGAGTGCTGGGATTACAGGCGTGCGCCACCACGCCCGGCTTCAGAAATCTATTTTAATGGCGTAAGAGACATATTTTCCTTGACAATATCTAATCTAACTCACATTAGATTATTTTGCCTCAAAATACCAATGTTCATGATGAAAGTGGAAGATAGACGTTCCATCTCATGCTGGCGAGGCTGCTGGAGTCTAACTATGAAAGCCACTGGTGACTGACCATCTTTTCAGTTCTATGGAAGGACACCCTTCTCCCACTATATTCAAGGCCAAACCTGACACACACACACACACACACACACACACACACACACACAGAGAGAGAGAGAGAGAGAGAGAGAGAGAGAGAGAGAGAGAGAGAGA
>OU015750.1:81196028-81221506 GCA_907169655.1 Acomys percivali
AGAGAGAGAGAGAGAGAGAGAGAGAGAGAGAGAGAGAGAGAGAGAGAAGGGGGGAGGCGGTACCGTTTGTTATTTGAAGTATCCCCATGAGGAACTGCTACTTTTACAGACATGTGCTGTGTACTCAGACATGAAAATATTCATCAGTTGGTTTTGTTATTAGATGTAATGATGGTGAAAAAGATTTTTCTTTTCTTTCTTTCTTTCTATTTTCTTTTTTTTTTTTTTTTTTTTTTTGCTGGTGAAGTAAGTCAAATGTAAAATAAATGGTTGGTTTGAAATACTGTGAAGGTATAAAGTATAAAAGTCTAGGAACATTAGAAGGGTTCCACAGCCATAGCAGTGCTGGACAGCGTGAGAATGACAGGTCTGTCTGTCTGTTTTCCCCCAGGTCACTTAGCTTGAGAGTACAGAAGGAGGGCGTTCTCGCATGAGGCTTTTAAATTCATGTAAACTACTTTTTAATACTTTCTTGCTAATAATGTCTGGGCCTTTTGTTTAAAATTGAAAACCAAATGTGGTTCAGGGGTTTATTTCTTTGTAGTACACCATCTGCTATTGAGGTTAAATATGTGCGGTATGTAAGCATTTGTGCTTGTGAGTGTTATCATAATATTTACTTTTCAATCTGCTACTTGATAAATGGCCAAATTACCTTACATCTGTTTGCAACAGGGGTTGGAATTTTAATATCAGTGCTATCAGGACCAAAGCCCACAGGTAGCTGAATACTAAATCTACAGTCTATTCATGAGAGTAAAGAAGAAATTGTTGCATTGAGTATATAGCCAGGACACATATAAGACATTCATTATAAACATATATCCCAAATTTAAAAATGCACAAGATACTTTTATTCTGAGACTGTTAGCAGACATAAAAATTGGAAATATTACTACTAAGGAATTCTATATAATACAACAATTTGAATAAATAAAGATATACATTTTAAATGTTTAATAAAATATTATAATAAATGATAATGACTCATAAGAAACTGAAAAAGAAACCAAAAACATTTTAAATAAGATCTGTAGGGAGATATAAAATAATAAAATTTTCACAAATTAAAATCATTACAATGAAATAATTGGCAGATAGACTAACTGATAGACTATGGGGAATAGATAATAGAGAAATGAAAAATAGAAATGAAGAAATCACAACACAACAGAAACCTCTGTGATATGTACAGAAGCAGATTTAAAATGTGTTTTATGAAATAACAGGTTTTAAGTGTTAGTTAGTCACATGGGTCCCACCCAGCAGTATAATCCCCTTAGCAATGTGTTCATATTTTATGATTCTACAGTGCTCAAAAGTTAGGTTTTTAAGCAGCAATTGATTACAACTATTAAAACTTCTATTTCATTTGCTTCATTCACACTTTTGTATATTCTATGTAAAGCTGACTTGGGGATATACAGCCTGTACTTAAAGAGGTGCATTTGTAATTGTAGTAATTTCCTTGTATATTTGTTACTGCAGACATCATCACCTAGGAACAGGTTCTGGGAATAGTGCCTTGAGTGATAGGCATTTAGACAGCAAGGCCTATGAAAACTTTATAATAGGAAAATGCCTCACAGCACCTGGCATTGAGACTGTATGGAGAATTAAGAATAAGCAGAGTTTGAGATATATGAAGTCAGTCTGACATAATCCTGTAACTGCCATGGGTGTGTTAAGCACTGTCCTGACTCCATGCGGCTTTTCCTCCTTTACGTCTGGGCATTGCATTCTTCTGTGGCAATGGCGTGAGGTCTTTGTCAGTTGGGAAATATATTTCAGTGTCTCCTCTAGCGTGCTTCTCTCATAGTCTCTTTTGAAGTGTCCTTTAATCCCGTAGCACCTCTCTGGTTGCCTTATAAGTGCTGGTTTTTTTTTTGTTTGTTTACTTGCTTTTTAATTATTGTCAATTATGGAGAAAAACCTTGTTCTTGGATAATAAAGTGTTAATTGTGAATTTGACACAATCTGGAAGCACTGGGAGCTGGGCCTCTGGGCACACCTGTGAGGGATTATCTTGATTAGGTTCACGGATGTGGGCAGGGCCGATCTCTAGACAGGGATCTGGCCTGTATGAACTGGAGAAGCAGCCTGGGTGTGAATTCTACCTTCTCAGATTCCTGACTGTGCGTGAGATGTGGCCAGTGCTTCAGTTGGAATGCCGGACGACTCCCTTGGACTGAGCTACAATAAACCTTCACACCCAAGAGTTGCTTTTGCCAGGGTATTTCATCATAGCATCAGGAAGAGAAACTAAGATTTATACTAACAAAACCAAGGTTTTTATCCATAACTGACAATATTAAAAAACAAACAAACAAAAGCAGCACTTATAATACAACCAGGGAGGTGCTATGGCATTGAAGAACGTTTTAAAAAGGACTATGAGAGAAGCATGCTAGAGAAGACACTGAAATATTTGTCTCAACTGACAAAGCCCTCTCACGCCATTGTCACAGAGGAATGCAATGCCCAGATATAAAGGAGGAAAGGCCACATGGAGTCAGGACAGTGGTTAATACACCTATGGCATTTACAGGAATTATGTTTGGTATATTGGGTTTTGACAATAGTTTATTTAAAATTATGTATGTAGGTTTGTGTGTGGATTTGTACAAGTGAGCACATTGCTTGAAGGTCTAGAACAAGGCATCAGATCCGCTCCTACAGATACCCAAAGCTGGAGTTGCATTCAGTTGTGAGGTGCCCCAAGATGGGTTCTTAGAACCCAGGTCAAAAGCAGTGTAACTCTTAACCACTGACCCATTTCTCCAGGCCTGGGTATATTTATTTTCTTTATAATTTCAACTTGGGTGATTTTTCCCTTCACAATTTAAAGATATATTCTTTTCATATTTGATTTTATATTCACCTTTTTATATAATCCCTAAAATAACTCCCAGATTGTGTAAATTGCAGATTCCAAAAATCCTGGATCTGTCCCTGGAAGTATGAAAGACAGACTGGCACCCAGAAGACCAAACTCCAATTTAATTAAGATTCAAATTAAGAGAGAAGAGAATTTGGGAAAGACCGTGTGCAAAGAGACATGCTCAAGAGGACCTTGAATTACAAGAAAACTCCAGTCTCAAGTTGAAAAATGTACATTGAAAGCTGAATAATAGCACAAATCAAAACAAACCTTGACCTGGCACATAACTGTCAGAGAGCTGATGACTATGGACTAAGGGGGAGGAGAGAACAACTCAACTATCAAGGAGAAAACAAAAAAAAAACCTCAAAGATGCTATCCGGATCTCTTAGACAGCTTTAGTAATAACATTGAGGACAGTGGACTCGTATCTTCAAAGTGCTGAGCTGACTGAAGATGTTTGTCTAGAATTCTCTGCCTTAACTTATTAAGATTAAAAGCTAGACAAACACCTTTTCTGAAATTTAAAACCAAGAGGCTTGTTCCCACAAAAGGAACTACTTTAATAATCTCTAGCAACAGAACAAAAGAATCCAGAAGAAAGGGAAAATTCAGGAAGTGATATTAACCAAAATGTTGCTAAATCACAATACATATTGTCTAAAAGCAAACCAAAAGTTAGTAGTAACCTAGTTAGGGAGAATGTAATTCAACCAATAGACTAGAACACACACACACACACACACACACACACACACACACGCAACATAAGTTCCTCCAGTTTTAAAATCCCAAATCAAAATAACACTTTAAGCATTACCCTTAAATTAAGAAAATTCAAAACGAACAAAAGTGAAGAATCAAACACTAAAATGGATAGAGATTTCTATTTTTAAGGGAGGAAGAGTTACAGCCTTCAACATTGGAAAAGAGAGGCACAGAATTGGAGTCTGTTGTAGATAGTGGTCCTTGGGGCAAAATGGCTGCCATCTTCATGAGATCAGCTGTGCCTATTGGTAAGTCATCACCAAGGGGCCTGTGGACTATTGACATTCCTTCATAGAAGGATGGATTGGGAGGCTTATTGAACCTTATTGATACCATGGGAGTATCCATCAGCTCCCCACAGCCATTTGCATGCAATTCTGCCCTAATTGCATGTGGCCTAGAATCTCTGCTGGTGCTAGAGTATATAGGCAGTGGTGGTTTAAATAAGAATACAACCCCTCCCCTCCCCCACCCCATAGACTTATGTATTTGAATGCTTAGTCATCAGGGAGTGGTACCACTTGAGAAGAAATAGAAGGTGTGTCCTTGAAGGGCTAAGTCTGCCCTCGTTGAAGGAAGTGTGTGATTCGGGGGGGGGGGGGGGGGGGGGCTGGGGGTTGAGCTTTGAGGTATCAAAGCCCAAGCCAGGCCAAGTGACTTTCTCTCTTGCTGCTGCCTGAAGATACAGATGTACAACTCTCATCTCCTTCTCTAGCACCATGTCTGCCTGTACGCCACCATGCTTCCTGCCATGATGATAATGGCCTAAACCTCTGAAACTGTAAGCCAGCCCCAGTTAAATGTATTCTCCTTAAAGAGTTGTGGCCATTGTGTCTCTTCACAGCAATAGAGCGCTGACCAAGGCACAGGCTTAGGAAGGTTATTTGAGGCAGGACTCCATCTATGCAGGCACAGGGAAGCCATCATCCATGCCGAGAGGAACCTTTCTAGCTCAGGGGCTTCGGGATCTCTTACACTCCTACAAGTAACCCCTTCCCTACACTATGAAAGTAATTCCAGTGAAGTCATTGGCTGCCCAGGGTGAACTTTGATAGAATCGTCCTCTGGTTTGTGCTGAGACCTTATCAGGACAGGACAGATTTTGTTGACATCTTTCTGCAGAAGGCATTCTCATAACCAGTGTTCTAGGTCAGGCAGAGTAGGAGGTATTTTTATCTACAAACCGTGGTCAAATATCACTACTTAACTCTCCAACTATAAACATTTTACCTATAGTCGATTATCTAGGTGGTAAAAGTAATCTCTGGTCTTTAGTCTTAGGAGTACATCATTTTCTCTTGTTGAACCACAATATCACCTTCACTTTTTTTGCATAGAATTATTAAAAATATTTAAGTACCTTTAGGCTATTGATTTCTTTATGCAACAAACCTTCTCTTCAGGAAAAATTGTACTTTAATATATACTTGTAAGTTACAATTCTATTAGACTTCAAGGCTCAGGTGAGAAATGTGTTGAAAAATAATCAAAGAAGAATGAGTCTTTGTGGATGTTACCTGGATACTCAAGAAATGAAATATTATAATAAGCTTTCCTGGCAGGCATCTAGTCACCTCACTTGTCAGCACATCCTCTAAGATTAATAGCCATGTTGAAGTACTGAAGGGAAAGCAGATCCAAGTGCATGCGGCAATCAAGTGCTTAGAGAACCAAGTAGATATTGAGTGGCACAAAGGAATGCTGGTAGGAATGATGACGCAGGCCTTTGATCCCAGACCACAGAAAACAGATGGAGGCAAATTTCTGGGCGCTTCAGGCCAGTCATGGCTAAATAGTGAGACCCAAGAGCATAGCAGTCTACCAGGGCTCATATGGCTTTGCCATCTTGCCACGTCTGGTTAAAGTTGGTGATGGGGAAGAATGTGAGCTTGTTCTCAATCCATACCATCAGCCTCTGCTTTGGTATCTTCTTCTTGGCATCATCATCCCTGTCATCTTCCCATAGAGGCATGGAGATGGAGTAGTGAAGGATCAAAGTCCATACCAGGCCCAAGATGAGCTTCAAGTTCCCATCCACAATGGCTTTACGGTCCTTGGCCATGGGTTTGAATCCTATGTCTGCACTTGCCCCAAACGTGCTGTACACTTCTGGGATGGGTGCCGGGCATCCGTCCCCTTCACTTTTTTAATTTGTTTTTTGTTTTGTTTTGGTTTTGAGACAGTGTTTCTCCTTGTGTAGCCCTGGCTTTCTTGGACTTGCTTTGTAGACCAGGCTAGCCTGGAATTCACAGTGATCCACCTTCCTCTGCCTCTGAGTGCGGGGATTACAGACATGCGCTACCACATCCAGCTACCTCATTCACTCTTAAGAGGAACTATGCCTCTGTATGACTTACACCTGGTTTTATTTGAAAGCTTCCACACTAGACCCTACAGTTGATGTTTCCATCCAAGTATTTTGTCTGCACAGCCATCTAATCATAGCTTCATTGATTATTGTTGGTCCAGGCTCTTGAATTCTGCACATTAACTTCCCCAAATTGATTGACATAACCGCTTTCATGGCCTAAGTTCAGCATAAAACCTTGACTTTGAAGTAGAACAGCGGAGATGTAAACTATGCCAAGTTGCACTCAAATTTACTGTGCTATTTCTTGAAAGATTAACTCACAGAAGTTTGGATGGATTTCTTGGTCATGTATCTTAAGGGTGGAGCCTAGTCCTAGAACTAGTGCCCTTTGCGTGAGGAGCAGAACAGTGTCTATGGTGTGCCTCGTGGTCGGCAGGCAGCCACCATTAAAAGCCCTCCTGAGCTGCGTGTGTGGTTGCCTGGGTAGCAGGAGTCGGGAAGAGGAGCGTGCATCTAGCACCTCTAAGCCTTTCTCTATATTCCCTGTCATCTTTTCATTACTGCATCTAATAGATTACATTCGCCTTTTGACATTTTCTCTTGTTTTAGTCTACTCTATCAAGCAGATAAGGCTTTATTACTTATTGATGGACTGAGTGATTTATTTAAGTAAATTATTTAAGGCATAGCAATCTAGGAAGTCTCTGCCTTTCTTCAAATCTAAGTTTAAAAAAAAAGCCCTCTAGGAGGGCTTTGATGAGCAGGCAGATATGATCTGACTAGTTGATGATCCCTCAGTTACAGGAGATGCATCTGGCTGAGACGCAGGGCTCTTCTCCAGCTTGTCCGGTGGGCTAGCATCTTTTATCAGAGTCATGTGGATACACATATGTTCAAGCAATTTCGTGTTCCCATTTAATTTTATTCACTGGTGAGAAAGAGAGGGATTTGTATGCGAGGCATGGGCTGACACAAAATAATCCCTTTACAAAAAAACATTTGCTCATTTACAAAAGCCCTCTTTAATTCCTGTTTCCCATTCAGGGCTGCAGTCTTTACAGAACAGCTCTTGTCAAGGTTACCATGTTGTCTATCCAGAAACAGCTTTTATCATCAAAAACACACTCTACACTCCTTGAATCCAATGGTACTCTAAGCTTTCTTTTTAAAAAATTGCTTAAAATGGCACACAAATAGACAGGAGGCCCATGGAACAGAAAAGAGGGCCCAGGAGAAATCCCCAAAGCTATGCCCAAGAAGACAAAAAAAAAGAAAGAAAAAAAAGACAATTTGTCCAAAAAATGGTGCTGGCCAACATGGATATCCACATGCAGAATAAAATTAGATTCATATCTTTTACCCTGTCCAAAATCAATTCAGCGTGGATCAAAGACCTTAATTTAAGACTCCCAAATGCTAAAACTACTAAAACTAACAAACAAACAAGATCCTTTGGAATATGCTTCTAGACACAGAGGCAGGCAAGATCTTTCTGAACACAACAGCACAGGAACTGGCTCCAAGCACCAACAGATGGGACTATATAAAAATAAAAGGTTTCTGCATAGCAAAGGAAACAATCGGCAGAGAACACAGCCTGCAGCATGGGAGGAAAGTCTTTACCATGTCTACTCCAGACAAAGGGCTAATGTCCAGAACCTACAAAGAATTGCAGAAGTTCAATACCAAGAAAATAAAACTGCCAATCAGCAAATGGGCCAATGGAATGAATAGAGACTATTTGGTATGTGATGGAACAGAAATAGCTAATAGCTACTTTAAACTGTGTTAAATGTCTCTGGGCACCATGGCAATGCAGATGAAAATCACTTTGAGGCACCACTTCACTCAACCTAGTTGGAATGGCTCTCAAGAGATGCGACAACAGATGTTGAAGAGATGTGGAGAAAGAGGAACGAACCCCTATTCACTGATGGTGAAGGAAAAACTGAATGCCGACATTGTGGAAATCATATGGAAGGAAGAAAGAAAGGGAGGAAGGAAAGAAAAAAAGAACCTAAAAACAAAACTACCACACAGTCCAGCTATTTCACTCCTGGGCCATCCAGAGAACTTCATGGTTTACGACAGAGATATGTGCACCCCTATTTTATTGCTTCTTTATTCACCATATCAAGGAGTTATTCAATCTAGCCCATCAGCTGATGAATAAATAAGGTAAACCCTATACAAATGTAGAATATAATACCATTCAGCTCTAAAGAAAACTGAAATCACAAAACTTATAGAAAAATTATGAGCTTAGAATCCATAATATTAAGTGAGATTATACAATTTCAGAAAGAAAAAAGATATATTCTCTCTCATGTGAATCCTAATATATTACATATGTATGAAAACATATGTACATGTTGTTATAACAATGTGTAGAGGGATGAACAAGAAAAAGTATTACGTGGTGAGTAAGGATTTAATGCTGGTACTAGACACATAAGTCATGCGAGAGCACATGAAGCTAATTGGTGTTCTGCACACTTAGGATGGCCATATGGAAGCTGAGGAGCTTCGCATTGCATTCTACACTCTCACTCTCAGTTATGCTTTATGCTTCCGTATGGCCGTCCTAAGTGTGCAGACATCCATTGACATGGGTAGACGTTGGGCCTGACCAATCTTGCCATGTGAGTTTTTCCTTGCAAGTTCTTTACAATAAAGTTTTGATTATTTAATTTAAGAGACTGCTTAAGTCCATTATTTCATCCTTGTTTAACTGACAAACTATAATTGTGTGTGGCTATGGGGTAAAATGGGATATTTTATGCATCACAGAAAATTCCATTAGGCGAATGAACATGCCCATACCTCAGCAATGTATCTCTAAGACGGTAACTCTTACTCCTGGCTTGCCTTGGGACATATTGAGATCTCTCCACCTTCTCTTGCTCATTCTTCTTTATTCTTATCTTTCTAAAACCCAACTTTACATATGCAGGCTCTTTCTCTCAGGTTCCCGAGGACAGCTTAACAATTTCCACACACTCTTGAATATTTGTCTCAAAAGTTTGCATCTCTTTCACCTATTCCTCACCCCACCCCCCACCCCACCCCCGCCCCCTTTGAGTCAAACTCAGGTCCGTCTGCCTGTCTGATACAGTCACATGGATCTTTAGATCTAAAATCAAAACATTTGAAAAGAAATGCTTCTTCATTTCCTTACCTATCCTTTGCTAGCTCTATTTATCCCGTGTTTGCTGCTAGAAAACAAAACAAAACAAAACTCTTCGGGGAAGATGGCGACCCCCGCTTACGCTCCTGAGCCATGGGCCCCCCTGGGGAACCCTGCTCCTGTGCCAGCCGCAGCTGTGCCCCTGTGCACCAAACACTAGCTGCTGCCCCGAGGCTTTGAGCCCCCCAGCTCCCCAGCACTTGAGGAGGCAGAGTTCGGCGGAGGTGTGGTTGAAGTGCCGAGACTTTTGCGCAATGAAAAATTCATTTGCAAACTGCCCGACAAAGTTTAAAAAAAAAAAAAAGTCTCAGACACCGTTGCCAACCTGAAAGCTGCTTATGGCAGAACGCGGAGAGGTTGGAGGGAGAAGTGAACTCTTTGACCCCGTTGTGTAGACTGTAACCTAAGGCAAGAGTTGATATTGACACAGACAAGGCCCAGAATTCTGACCTAATGCTAGATACTTCACCATTAGTTCCTGGATGTTCCTCTGCAGACATTAAATCCTCTAAAGCAACCCCAGAAACCCCAGGACCTGCACATCTCACTCACAGAGGGAGTGAACGGACTTTGGAGGCTGGCTGCCCAGTGAACACAGGCCCAGCTCCCAGCAGCAGAGCCAGGGCACCCTCATCTGAAGTGAACCAACATCTTCCCCAGAGCTCTGTGTCAGGTCAAAGTGGAGGATATTTCCAGCAGCACTGACAGTCCGCTTATCACTAAATTGCAAAAGACCACAATTTCAGCCCAGACTGAACCTTCAGAAGAAAACACCAGTGCTGACAACCTTCTAAGCAAGACTCCTAAGAAGCCGCATTGCATGGAAGTATTAGAAACGTGAGCCAGAAACCCAGTGTCCCCTCCCCATAAGTTGAAGACCAACATGTTACCCACATAATAGAGTGACTCACCAGGTCAGTCCGAGGGGTGAGTCTCCTGCTCCCTCAGAAGTGCGGCTACTACGCAGGGTTAGGCAGCATCTTGATGACATCACAGCAGCGCGCCTCCTTCTGCTCCACCACCTGCCTGCACAGCTGCTCTCTATTGAAGAGTCTCTGGCCCTGCGGGAGGAACAGAAGCAGAATTCTGATGAGATGCAGGCAAAGCTCGGGGCACAGAAACTAGCCGAGAGACTGTTTATTAAAATGCAGAGCTACAACCCAGAAGGGGAGTCTTCAGGGAGATTGCGAGAAGTGAGGGGCGAAGACAAAGCCCAGTCGTCGGATGAATGCTGAAGTTGAGCGCCTGGAGACCTTGAAAGCTGACTGTTGAGCTGTTACTGTCTCCTGTCAAACTTCCTAACAAGGATCAAGATCAGTGTCAGAGCTTATTGAGGGGCAGCAGTTTTTAAGGTTACACAAACGTAGCTACATACAGACTAAGAGCCCAGTTGGTCTTTCAGAAGATGATCTTCACATGCTCGAACAGTTGAATGTTTGAACAGTGTGTTTGGCCGTATTGTATTACAGTTTTGCAGTAGGTTGTGCATTGGTCTGATAGTTTGGTGTGGTAGAGCCCACTTTTTCTTTAAGATAATTTGCTTTTTCCTTATTCTTACTCTTATCAAATAGCGTTGCTTACATCTCTACTTTGTAATTCCAGGCACCTACAATGACTTAGGAAGGCCTGGTTCCCTCTCTAAGATGAAAGGAGCAGACGAAAGAGTGGTAGGCATGGATGCCTGGAGCTCTTGAGGTTCTGGATGTGAAGTGCTGTGTAAGACACTCAGAAATGTTACAAAAGGGTATATTTGCTGCTCCTATCTTGGGGTGATGGCCGTCTTCCTGAGATGAGGATAGGAGGCCTTTGAAGAGGCGCTGGATGGGCGAGAGTCAGCCCTGGTGTAGTGAGCTGCTCTTGGCTTCCAGTGGCTTGAGCTCATTGCTGTCTTGGATGACAGGTCCCTGTACTGAACGCTTAGGTTTGGTAAGGAAACATGTTTTTCTAAGAGTTACAGTTGAATTGTCAGTATATTGGGTTTTTTTTTTCCTTTTTAAACCCAAAGAGGTGTTTATAGGTTGCAGAAATCTTAAGTCTCAAGTATGTACACATTTGTGTTGTTTTAAATGATTATATAATCGTTTCCAGCAAAGATAACAATTATGTCATCCAAAAAGCCCTTTCTCTCTTATGTAGAACTCGTAAAGGAGAAATAAAATACCAATCAGAGAAAAAGAAAACAACAAACAGCTTTTTCAGTAACTGCCATCTTTAATTGGTATGGTCCATTTGTTATAAATGATACTTGCCTATGACCATATAGTGGGAGAGGAGGTCCCCCTCAGTCATAAACCTAGGGGAGGGGAATAGGGTGAAAGTGGAAGGGAGGGAGGAATGGGAGGATACAAGTGATGGGATGGCAATTGAGTTGTAATCTGAATAATTTCATTAATAAAATAAAATAAAATAAAAACCTGATACTTAACTGTTGGTAAATTGACAACTACAGTCTGTCATCACATTAGGGCTTCCTCTATTGTAGAGAGCAGAAGGTGACAAATGCATGATGGCAGGTGTCTACCATCACAGTTTCATACAGAACAGCCCACTGCCCTAAAAAAAAAAATCTCATGTTCACCCGCTTATCCCTATCCCTGTCCTGAGCTCTTGCAGACCCCTTGAACCTTTCATAATGTCTACAGTTTTTGTTTTTTCTAGAAAACCATATAACAAGAATCATCCAGTGTATAATATTCTTAGTGACTTCTTTTGCTTAGAAATGCACATTTCTCTTTCCTCTATATTGTTTTATGACTTTATAATTTCTTACTTACCAAATAATATTCCATGGCATGGCATGAGTACATCAAAGTTGGCTATAGGTTTTCTTACCAAATAACATCTTGGCTGCTTCCAATTTGGGAAAATTTTAAAAAGCTGTGCTAACCATCTTTGCACATGCTTCTGAGTGGGAATACTTTTTCTATATATCGAGGTTAGCACAAAACCGGTGATTTGCTATTCTTTGCGAGATTCTGAACTATTTTGGCTGGAAAATTCTATCTCTAGTTTCAAAAAAATATCCCAATTAATACACAACAATATAAGAGGTCCTTTCGTTTGCATGTGGATGTTTGTGGGCCACATTTCTACGAGTAGAGACTGCCACAAAACTGTAGCAAGCCTTTATTCACTCCTCGGACATAGACAATAGTTGATAGACATGTTGGTGTCTAAAGCATCCTTGCCAATGTCCCTATGGAGAGACTCACGTGGCATAGGACAGAATTGAATGGTCCACAGAGGGTTCAGATCCTTAAGCCCAACACCTGGCCTTTCTGCTACCTTAGATGGCACATTTCTATAAGCCTCAGATTAAGCTAGGACTCTTAGACACATGCTTCTTGACCATTACAGTTTCTTTACTCTCCAAGCTTCCCACTCTGAGTCACATCATCCAGACATCACTCAAGCCAGAGACTTGGGAATTGTTCACCTGTAGGACGCCTTCTCCCTGTTTTTTCCTTCGAGCATCTCTCCTTTCTAAGTGCAGCTGCCTCTGTTAAAAATTCCTTGCATGTGCTTCTGTCTCTATAAACATACCCCACTCCAGGTCACAATTACCTTTGGAGTCATGCTGTTTGTATTCTTGGGTCCCTTCTGTCCTGGTTCCCAGAGAGCAAAATTAGAATTCATATCAACCACCATGTCTAACAGCCTATTGTCACTTCTCATTGCTCTTAAAAAAAGAAAAAAAATCAATGGCTGCTTCTGTCCACGTGGTTCATAACACTTGGTGTCTTAGCAGATGACAATGTCTTCTGGGTACCTACCTGCCTTGGAAGAAAAGCAGCCAAGAGACATGACAGCTTAGTGAGAAGCATGCATAGCTACACAGAGCAGAGAGTACCCTCTCAGGGAGAAGCTGCAGTGGGATGTTAGCAGCCCATTGGAGCCTGTGCAGAGAGTTTTAATGAATGGGTGGTACACTCAGGGGACAAGGTAACTCACCTTTTCTCTGTCACGTTGTGATAAATCAGATCTTCTTCCCATGATCCTCTGGAAAAGCCTATAGGCACATGATATTTGCAGGTTGTTGTAAAAATGACTCCACATTTGCAAAAGTTTACAATTTTCTTTTGCATTTGTGTTAATAGTGCTCATCAATTTTACATACAAATAAATCCAATAAAATCACCATAAAACCAGAAGACTCCAGTTTGTTTAAAAGTGCCTTTTCCTTTGTGAGGTAGGATTTCTAGAAGGGTTTTGTAGTCAGAGACAATAGACTAAATGGAAGTGGGAGAACATACTTACATTTTTTTACAACTGCCATTGAAGCTGTGTTTGTCACAGTTCTGGTGACTTTGGGCTGAGATCTGTCGGCTTCCTTCTTTGTTTTCCATATGTGGTGGTACTTACCATGGTAACTTCCATAAAACATGCTCATAATTTCTTTCTGAGGTTCCGAGCACCTCTTTAAACCTGATAGGTTTAACAACCTGGCTAACAACCTGGTAGGAGTGAGTGTTTAGAAAATAAGTGAGAAACTATTCAGCTTTGTGTATGATGGCTGCATTGTGAGAGGACACAGGGAAACTGTTGAAAAGGACTGACTGAAAAAAAATTTTTTTTTAACTTATTGTGGGATAAAAGTCAATTTGATGTTTGAGGAGGGCAGTTAAAGTATACTGGAGAAACTTCTGCCTTTCATAAAATTTAGTTTTGATTTTAAGATCCCAATAAGCTTGTTCATGCAGAGTCATGGGCGCACCCTTCAGTATGAGTCTCAGATGGTAGAAATCTAGTCAAAGATTGACAGGCTGAATTTTGCCCTCCCAGCTACTTTTCTGGGACCATGTTGGAAAATTCTACTCATGTGGACCTTGGAGCACATTGTCACACTTCAGGCTACCCTTTGGTCCTTCCTAATGAGGTATGGAAGTGGCAAGAGGCTTGAGGTTTTAGCCTCAGTCACATTTGGAGACTGGGGGTGGGGTGGGGGGAGAGGGGCAGAGGTGGGGATGTGTGTATGCCCAAGAACTCTACTCAAGATTATTGCTTAATTGGTACAGGGGAAAATATGTCTAGTTCTTTTGTTTATGCAATTAAATCATCTTTAGTATCTAGCTGTAATCAGGGTGGGAGGGAGGCACTGTGCTTATCTCAATACCCTGAGCCCTCCCCCCTTCCCCTCCCCCCCACCTGCTCCAAAGCACTTATCTTGAATTGACTTTAGCAGGACTCGCCTCTGATAGGAGTGCCAGTCATGCACGTTGGCTTTTAAATTTATTGTGAGCAGAACTTGAGGGAAAAGGGCTTTTAATTTAAGGAAAGCATCTTTATTCATGTTTATCTCACTTAGTATCCAGAATAAATCCAATAATTTATGTCAAGGTTCACTGCAGAAGTAATTGTTGCATTTTCAAGACACACTGGATTTCAAATAGTTTAATGGCTTAAAGGCTGATTAAGAAGCAACTAGATTCAATATAGGTTTTTAAAAATGTGTTTGGAAATAACCAAGGTCATGATAATAGTTGGAATTTCAAATGACTATAAAACTCAGTTGGCATCGTGGATGATTTTTTTTTTCTTAATAATAGTAATTTTCTTCCTGGGAAAGATCCTAACAGTCCTCCTGTTCTAGACCAAACCAGAGCTGCTATATCTGACAAGAGGCTTTTTTTCTTTTAAATCTCCCAGAAAATAGCTTTAAAACCCGAGCTTAGGTTAAAAATCCCTTTCAGTAGAAGAGAAACATGTGGACAAATTGTACAGAGCAACTGGCTAATGGTGAAATTCTAAGTGTACATTTGCCATCACAGTGATGAAAACAGTGGATAACACTGTCAGAGTAGATTACTGTCCTGGTGGTCACAATTCTATATGGAGGCAGGTTTCCTGGTCTTTTACATCAGTGGTTCTCAACCGGTGGGTTGCGACCCCTTTGGGGGCCAAATATTCTGCATGCCAAATATTTATATTATGATTTGTAACAGTAGCAAAATTACAGTGATGAAGTAGCAATGAACATAAATTTATGGTTGGTGGTTACCACAGCATGAGGAACTATATTAAAGGGTCATAGCGTTAGGAAGGTTGAGAACCACCGTTTCACATTCTGAATTATTCAACCCGCAGCCATGTCTTCTGAAGGTGGGAAATGAAATGTTTCCTTTCAAGCTTGATGAATGAAATTCAAGCTAGTCTTGGTTCCCACATCCCTTTGAAGATGACTGAACAGACAGGAGAAGGAAAAAAACCCAGACTTCTTTTGGGGGGGCAAGAGATGCATATTTGTTAGGTGAGAGTATATCTCAGAAAGATTGAAGGGGAGATGTCTCTGAAGTTTCTGGCGGGTTGTCTACTGATAAATACTAGTGCCTTTCAGTGTGCGTCCGCTCCATCTGAGTGTAGGCTGTGACTCCCTCTGATAAACCCAGAGTCCACAAGCTCACTACAGTAGCAGGAGCTGTGAGTGCCATTGTCATTCTGCAGCTTGGCTCTGGCTTCTTCCGGAAGCCTATAAATCATTATCAAACAAGGAAATCAAGTAATTAAGCTGTCTGGCCTGAATCCGGTCTATACGATCAACCTTCGGCAGGAAAAGATCTTCACTTATAAGGCTAGTTAAATGCTCGAATAATGAAGTTGGATTAGGGGAATGATTTGCCAATGCTTCTGCAAACACAGGGACTGATGGACCTGATTGCCTCCCAATCACAAGCACAAAATCCATTTTGTTGCAGTGGCTTGACACAAAGCCAAAGGCAACATACAGGGAAGAGGATGACAAAGTTGTTCATAGATGCTGTTTCTTTTTAAAGTTTTCTTCACAAAGTACATGAGGTTTGTTTTTTGTTTTTGTTTTGTTTTCTTTTGTTGTTGTTTTTGTGATGACTTCAGGGCACAGTGCAAATTCATTTTATAGTCAGTTACCTTTCATCTCTAAAATCACACAAAACATGCAATTGTTTAGAATGAAATAATTGGTTTAATAATCAGAAGTTCAGAAGACAACTTGAATTAAAATTCAAGCTGTGGTCTGAATTATCACGCCTGACACAATACAGAAAGAATTCAATGTATATGCACACATTAGCTTTATTAATATGCATAGGCAAGTATATGTTTAACAGGATACACTTGTTTTGATGGGCCCTCCTCAGGCTTGAAGCTCTCTTCATTAGGTAGCTGGGCATGACACAGGTTGGACACCCCTGAGTTCCAGGGCCTTGGCAAAGTTAACCTCTAGCGGCTTGCCCGTGCCTTTGGTGAGCCTCAGAGACCGGATGCAGCCTCGGAACCTAATGTTGGTGGTCAGGCCAAACTGGTTGAGACCATCTGAAAAAGACACAGCAAGAGGGGTCAGTTTTGTCTTTCTGCCTTACAAATGCTGGCGATCCAGCCCGGAAGCTCCCGCCTTGTGCGAGCTGAGCAAGTACTTTACCACTGTGTGGACAGACCCCTGTAGGCTCAATTTTTTAAATAAATATACTTTATTACAAACTTGTTAACTTAGCGTATGTCATTTATAACCTGACTAACCTAAACAATAGGAAAAGAAGATTAAAGAATAACAAAACTGTAAGGATATCAGTTCTAAGGAATGATTTTCATGGCATAATCAGCAGGATTTTTTTCTGCTGGAACCTGGAGTAACCAAAACCTGGAATCTCAGCAGGAGCCGGAGCCCCAAAGCCTTCCCTCCAGCGGTTCTCTCTAGGAGCATCTAGAAGTGGAGCGATGAACAGCCAAAACTATCCCAAGTCTCTAAAGGCCTTGCCTCTTGTTTTGGGCTCACTTACATATCTTCTCCCTAAGTCTGTTCACCGGATCTTTTCAGCTGGCAACAATCAAGCTCCTGCATGGGGTGGTTTGCCTTCTAGTGGATTAACATCACCTGTTCTCTCACAAGACTGTTCCCATCCCTCATTTGGGATCATAACAAAAACAGGTTTATCTCTCCTTCAGCCCACCAGCTCCCTCAGCTTCACTTTTGAAATGCCAAGACATCAAAATGTTTATGATCAGGTTTGCAAGTCAAGTCATAGCTTGAGGTTTAATAGGAGTACTCAGTAATGTAAACTGTGATTTTGTTTGGAGGCTTGCTAACAGATTTGTAGATTATTATCAACTTCTTAACAGTTACATTATAAGTATGGAAACTTCTGAAATTATACATATTAGGCTATCAAATAATTAATATTGCTTTGGTAAGAAAACATGTAAGGTTACCAAATCAAACCACCCAGTTACAGGTAAGTACCATGGTACATGCCTGTAACACCAGCACTACAGATAGAAAAGGAGACCACAGGGTCTAGGCTAGCCTGGGCTACACAGTGAGAACCGGCTTCAAAAAACTGTAATAAATAAGAAAATAAGTAAGCAACCACCTCCCTAATATATCTTAATTGTATTTAATGAGGTGAAGAAATTTATAAAATCCTACTAATCTTGAATTAGGACATGAAATTTTAAAGGCGAATTTATCATCTTCTATCACTGCAAAAATAGAACCCCCTAAACGTTCTGTAGCTTGGAAGCCTATGGCTTTCTTTTTTCCTTTTAATTAAGGAGGCCTGTTGAGGCACACGCCAGAAACAGAGCCCTGTGAGGAGAATTCTCAGTGCTGTGGAACACTCTGAGTCTTCTGAGCTCGGTTTCTTCAGAACACAGAATTGTTCTGGGAAGGCGTTTTTTGTGCTCCTCCCAGGTGTAGCACACAGGAGGAAGCCTACCTTCCTCATTATTGCTTGCTGCTGTCACTCAGTTGAAGGTTTAAATTGCCCTTTATATGCCTCTCTGGAAACCCACAGTTTTAGCACGTGTGGCCTGTCCTTGTGCCTCCTCTAACCCCCAGAGTATACACTGCCTGATGATCTCAATGAACTTGGCTTTAGCACAAGATTTTAGTGAGCCTCAGTTTTAGGTCCCGCTCTTTTGGGTTCACGCCATCAACTGGAGCAGGAAACAGAGGCCTAAGCCTACTACATCTTTGGGAGGATCTCATTTCATAGGCTGTTGGTAGAGAGGTACACTGTCTCCCTCAAAATATTATGGGTCTGTTCATGACTGAAGGAGTATTTATTTATGTAGCTCAAGGTCAAATTCATTGAAGTTTAAAGGAAGAATGCCAAGGAGTCTATCTTTTGGAAAACCAAAAGCAGGGCCCGGAGTGAGGGTGCAGTGATTAAGAGCTCCAGCTGTTCTTCCAGAGGATTGGGATTCAATTCACAGCACCCACACGGTGACCTCCAACTATCTGTAATTCTGTTCAGGGGATCTAATGCCTTCTTCTGGCTGTCACATGCACCAGGCATGCACAGGGTCCACACACACACACACAGACACACACACACACACACAGACACACACACACACACACACACACACACACACACACACACACGGGGAAATTTAAAAGAGAGAAGCAAAGGTAAGTCTGGAAGGAGGCACTGTGAGTCCCTTCTAGTCACTTTTGCTCTGTCGACCTATGCTGCACACGGCACCGTATTCTTGCTCCCAAGGGAGAAGGGCATATATTTTCCTTCTGCCAAAATGATGAAAGTCCACTCCAGGGGTCCACGTCCTTCCAGGGATCACAAAAGGGAATTGGCTCCAGTAGCCACTGTGTTCATGGGCTCCTCAGGTAACTCTGCAGTTCGCATACTGTAGTGAATGTGCTAAGGAACTTTTTGATACTGATTTATTGCTTGGGCTTCTTTGTAATATAAAGAAAAACTCTTTAATAGCCTGTGTTGGAAATGAGCTACATCTAACCTGGAGAATTCCAGAACTGGAGGAAATAAGTTCAACAGCATTTTATGATTCCTCTGATACATTAATTTTAAAAGCGGGGGGGGGGGATGGAGGGGGGACCCTCACAATTCTGGCCTCAACTGCTGTTAAGTGCTTTATATCTTTTATAAGGCAAATTCATTTCCTTTAGCTTTAAGCCTCCCCTTGAATAAAACTTTGGGGGTGATTATGAAAATTTCAGTCCCATGTGGTTTAAATAAATAGACCTCTCATTTTACAGACTGGAAATTTGAGGCCAAGTGTTATTTATGGGCGGGAACTCTAAAGCTTGGAAGCAGGTACCCTTGACTACACATCCTTGAACATAATTATACAAACATAAATGCTTAAAACCACAAACATAAGGGGCAAAAGACCTGTTTGCCGCATCAGCCAGCTCTCACCTGGGAAACCGCCAACAAAAACAGGGTCGTTTGTATCTGCTGACGTGGAGGCCAAGTTTGGGCTCTGGGCATCTACCTGGTTCCCATCTACCACAAGCTCCAGGCGGTTCTTGATCTTCTTGGCAGTGACTTTATGCCACTGTCCATTACACAGTTGGCCTGGGATCCCAGCATCGTAGACCGCGGTGAATCGGCCAGCACCATTATCCACATGGAACAGAAGCTGGAAAGTAGGAAAATAAGCAGTCATGGGTGGCTTTAGTAGAGGGGGAGCTCCGCGGCCCACACAGTGAAAACCAGAGTCTGATGTGAATACTACTGGGGCCAATTTAACTTAAAAATCTGGATAGAAGTTGGGTCTGGAGAAATGGCTCCGCTAGCAAAGGGCGCGGTGGGCGCTTTAACTATTTCATTTATTTAAGCATTCGGCTCTGCTTATCCGTTCATGTGCTCACCCTTGCCTCTGAGTTCCTGGCTGTTTTCCCCTGTGTTGTTTTCAGGGAGGTCTGAGGAGTAAGGGAAGGTGAGGGAGGCAGAGAAGGTGCACTTTAGATTACCTTTTCTCGGTGGGGAAAGTCAGCATGTCGGGATGGAAATAAATGGCAAAGTTGCAGTACAGCTCTTAACTTGACCCCCTGCAGAACCCGTGTGAGAAATCTGGATGTGGCAACCACGGATTCATAATCTCAGTGTAAGGGAAGCATATTGGGGTGCCTTGGCCAGCCAACTTATATGGCATGGCGTGCTCCAAAGCAGCCAACAGTTAGTATCTCAAACAGAAAGATGGGTCTTCAGGAACAGTACTACACACTGGTTTTGGCCATCATTATGTGTATGCACATGTGTGCAGATATGCACACACACACACACACACACACACACACACACACACATCTACACATGCATGCATACAAACAAAAAAACTAGAGAAAAGTCAAAACGCAAAGTTAAAGCTTGGGTCCTGGTGACAAACCATATTCTTTGCTCTTGGGCATCACCTGTGTTAGTAGCCGAAGTTTGTGGTGGTGTTTCTCCCTTTAGGAAAGCACGGAAGTCCCACAACAAAAAGAACCCAATCTACACAAAAAAAATGTTCAACTTACACATCTTCTTAGACTATGAGTGCCCTTGGTGACCCTCACAAAATTTTCTTAGGTGATGCTGCTTCAAGTAACTCAATAGTTGGCTAACAAATATATTTTAAAGTATTGTGTATAAATTTAAGCTTTTGATGTTTTAATTGTGTTTTTTTTTTCTCCTCCATGGTTTTCATTTTATACGCAGGACTGAGAGTTACATAAATTACTTTTTTGGGCAAGTTTCATGTCACAGGTGCCAAAGACCTGAGCCAGAAGGCCAGTTAAATTTCCAACAAGAAAGAACTTGATTAGAAGGTCTTGTTTAAATGAGAAAAAGCTGTTTTTAGTAACATGGCAAGGTCCTTGAAATTTGAGACATCAGAATTCTTTTGAAGCTGATGAAGAAAAGGAACATACTGAAATATTAAAAACATTAGTCAGCTTGGCAATGCACTTGACAAGGTAGACGAAAGAAATCTTTTGTTTAAAAAAAGATTAATAAGGCAAGGAGAAAAGTTTGCAAAATATATAGTAATGTAAATACTAGAGTGTAGGACACTGAGTAGAATTTGTTAAAAAAAAAAAAAAGGACATTTTGCATCTGTGAAGAGACTTAGAATTTTGAAAAAGATGAAATGAATGTAGACTTTGAAAATTTGACAAAACTAGGAAGTTTTGCCTATCTGTTCCTGGGTATTTTTTTCTATGTTGTTTAAGGGGTGGTTTGAAAAATAAAGAGAGAGAGCAGCAAGGAAGGTATGTTTTGATCACCCTGTCGTGTTTCTTGGGCAGCACCAGCACCCCAAGGTGAGAAATACAAGCCCAGTGGAAGTACAATCCTTATATATGAGCCAGTTAGAAAATGTGTGAACTTTCTCACTTACTCTCCTCTTTTTACCTGCTCTCCACATTGCAAAACACATCACGAGCACACCTCCCTATAGGTTGCTGTCCACAGGCAGTCATGGACAAAGATGCATTTATGATTAGATGATAACCTAATCAATAGGTTATACACTTGTATATGTTTGCTCTTTGGGAAAAGTATGAGTGCTTGTAAGTGAAAATGGGGAGCTGGCATGTTGCTGGTCTCAGTGACTGAGGGGCGAGGCTTACCTGTTGTAAGAGGTACGCTGATTTCAGATACCTGAACCTCTTCCCCCACCCCCACCCCACAACCCCAGTAGTTTTGTAGACTAGGTGCATAGATGCAGATGTCCTTGGGGCATCACACTAAGTGCTGGGCATCCAAAACACTTGGTCCATAATAGGTCAACACAATTGTGGTTCAGCAGGATTAACACATTTAAAATATAGGCTGGTGCACGGTATGGTTGTTGATAAAAAAATATGCACAGATTATAATGACCCAGAAGAATGAGAAGATGGAATCTAGCTTTCTTGCAGTGAAGAGATGAGCAACATGTCAAACCAGAGTTCTGAGTGGGAACACCAGTGTCGGGAGAGGGGACGCTGTGTTTGGGTTGCAGACACTCACCTTTTCGTCAATCATTTCAATACCCAGTCCATCCATTTTCTGACTGCTGATTCCCAGGAGAACTCCAGTGGGTCTTGTGGTTCTGAATTCAAATTCTACCAGAAGGTCCAATCCCACTTTGAACCCACCAACTGGGGGGAGAAAATGGTTAAAGTTTCAGTTTGAACTAATTCTAACCCGTGGCTTCACCAGCGGTGTCCCTGATAGCTCTTGCTTACGTTCTTGGTTGCTGATGTAAGAGGCTAGTGCTATATCTATACTGCTCCTAATTTTACTCTTGGAACTGCCTAGGAATCTGGCACACAGTGTAACCTAAACCATTGGATAACCTAACAAATGAGCACACAGTAGGACAGAACCAAGGACTCTCAAAGCCAGGTATGAGCATTTCTGAGGTCTGTTGGTTAAGTAAAACATTTCAATGATTACTCAGTAAAATTTTATTGAGACACTATAAATGGCACTACAGTGACTGGAGAGAGTTCAAACAGTATTAAATATTTTATTAAATGAAGAGGAACATTGCAGCTATAATTTTTTTATGGAAAGATTCAAGGACATAATCTTTTCTATTTAATCCAGCTAATTCTTTTCTCAAGACTTTTTAATATTTGGCTCATAGATTTATTTAGCTGTTAAATAAGAATTTAAGATATTTCACTAATGAATAAAATGGTGTCCTAAGAATGGTTAAGACTACCTGAACGCCACAGGGTACCAGGGAAGCAGTCCAGAAAATTCTCTCCATGCTTTCTATTTATTGTGCCAGCTGTACATGCCACATGTGACCACAGCTGTCCCCAGTGAAGGTGGTACTTATAGTGTGCAAGACTTTTTGTTCCCCCATGGATCTTGATGAATTTGCATGGAAAAGATTGGGTGGATTTAAAACACAATTGTAAAGTGAACGGCAGAAGGGGCTGAACTTTTCTGGAAAATAAAACAGCAAGAGAGTAGTAAAGAGAAGAAAGGAATGACCTAAGATGGTTCAACTGAAGATGTAGTGGGGAGGTTGGTACAATGTCCAGCGACTGGGTGGCTGGACTGCGTTGAAGAACCCAGCCATTGGGCCTCTTATAGCGCCTGAGCATGGGTTCCTCCGCAGTAACCTGCAGCTCTGACCACCCATGCCTTGTGTAAATTGTACTCCGCTGTGAGTGGAAGGAATGGGAAGATAAGTGGGGAATTGGAGGTGTGATTTTTTTTCTTTTTGTGTTTTTGGTCCCATTTGATCCAGTATCAAGAGTAGGCAGGATGACAAGTGAATCCATTAGCCATTGAAGTTGAAGCTTAGCATCAAACCCGGCTAAGAGAACAGCATGGTAGACACTTGTGAACTTGCAGAAATCTAGGGAAACTTTTTGACTTTCACAGCACATGACTTTTGGATTCCATTCTACCCTCCAGTGTTTCTGTATGTGACATGTGCCCTGTTTTTCAGAATTCTGCCTCTACAGAGGTGGGTTTCCATGTGTGCCCAGGTTGGAGAGGTCTAACATGCATGCCCACACCTTTACATGAAGTGTTCAGCTCATATAATAAATCTTTGCTCAAATATCTTTCTCCATAAAACTATTTCTGACTTCCAAACAAAATTGATCTTTCTCATAAATCTGCAGGATGCTGAGTCTTTTCCAGTATTTAAAAATTAAGTTTTCCTTCTTGTGATTTCTCTGAAAGTTGAATTTTATTATTGATAATATACATCTAAAGGCAGAAATTACACCCCATTTTCCCATTTCCTGTAATGACCACTCACACACTATGCGTTCCTTATTCTTTTCCTAATGAACAAATATATGTGACTCAAAAGCCCATGGTCCTGAGTATTCTCTTATAGCAGCTAACTTAAGGGGTTTTATGTAAATATAGATTACTTCTTATTTTCTTTCCCAATGTGATGTCCAATTTCAGTAATGCAGACCTAGATTGGAAATTAATACTTAAAGCCATACAAAATGACATCTGTAGACACTGTCAACCACAAATGGGTAGTACTGTGTGCCTTTGTGTGTGTGTGTGGGGGGGTGGATGTGCACGCGAGTGCACGCTCATGTGTTGAAAGGGTACCTGGAAAGGTGTTTTAAAAGCAGAATGAAAGATGGTATTTCACCTCCAGAAAGTTAGGTAGAAAGCACTGAAAAGAGGACGCTACACATGAGCCTTCTCACATAGTTACATTCATTCTGCTCCCATTGATTTACAGTGAAGGAACAGAACAGAATCTCCAAATAGCTTTTCTTCCCTTTGCTTAATTTTTTATACATTTTCTGTAAAATCAGAATCACACGTGGGGATTTTTTGCTGCAGTTGTTGGTTTGCTTTGGCTCTTACAGACAGAATCCATGGGCTCACCCGTCCTAGGCATGAGCTTTATCACTGAACTACAGCCCTGCCCCCACCCACCACCAACCATGTGCGAATGCTTTAGAGGTATTTTTTTGTTGTTGTTGTTAGTTATAAAAACTAATGTGTAGTTTAAATGATGAATAGTTCAGGACCCCAGGGAGTTTAGTTTTTTTGGCATAACAAGAAGTGGGCATTATTCAGCATGAAAGAAGGAGAAGTAACTCACCTGCTTTGGCAAAGCCAGTTCCATCAAAATAAGTCCCCTTCTGAGCATTGGCAAAGCATGTCCCAACCTGGAAGCTGGAAGTTGGCTGGTCCAGACTAACAGGGGCCTGTTCCATATGAAGATTCCTCACACAGCCATCCAGGCTATAGGTCACCTGAGCAGTCAAGTCAGAAGGAATAGACGCCAAATTTAGCAATGTTTTCCTTCTGTGTGTAGTATAACCACCTGTGGGTACACTCTCTATGTTAGTGTAACCACATGTGGGGTACACTCACTATGTGTAGTATAACATCTGTGGGGTACACTCTTATGTGTAGTACAGCCATCTGTGGGGTATGCTACACAAAGTCGTGATCCAGTTCTCCTAGAACATGCCTCCAAGTCGCCTGGCTCTGGACCTCTGCACTCCAGACTTCATGACACAGGGGACAGAAATCCAATGTCAAGCTTGTCCACGCACGGTGCACCTAGCCAGGACCACAATGACCTGGTATTCTAAGGACCTGATCTCAGCTTGTACCCATTGACTTGCCAGAGCTGTGAGGTTCATGTGAGCATGGCAACTTTTGATTTCTCTATTATATTCCTGATTTAATAGCTTTATGGATAATTTGTTAAACTTACTATTTATGCATTCTGTTGGGATCTATGTTTCAATTTCTAACAAAAAAAGACAAGTTTGGACCAGTTCTACTTCCTTTTGAACAGAGACCTAATGAAAGTAATGGTCCCTGCCCTAAGAAAAATATATAAACAAAACTTGAAAGTTTAGGGATGATGGAATTTGGAGCTATCTTAATTCTATGCCCTGATCCTCTGCAGAACATTGGGTGTAGTAATTCAAATCGAGCATCTTTGCTACTATCACTCCAGACTCTTGTTCTTGATAGGTAGTTAGCATTTTCCATAGTTATGAAAGGGTAATTTATATTACACACACACACACACACACACACACTCAGAGAGAGAGACAGAGAGACAGAGAGAGAGAGAGAGAGAGAGAGAGAGAGAGAGAGAGAGAGAGAGAG
>OU015750.1:81244697-81285489 GCA_907169655.1 Acomys percivali
TGGGTTTGTGCACACGATTGTAGTGCCCACAGAGGCCAGAAGAGAACTCGGTACCTGGAGTTGGAGTTACAGGCAGCTGTGAGCTCTCTGCTGTGGGAACCACTGGCAGTTCTGGTTCAGGAACAAGACAGGCCCTCCTTTCACCACTGAGCTCTCTCTCTCTCTCCAGCCCTGTGACATCTCTTTTCAAATACGCAGAAAAGAATTCTGCCACGAACTATTGCTTCTTATCACTTTTAATAGCTAGAGGAGTTGTACAATTTGAAAGTGTTGGTGTTTATTAAAGCAAGACCATGTCATTGGACACTTAAGGTGCCTAAAATATTCATTTTAAAAAGTCTTGGGTTTTTCAGGAGTAAAAGCAAAGACATCCCTTCATCCAGGATATCCCCCCTCCCCTCGTGCTGCAGGGTTTGAATCCCAGTTAAATGGCACCGGAGCTGGAAAAAATGTATGATCTACTTTCTATTCTGATTTTCAATTTTCACAATTTTAGATGGTTCAGATGAAATGAATGCAAAGACTTTGCAATATTTATCCATAGCAAATTCCTGCCTCTTACTTTAGCCAAATAATCCCCGCTATGGAATGCCTTTGCATCTGTGTTGCCACTGTGCACACAGGCTGTTCAGTTTTAGGTAGCTTTCCATTCTGGTGTGTGCATCTCTTGAGTGCAGACGAGGGTCAGACTTTGATTTAAAACTCTTGGTAAACTTTTCCCAAGAAGACAACATGGAACATTAGAGTTTTAATTCTTTTTTCTTTTCTTTTTTCTTCTTAAGCTTGGCATGGAAGTCTGTGGCCATTTCACACAGAGCCTGCAGCTATGATCAATGAAGGAACAAATAGGTCTGTTCCAATCTTGAAATCTCACTGCTCGGAAGGTAAATTCCCTCTTTTCTCTAGCTTCCGGTCTGGTCCTCTGTTAATTTCATTAAACTATGCTGGAGTGATTCAAAATGACTTGGATTGGGAGAAGCAGGCAAAAGGAACAGTTATATCATAGTGGGTAATTAAAAAATTGGGTTTGACAGATTCAATGTTTTCTTATTTTAAAATCTCATCACTATATAGTTTTCATGAAATTCTCCCTAGTATTTTCTGGTCATCTCTAGCTATGCAATAGACATCGTGAGAGATCAGAGTGATGAGCTGCATCTGCATCACTGGCCAGACCTGAAGAGTCTCTGCTGAGATTCATCGGCTGCACTAGCAACGAGGAAGGGATTCTGAGACCCAAGAGACTTTGCCTTAACATCACAGGAGTCTCTGCAGAGTTGGATAAGATGCAAGACACAACTTCAAAGCTGAGCAATATGCTCCACACTGGCAGGATGCTGGATAGCGTTACTCACTGTTTGTGTAAACTACTAATATATTGTAGAAAAATGTAATCAAGCTGTATAATGTGCAAAATTAAAATAAATATAAGAAAGATGACCAAAATGAGAAAAGGCATTATTGAAAAGGAAGAGAGAGCCAAACAGAAGACTTAGTCATTTTAAAGGTAGCTGCTATATAGTTAAGTACTATACAATTTGGAAAATGGAGCACAATTTTGGCTCTTTACAATACCATTTCCATTGCAGTGATTTATAGAATGCTTCTGCTTTACCCCACCATCTATGCATAACTAGGAAAAGATCAGAACAAATCTAAAACATATTAACAAAGGAATAGTTCTAGAAAAAGCACCCATGTTAAGTAAATGAAGTATGTCGTGAATACGTTACAGAACCTTTTAGAAAGAGACCAACCTCCAGTGAACAGCCTTTGGTCACACCAACATAATTAGGGCTGCTAAGTATATTGTATGGAGTTCTTGAAATCTCAATGTCTTTGAGGCAGCCGGAATATTTCTTCACATTGACTTCTGGCCTATTGGAGTAGTCAAATGGAGAACAAAAGCAATACCATTAGAGTGATGGCAGTGCAGGCTGTGAGCGTTGGAAGGAAGCAAGGCGGAACAAACACACACAGGCAGGTGCATGTCTACCAGAGTGCACATGCACACACGTGAGCTCAGCAGTCCTTGCTTTCTGGTGTATGATGGTAGGATTGAGTGCACATCGACATCACTCGCGCACAGACTTCTGATGCTCTTCTCCTCTCTAAGAGAAGCTTCCCTCACAGTATCTCAAGACGAGGCCCAGAAACCAACTGACTCATTAATGTTTCCATGCACATAATGAAATAAGAGCTTCTTGCTTTTTGTTTCCACTAAAGAGCAGATGAGTTTGTGGGCAGAATAATTCAATTATTTACAGAAATCTCTTAAAAGTGCTGTTTGGAATTTAGGAAGAATATTTGGCGATGCTGATTTGAAATTTTCCTGAAGTTCTAGAGAGAAGTGTGTGTATGTGTATGTGTGTTTGTGTGTGTATGTGTATATGTTTGTGTATGTGCCTGTGTGTGCATTTGTGTGTGTGTGAATGAGTAAGAGAGTGTGTATATAAAAATGTATGTGTATATGTGTGTACATGTGAATGTGTGTGAGAGTGTGTGACTGTACATTTATATGTGCATGTGCCATAACCAAATATGTTAACCTAATGCAAAATAGTAATTTCTTCTAATATGGCTATGCCTTCCACACCCAAACCATTTTTCAATGCTTGCTTTCTGCTCACTACTTCCAAAGACACAGCAAGCATGCCAGCGGCTTATCAATTAATTAGAAATTAATTCCTCGCCTTTGGCTCTAGCATGGTGCCCTGATTTATTATTTCACAACCTGACCAAGTGATCTGCTTTTGCTAGGACTTCATATCTGTATGCATGATGACAGTGTCAGTGACAGTAGTGCCGATGTTTTCAATGAGCAAAGTCTGCATGTACTGCTGAGCACAGCACAGCTGGATGCACAGTTGACACATATGGACAGGATGTGAATAGTGATGACATCTCTTGTGGCTATGACAGCAGAGCTATGTGATGATGGACATGTCCTCTTCTACACTGTCCAGTTCTTGGTCTCCTAGTTCCCAGGTGTCTGTGGCTACTGGGACTCGCACTGTAGTTTGTGCAAAGGAGAAGCTAAGTGTTGTTCTATTGTGAGTTTTAAAGTTAAATGCCCACAGTGGCTAGTAGCTACTACACTGAGCGGCGTCAAAAATGTAAGGGCACAAATTGTAAGTTTTCACTGTGCAGCGCTAATGAGTATCTGGAAAGTGTCCAATCGACACCAATATTGTACTTGATAGGCTAATGATTAATTCTCCTCTCATAGTCCCTTGATGCCAAGTTTCTCGTTTTCGTCTTTATAAAAAACACATGGCATGAGGAAAAACAGGTGGGAAAGCAAATTAGACCCTGGTAGTCTGTATCAGGTGATTTATTTCTTGTCAAGTATTTGTTCTGTTCTCCAGCTCCACCCCCATCTCTCTGGAACTTCTTTATTTCCTTTGATCATTTTCTCTGGTCCCCAAGGTCTTCTCCTTCCTTTCCTTCAGTCAGGAATTATGAAGGACACGGCCAGCTGGAAGGAAGGGCCCTTGCTTTGACCATCATGGGCAAAGCAAACGGGATGGTGGCTTTCATTTGCTGTGCTTACTTGCTTGTGAACTGTCCTTTACATGTGGATAGACCTATCACAATTTGGGGTGTGGGGAGTGTTTTGTCAATAAAGTAAATCACACTAGTAAAGTAATCCACAGAAATACTAAGACCCTTTTTAAAAAATGTAATGGTTTAGCAAATTCAACACAATGAATGTCTCAGGGATGAGTCACAGTCAGTGAATGCTTCCTAAGGCGACCACAGTCTTTCCTGAGGCTTACCACTCATGCACAAAAATTCCAAGGCTACACAGTGGTACCCTGGAGTTTTATTTATCTGTGTTTTCATGGAATGCTCAGTCTTTGCCTTTCACCCATCTCTGCAAACATGGCATGACTAGTCTCAGAATCATGTAATGAAAAAAAAAGGCTTATTTTTATTTTCTCCACATTCAATGTTTTCTAGTTTCTGATGATAAAATGTGGTCTTTGCTTTAAACATTTCCTGGATTATTTCAGTTCTATAATCTCCTGTTCAGAAATCTGGCACAATTCGGCTGTGAAATACCAAGGCACCTTTGGCTTTGGCCAGGGTCAGCCAGGCAGCCACATCTTCAGGATCTGATCAGCCGCTTAGGAGCCAGAACATTCTTAGTAATATCTGCCTGCAGGACAAATGCAAAGGCTGCTGAACAGCACTGGTGAGACAGCCTTTAAATCTCTCCACTCTTAACCCAAATATTCATTTGAGATGTAGTATCTACTACATGTCTCCATAGATATTTTTATATATGACAATAAACAAGCAGCTTTGACAAGGGGCGCAATGGCCATGTGAATGCATATTTGCAGGCTTGCAAAAAGCAAGGAGAAGGCAGCGGTAACCATTTGGTAGCACAGGTGGCTTGCTGAGCAAACAGCCTGGTACAAGTGAGGGCAGAGCCTAACTAAGGTTCTGCTCCAGAAGCCATCTTACCATTGCTCCACCGAATTGGACTATACCCATAAACTTGACTGACCAAGCTGCCCTTTGGGTATGTCCTGCTGGCCACCGGGAAGTCCAGTGCCAGGTGTCTGAACAAGTAAGCAGTGAAAGTCCCATAGGCCTGGTGAACAACAGAAGTTCTAACTAGATTGGCAGTGGGCAAGCAGCAGCCTCTTTGTAAGTGCTGGGAAGCGTGAGGACTCTGGCAGTATGCATTATTCGCTCATGAACTCTCCTGTGGAAGCCGCTGCACTGGTGTTGCTCTGCTTCTGCACGGCTGCTGTCCCCACACAGCCACCTCTCCCCAGCCATGCACTTGAAGAAGGCATGCATAAATTTAAGTTTTACCTTGCTTTCATACTAAGCCAAAGGGGAGAGAGAAGAAAAAACAATTTACTTAAAATTGCATTTTCATTTAACCAAACAACAAACTTTAATAATAAAATCTTATTTAAGCCCATCCCATAGAAAGGAATATTTTAAAAGGGCAGAACACTAAATGGATAAATATCCTTGATGAATGTGAAATTAGAGGTCAGAGGCAGCCAATCCCCAAACTTTACCTCTTAGACATTTTTATCTGGGCATATAAATTCAAAGTACTTATTTTTATTGGCATGAAATATGGGAAAGTGCAACCAACATGGTATTTATGAATAGCTTGTAAATATTGCCTCTCAAAATGCTCAAGCTTAACAATATATGTGAAAATGATTTGTGTTCACCGCATCATCATTAGAGATTCCGACTGGGCAAACCAGCAGGTAAATGCATGGATACTTTGTCAATCACAAACATGTATATAAAGATTATCCTGAAACAGTGGGCTATGCTACAGCAGTATTATAATTTAAATCGATGAATGAAGAAAGTAACATTTCAGTGCTAAAGATTCAGAATGTAGTTTCTAAAAACTGTACCCAAGACACAATCCATTCCCAGTGAGGGTAATTCATGATGTGCTTGTGAATGTTTCACAAACTCACTTTCTGATAATAAAAGCATCACTATATTAAGCAAGCTATTTTTGGGTAGTCTTATTTCACTACATTTATTTCATTATGAATATAGTCAATGATTTTACAAGGTTAAACTTTGGATTTAAGTAAGTCCTGGATCACCGGCATCTGATATGCTGCCTGGCACACAGCAGGCAGTCAACAATCATGTGTTGAATGTATGTTTAGCATCTGGTATGCTGCGTAGCACACAGTAGGTATTCAGCAATGCATGTTTAGTAAAGGAACTACCATGTGATAACAGCATCACCATTCAAATCACTTTGATGTGCAGTGACTTTTATAACTTGTAATTTCAGAATTATATTACTCACAAATAAATATGCTAATATATGTATAGATATATGACAATATGTGTGTATGAATGTGCACATATGACCTGTTCCATGAAGCATATCAATATACACCTCTAAAAGACTGGCAATTAGACAATTGTCTGGCCTATGAGTAGACTTTGGGGAAAACAACTTCCGTTTATATGAAGCTGACACATAAAATGAGACCAAGTTTTCACTGTTTAGTTTGGGAGGTAGGGAGCTAGCTGTACCCATTATTTCCAACTATAGCAGCCTAGAGTAGAAACACCTTCCTATGAAGGACTTTCACACCCTTTATAAACCACCAACAAAAAGCCAAACCCCTCAAAACATGGTACTTCTCTGCTGGTGTCACAAATACCAGCACAAATACCACAAATAATTTGTTCCATTTTAACCAGATTCAGTTAACATATAGTATGAACTAGATACTCTTTTGGTTTTGTTTCCCTCCCATTTTATGTATTAAGCAGAAAACGAAACAAACGCTGCATCGAATATTTTCTGACTTTTTAGCTCCTGTGTTTGAGCTAACTGAACTGTGAGCTGTGTCTGTCTCCCTGCCCTGCTCACCACACAGCATCTGAGAAACATCCCAAATATGTTAGAACAGGCGTGCAAATCACTAATGGCACTTAGTGTTAGGTCCGTGGGAAAGCTCCGCGATGCTATTATGATGCTAATACACAGATTATACTCACAACATCCTGAACACTGAGTAATTTTTGGAAGCCTGCACACTGTCAGGGGCCATTCTCTCGGTGTACAGAGAACAGGAATGACAAGACCCACGTTCAAATCAGCTCCCACCTTTAATAACTTTCATAGTTCTTTTCAGCAGGTGTGTATAAGAGAAATAGCAATTCCAATTTACCTCGTCAACAAAGATGTCAAATTAATGCCCGGTTTCTAAATCCTGGTGTTGTTCTTACATGCAGTATGAGTTTTTGAATTAGTCCTTTCTGTAGCTAAAGGTTATGTGACGCTGCTATTATAATTAAACTTCCCAACTCTAGAGGCACAATGGCCATTTAATTAAAACTTTCACTGGAAATATATCTTAGATTACCTCAAGTTTCGTAGAGTTGGGAGGCCACCGAAATAGATTTTGTCATCTGCTTTCAAGTCAAGACCAAAGTTGTTTCCAGAAGATGATGTGGCTACGTTCTCTTCCTGGTTCGTGTCAATGTCTACAATTGATATGTTGGCTGTAATGGAGATAGAAACATTCCGTTTAATTAGCACAGGGTTCACCACAGCTGTGTTGTCCCTGACAAATGGAGATGCTTTCAGTCTAAGTTTCAAATAGACATTGGTGTTCTCTAAGCATGTGCATTACATATGTAACCGTTTAATGTACAACAGTAGAATCAATGCAGTACTTTAGTGAAACATTCACACGAGAGCATGAAAATAATGGGTTCCACACAGTGAGGGGAGATCAGTGGCGACGACAGGGAGAAATCTAGATGATTATCAACAAACCACTCGATGCTGCTTCTTAGTCTAAAGAAAATTACTATTGTGTTATCGCAACTATCTAACTAGAAATTGGATTAATTAGAAGTGTTTCAACTCTTCGGCTCATCTTGTGAGTTTCACCATCCTCAGAACTACTGAAGTTTCTGTTCATTTGCAAAGTGTTATGTGTATAAAATCACAGGATGTGCAAGTGGAGAGTTAGAGATAACTGGTCCCACGAGGCAGTTCTGTAAAGAACTTGGGGGCCGTGTTGTGAGTGATGGACTGTCCTTGTACCGTATTTGATCGCTAAGGATTTTCTCATGTGGAGAGGATTAGAGCATAGGCCCAGAGAAGGAAAAAGGACGGTGTCACATCTCTACTGAGACTGTTTAGAAAGCAAATGGGAATTCTTTATATCATCCATTTTCCTCACTCATTTCTAAAGGTCAGGCTAGGCCACCTCTGAATTATATGCTTTCTCAGCGTGTTATATGCTTAGGCCTAACCTTCAAGTACTTCATATGTTCTGGGCCCTTGATGTGTATTGAGGCATCATCTTACTAATATGACAGGTTTTGCTTCTGGATCCTTGCCTGGTGGGAGATTGGAAATGGGCATTTGAACCATTAGCTGCGAGGAAATCTCTAAACACTCACTGTTTGCAATGCTTGTTTCTTCTGCGTCCCCAGCTCAAACGCATGTGACATCCACTAGCTCAGTGTTGAACATAACTCTTAATGTTTGGCTGCCCAGACCTGTCAGCATGGCCATTTCCACTGGAACACGGACCTTCTCTCTCTCTGCAGACTCAGGGGACACTTTAACGCTGCTCATGATGGGACTCTGCCTCTGTCACCAGCAAGCCAGTGACTACCCCTCCCTATTCTTGGGAAGATATGCTCAGTTTTAGAAGCCATTCTCAGAATTAAAGAGCATGAACACAGTTCAAGTGAAGCTCACTAGCCCCAGGGCTGGCTAGGATGAAGATGTAGGCTGGCTCAGTTTTACCCCTTTGAGAGGAGGGCTTTCCTGCAGCCTTTAAGAGTGCAGGGATGAAGAAGGTTTGGGTAGGAAGAGTTATGATATATATACATATATATATTATGTATATATATCATAATATAAAAGTAGCTACCCCCACACAAATTTAGATTTGGTGGGTTCAGCCATCAATTTTATAAGAAAGCAGGGAAACGGGAATGTTATTACATAGTAAACTCAGCGTGAGGGCTTTGCGTGTAATTTTGGAATCATCTCTGTGTTATACAGTGTTTCTGCCTTGATAATCCGTTTCGTCTCCAAATCCAACAAAAACCTAGTTATTTTCAGCTTTGGTCTGATCCAGTGCCCTTGAGGGACTACGCTTCTATTAGTGGCTGTGGTTTTACTCAAGACTTAGGGAGGGTGAGGAGTGCCTTCCAGAGATGATTCTGAATTTCAAGACAACAGTGGCTTTACAAATAAACAATAGTCAATGCAAAGCACCTAATATGATGACTGATCAAATGCAATCACTGACATTGCCGAAGCCTTACTTCATTTCATCTCAGTACTTGGTGTCCTAGCTTAAAGCCTTCTCGAATTCCCTCCCCAGTCCTCTTTCAGAACCTGAGCACCTCAAGTCCTTACCACAGTTTTACTGAAATGTTTGATGCCATTAGCCTTTCATTCACTGTAGGAATTTTTTCTTTGGCCTTCCAAGGTGCCAACCCCTCTAGCTTTTCTTATCTCTAGTTTTCAATCTCTTCTCTTTTATCCCTAAAGAATGTTTTAATTACATTAATTTAACATGTGTATGTGAATCTGTGTGTGTGCACATATAATGTGTGGAGGTCAAGGGCAACTGTCAGGAGTTCATTCTCTCCTTTTGTCATGTCAGCAGAACTGGCAGCAGGAATTTTATCTGCTTAGCAATCTACTGGCCCTCCCATATATCTTTGAGCACTTGGGATATAGGGATGTGCCCTAATGTTGTTTCTCTTGCTCACGTATTAGTTTTAGCCAACATAGTAAGTTTACTGTGTTTCTCTTTGTCATATGATAATAACTCCCCCAAATATTCATGTCTGGGCCTGAATTTTTATGAAAATTTACATTTGACAAGTAAGACATCATTATTAGCATTTCCTTTCAATGCTAAACATAGTATGAACCAAAGAGGGGAACTTTGTACTCTCAAGCATACATGAATTATTTTATTTGGCCCCATCGTTACACTAGTTAGTCTTTTAAACTCGAGGGCATCCCTGTCAGCATTCATAGCTAATAAAGTCAATGCCCTCGCTGATATGGATATGCTATGTAAGTATGCAAATTATGCAATTCAAGAATAGCTTTAGTGAGGTATAGTTGACTAGCTGACATATTAAGCTTTGCCAAAGTTTAATAGGTAAACCCTAACAAAATCTGAAATATCTATACACCCATGGGACCCATTACCTCCTGCAAGAAAGTGTGTCTAGCCCCCCAAAAGCCTCCTTGTGAGTTTTTGCAGTTCCACTGCCCTACCCTACATTCTACCATAGCTTGACACCCATGTGCTTTATGTGACTATAGTGTTTTATGTGCACTGTCCATATAATTTGATAAAATGTGCTCTTCTTGTCTAACTTATATCATTCATATATTATACTAATGGTTTGTTACTTTTGTGGTCAAGTAGTATTCCATAATATGCACTTATAACAATTTTATATATATCAGTATACATGCTGGTGGTTGTTCAACTTGGCTTCATCTTTTGAGTTTCACAAATGGAAGTGATATGAGTCTTTTGGGCCAAGGACTTGTTCAGACTCATGCTTTCATACTCCTTGAGAGGGAGAAGAATGGCTGGTTCATAGGGCTGGTGAGCTTGCACAGCAGTTTGCCAGTGCTGTGGCATCTTCCCTCCTCTTCCCTAGTGTATAGCATTTCTCCTGTCCTGCATCTTTGCAGCACTGAGCGTGACTGGGTTTTTGAATTTTAGACATTCTAGTTTCTGTGGAGTGGCATCCCTTTTTGCATCTTCTTAGTGTCAAATTCCACTGTGACTCTTGCTTCACAGTTGTGCATTTAATTTTTCAACATTGCTTCTCCATGTTAAATGGCTGTATTCTTCCACTGAGATTTCATTTCTCAAACATGAATAATAAGTCTGCATTGGTAGTTGTTCTTTCGTTAATTATTTTATAACCATTACCTAATATTCTATTGTGCCTTTCATGTTCTTCTCCTTAGTATGAAAAATAATTCATATTAGTTGACATGCTAGAATAATAAAATCCTTTAAAAGTATCAGAGAAGATACAATAAATATTTAAAAACAGGTAGAACACCAGACATCTATATAGTTTTATTATAACAAAAAGTGGCACCTATTTGATTTGAGAAATGGGTGGCTGGAGACCAGAAAGCAAACACAGCAGGAGAAGTTCTGAAGCTGATGTGAGAACCCAGCTTCTGAGCAACTGGAATGTGTGGGATGTAATGGGATTCACCTTTTATGGTGATACTGTGGAGACATAGCAGGAAAAGTAGCAGCTTCCTGTTGTGAAGCCCCCAAGGAAGAGGGCGGGTGAGTGCTCTGTGCACTGGATGTTGGTATTTCAGAAGGCGTGTCAGAATGGGAGGCCACAGTTAATGTACAGATCCAGAAGAATACTTAGCCAAGGGGACATTCTAGTAACAGTGACTCAGGGACCAACATGTAGAACAGGAAGGATGCGTAAGACACTGTATAGTTTCAGGACCGTCAATGTTCCCCCTGGATTCTGGACTCCAGAGGGGTAATAATCTAAGTTTAGTGGGAAATGAAAAAAAAAAAAAAAAGCCAACAAGAAAAAAACACCACCACTTGGAGGCAGTGATTGAGTTACAAGTTGGAACACGCCTTTTATGACTTTCACATTTATGCGGTTCTATAATTTGACTTTTTGATTACTTGTTTCAATGGAGAAAATAAAAAAGAAAAGGTAAAAAGATGAATTACAATAATTGATATATTTTCAAGGTGACAATGTATGGAAATTTTACTCCTATGAAGTTGAATGATCCCAGCCCCATGGTTTTACCTATCGACTTATTTAACACTGCATCATCTTTAGAGTTTGAAGTACTAGGCTGCCAAGCCCAGTGCCTGTGTTTTCTTTCTTTGTTTAAGTCTATTTTTTATTATAATTTATTTACATTTACATCCCAATTATTATCCCCTCACTTGTATCTTTCTGTTTCTATGCTCCCTCCCTCTTCTGCCCTCTTCCCCTTCCCTTCCCTTACACCTCTGACTGGGGACTCCCTTCTTCCCCCACCATCTGACTGCAGCCTATCAGGTCTCATCCAGATAGCCGGCATCCCCTTCCTCTGTGTACCCAACTGTGCTTCCTTACACCTTCCCTACAAAGCGTGCAGTAGTTTTCTCTTAACTTGCCAGTCTGTAACCCTTTGTTTTCTCCTATGCTCATCCTCCAGAGAACGACCTCAGACCGTTCCTGCCCACATAGTACACACTTCTTGGTTTACTTGACCCACTTCCTCCACCCTGCCATGGGCTGGTCCTGCATTTTTAGGACTCCTGCTGTACTAGTGACCATTCCTCTCTTTGTTGTTTGGCCTCCTCTCTTCTGAGACATCCTTCACAGCCTACCACTATCCTGAAGAATCACTCATTCGCTCAAAAAATGCATACCACATATTTACAACACGCTAGAAAACAATGGAAAACACCAGAACATTTTCTCACCTCTGACACTTGCCCTCCCACTCCACACTCAGAGTCACCAACTATCGCCTTTTACTTCCTTCTCTGCTGGACTTCCTTTGGAATCAGTTTATTGTCACAGTGCCTGTTTTCCCATAAACCTTTGCACCCCAGTGTGCCACAAGTAACCTTCATGACTACACTGCTACCATACTTTTCAAGGACCATCATGGCTCCTGCACTTCCATTGATGTTGAGCTCCATTGCTCTTATTTCCTGTTGGCATTCCATGGCCTAGGATAAATTGCTCTTCTTCCTTTTTCTTTGAGACAAGGTTTTATGTAACTGTAGCTAGAATTTACTGTGTAATCAAGGGTGACCTTTCATTTTTAATCCTCTTACATCTACCTCCCCAGTGCTGGGATTACAGGCATGCCACCATGCCCAGTTCTTCATTATTTGAGGATATTATTTCTTTTCCTTAACATTGGGCTTTTGCAATGATTCACTTCAGCTTTTTCTGATTATTTCTTTATGCCCCTTTTACTGGCTCTTCGATTAATTTACTCTTTCAATATTTGTGGGCTTCAAGGCTGTCGGCCTTCTTGATCTGACCGACTACTCAGATTGTCTCACCCTTACGCCTTCCTCTCTGGCCACTGTGAAGAGGAAGGTGGCTCCAACTTCTCCGTTTCCCTTCTAGAATGTCACAACCTTCACCACGTCTCATTGCCTGACAAGTACACAGTTCCTCTAGGCTGCCGAGGATACTAAAGGCACCTTGAACACAACTTGTTTCAAACAAACCCGATATTTTTTTTTTAAAAAACAAAACAAACAAAATGCTGTTATTTTCCTTCAGTTTAAGAACTCATTCAATAGCATTGACATAATCATGTTATCTAAGAAGAAAGAATTCTTCCAAATCTTGTTCCTTGTTTATTGAATATAAGATGTTTTATATATCTCAACTCCATTCTACTTTCTCCATTCTCTTTTTCTCCTCTCTCTCTCTCTCTCTCTCTCTCTCTCTCTCTCTCTCTCTCTCTCTTCTCTCTCTCTCTCTCTCTCTCTCTCTGTCTCTCTCTCTCTCTGTCTCTCTCTCTCAGTTAATTTTTGAGACAGGGTTTCTCTATGTAACAGAGCCGCGGCTGTCCTGGACTCATTGTGTAGTCCTGGCTGGTCTCAAACGCACTGAGATCAACCGGCCTCTGCCTCCTGAGTGCTGGATTTAAAGGTGTGCACCACCATGCCCAGCTCTCTCTCCATTCTCATTATGGACCTTAAGTTTATTCTGTTTACAGGTTCTCTGAAGATCTCTGGAACAACAAAAATGATCACAAAGATCCTGACCAAGGTACTCTGGAAGACATTTCAGTGATGCCCACTTCCAACAATACCATAACCTTGGTGAAGTTAAGTTCCCCTATGGCTATAGTCGCTTTATTAGCTCACAAGACTCTGCACAGACTCACCTGGCTATCTAAGTATCACCCAGTAATTTTCCAATATCATTCATGCACTTATCGTACACATTTACTGATGCCATTGCTAACATGTGATTGCTAACGTGTGCCTGCAAGAACAGTGGTACTGCAGTAGTGGAAGGGTCTGTGTGATTAGAGAGGTTCAAGAAACACCTAATTAAATGTCCTTGAACTACATAGAGTTCTTAGGAATTGTGAGCATTGTGTCTCTCTTACATGGAGATGGAGAATGCAGCATACCAGCTTATGGAAGAGTAACAGCATTGTTTTTCGCTAAGGATGTTCTGCAAGGAGATGCTGCTTCCAAGTGGTGCATCTTGTTTTCTCGTGGCTCCAGCGTTTGTGATACTTTCTTCTAACATTTCTGCAGGTGCTCTCTACCTTGCCCACTCTTCCACCGTTGCTCATGTCTCAGGGACACTTCCTGGAGCTAATGTCTCCCTGCCACTAAAACAGTTTTCTTCTGAGACTATGACCAACTTGACACAAGCTAGAGTCATCTGATAGGAAGAAACCCCAATCTGTAAGGTTTGGCTGTGGACAAACCTGTAGGTCATTTTCTTAATTAGAGATTGATGAGGAAGGGCCTAGCCTACTGTGAGTGGTGTTTTGCCTGGCCTGGTGGCCCTGAATGCTATAAGAGAGGAGGCTGAACAAGCCATAAAGAGGAAGCTAGTAAGCAGCACTCCTCCATGGCACCTGTGTTAGCTCCTGCCTTCAGGCTCCTGCCTTTCTTGAGTTCCTGAACTGAGTGTCTTCAGTGATGATATAGGACAGTAAAGTAGATAAACTCTCTCCTTCCCAATTTGCTTTTGCTCATGGTATTTTGTCACAGAATGGTATTTTGTCTTACAATGACAGACTGCTAGCTTACTATACCAGCACTTAACCATTCTTGTATCATCTGACAGTTTCTTGAAGGCAAAGATTTGCTTCAGATTTCCTTTAGTTCTTGTACAGTATTTAGTAGATGATTGGCAAACTTTATTAAATACAGAGTGTGGGGTACAGAGTTAAATGTAAATTTTCTTAAAATATCACATTGGCCTCATAAACATTAATTAGGTCTATATCTATTTGCAGAAGTATTAAAGTTTGGATTTCAGATAGTGGTCATGCCATAGTAAAGAGAATGATGAGATTCTTTCCAATAACAATTACATCATTACATCATCCTAAGAACTAAGAGCCAAGGCATTCCATCTTGGTTATGATTATACATCTTGCCTTATTTTACTTTCTGTTACTGTGATGAAACACCCTGACCAAAAATAATTTAGAGGAACAAAGGGTTCATTCGACCTAGAGGCTACAGTTTGCTATCAAGAAAAGCCAAGGTGGCAACTCAAGGCTGGAGCTTGAAGGGAAAGCCATGAGGGAATGCTGCTCACTACTGGCTTCCTGCCTGACCCTAAGCTACCTTTCTTATACAGCCCATATACCCTGCCTTTGAATGGTACCATCTACTGTGGGCTGGGCCATTCTGTGTGAATTGGCAATGAAGAAAATGCCCCCACAGACCTGCCTTGTGCCACAGCAGATAAATATGAGGAAGGCGCCTCTTAATGTGAGGTTGCATTTGCTCAAGTGTCTTGAGCTGACAATCAAGGTCAGCCATCACTCACACACACAAACACTGTATGTGTATGTATGCACAATTTAGATATATGTGTTTGATGTATATATGTATATGGATATACACACATATATTTGCCAGCATACATAAGTTTCCATTATCTAACAACAGACCAAAATACTTCCTTGCATAATCAAATGAAATAATGATGAATTCTGAAAAGTTTCAGAACCATAACAAATGTCATATCGTTACTACTCAGTTCATTACTGGAACATATTTACAGTTTTTTTTCTTTTCTTTTACCTTTTTTCTTTCTTTTGGCATTTTTGAAGAGTATAGAACTGGCAGTTGAGTCATTTTACCCTACAGATTCTAAACTAAAGGAAACATCTCGACAAAATAGAAAAGCACACAGCCATTTCCAAACCTGTTATAGGATATAATTTCACAAGCTGTAAGACACTTTTATGCTTTCAAATTAAGCTCTCAGTTTCAAAAAAGAAAATGACAGAGAACCATTTGGCTCTTCAATCAGTCTTGTCTAATCCAAACCACCTATAATGTAAGCCACAGAAATGACTGTATCAATCCTTCACAGAGCTTGCGAGGAGCTGAAATTACAGGCAAGGCCCTTCTCCTGATTAGGTTCATGGGTGCTTTGGATGCCATGATGAAGGGCCACGCTGAAGTCTTACTTTTAAAAACTCACCTTGTTTCTGAATCCTTGACAGGGTGAACGATTTCCATTTCCCGTCATTATGGCTTAGATTGCTGACAACGGAAGCCATTCCTGAACCCAGATCGTAGCTGACTTTTATGTGTCCATCACTGATCTCTACACTCATGAAGTCTTTCTATTAACAGAGTAAAAATAAACCAGTGATGAGATGCACAGAGAAATATCTGGGTTCTCACTTTTGATGGGGTTTATAGAAAGGGCCTTATGGCTAGATTGCTGCATGTGTCACTCTGTGACAGAAGTACATTTCTGAAATAGAACTGGTGTTACTCATTGTAAATTTTATTTTTATTTATTTAATTTTCTTTGCTTGTGAGTGTGATGTTATAGGCCAGATGGCCACAATCAAATTACTGGGACATATTCTCTCAGGATGGTAGGGCAAAGTATGTTCCTTTGAAAATGAATAAGCAAACCAAATCGTAAGCTCCCCAAAAGAACTGGCTAAAGCAACATGAGTCTGAGAAAAATGAAACCAAGGAGTATTTGGAAACACCTTTCAACTGAGGCCTCTCAAATAAGGACAGAGAACTAGGTTTGCTGCTATGTAATTCTATCCTGGGAAAATTATCACTGGGTGCTTCTCTTAAAGAGTTACCCAGGGTGTGATACTGCAGAGGAAAAGATAACTAAATTGTGTTATGATGAAATCATCACTGAAAATATATAAGCACTTACTGTATCATCTTGGCTACCACACAGCCATTCTAGATTCCCGTTAGGTTGAACTGGTATCAGTAACTAATAATTATATTGGTATTCTACAAAAAAAAAAAAAAAAGCAAACACATTTCCCATGCTCCATATTACCAGGTCTCGCGTAGCAAGATACATCAGGAGAGCACTTGATGAAAATGTCCGGAACTTGAACATGACTGTGGAGATGTTGGGGTACCAGCGGATAGGACGGCTCACCAATGCATAACCCTCTCCATCAAACTGAATAGTCCCCTCACTGTCTTCTACTTGTGGGCTGAAAAGACACGTGTCATACCAGTTAGACTCATTTGGTTTGTCATCTTGCAGTGGTCTGGATTATGCCCCAGGACTGGATAGCAAGCTGTTGCAGGACAGAAGCTATCTCAGTCATGCCATGCATCCTTTACCCCGCCACCTCCACTGGCCACAACCTCAGACCCCAAACCATAATCCCTTAACTAGGCGTTCATAGGTATGTTTAGGCAAGCACCCAGTAGAGAATTATATAATATTTAAGTACTTCTTAGTGATATTTGAGTACACAGTTGGAATTTGAGGCAGACTGAAATTATCATTCTACTTCCTGTCTACAGGGCACAGTAGAATATAGACTTCTGATCTCAAAATAATCACCACCCAACACGCTCTCCTGGGACAAATTCAATTCACACTATGAAGGATACCTGTATTACACTTTGCCTTTTTAATTTGTTTGTCATTAGTCTAAGAGACTGTCTGGAAGTTATGGGCCTGTGCCCATAGCAACCATACACTCAGGGTCTATGCTAGCCCTCGCCTAATGGACTGCAGTAAACACTTGTGGGATGAAGGAGATCTTCCTATAGTAAAATGATTCATAGAGAATATACATCCAATGTTGGTTTAATAATTAATGAGTAAAATAAGTCTTTTAAGTATAATATTTGAAAAGTATTTGCTTTTTCAAATGTGAGTTTATTTTATCTATCTATGTATCTGGGCAATTAAATATCTATCGTGAATCCATCTGCCCAACTACCTACCCACCCACACATCTGATCACTTCTGTACCAGTTGTTCACTCTGAACTTGTTCTTTCAGAACAGGTCTCGCTGTGGGGAGAGCTTTCGCTTTCAGCAGCTGCCCATTAGTATTCATGTGAGCTCTCAAACTGGAGCATTATGCTGTCCTGAGGGTAGAGGGGCTAACAAGAAGTGTGATGGTTTTGTCATAAAATAATAGCCTTTAAAATGTTATTTTCATGAAATCATGGTTAATGAGATTAAAAATTAGAGTATCAAATTGAGTGTGCTGCATTGGAAGAGTTGATTCACACTTGTACAAGTTGGCTTGCTCTTGGTTCCTTGTTAGGGAGGGTTAAACCCTTAAGTATAAGATAGATGCCTTTTTTTTTTTCAGTGTTCATAAAAAAACCCTTAACTTGGAAACTGGGGGACTAAATTAGCTTATTAATCATATACTTGATGCTGGGTAACTTGGCTATTATTTAGCCTCTCATCAAGATAATACAGTAATGTCTGGAGCTCTGTACTAGAAACAAGAGGATGTTACAAGAGACTCCATACACATTCCTTGCGGTTTTCATTTATGAGAGCATCACACAGTACCACCATAGTACCAGGAACATCCCAGGAAAGGGTTGTGGAGTCCTTCTTGTCTGCTTTCTGTGTCTTCTATCCTCAGACATTGCTACTTATCGATGACTTTAAAATTACCCAAACAACAAAACCTTACCACACAATTCTAGATTCAAAAGAGAAATAATCAGGTTTTCTTAAAAAAAAAAAAAAAAAAAAAGTAGGAAGTTTAAACCCTGACATCCATGTGTCCCAAATCTATCTTCTTCTCAATGTGGATTAGATATCAGGTACCCTGGGGACTGTGGCAGAATCTCACAAAAGCCATTTAATGATTTGTGTTGGAATTTCCCAAGCGTGACATGAAAGTTTCAATCTCTTTTAGATTTCTAAAGTTCCTTCCAACTCCAACACTGAAGACACTATCTCACTCAAACAAATGGCAACTTCAGGAGAGAGTTTTGGGCTGGAAGTGAACAAGCATACAAAAGGCTTTCACTCAATTTCATCACTGAGGTTAGTGAAAAAGAAATCCAGCTTTGAACGGGCAACTTTGAGGTGGGGAAGTTAGTTAATTTAAGCATATGCTATAATATTCCAACATGCAATGCTATGTTAGATTTTCCTGTACATTTTGATCATATTTCTAAGGAAATATAATAACCACTTTATGCATGATAAACACAGAGTACCTTATTTTGCCTTTTATTTCTGTGTTATGGCTAGGTGCCTGGTCAGGTAAGGGCAGAATAAGTCTGTTGTTATAGAGCAGCCACAACCTATGGATGCTTGTCAGTGCAGAAATAAATGAATGCACACTGTGGCTTAGCACTTAAAATTTCATTGTAATTTTAATGTTCAATTAAATGAATTTTATTTCTCGCAGATTTTTTGTATTTTTTTGTATTTTTAATTTTTTTAATTTTAATTTTAATTTTTAAATGTTTTTGTATTTTGTATTTTTTATATTTAAGAAAATTGAGTTCTTCCTTAGGCAATATTCTAAGTACTACAACAACTCCATCTTTTATATTATTTATCTAAAAATGCAGCTTTCTAAGGCTGATGTTCTGAGGACTCTCCAGAATGTTTCCAGCCTACTTCCTATAGACTTATCTTTTATCTTTCTAATAAAATCAACATTGTCCTTTGAATTGAATGATTGGTATTTATGTAAAGATGTAACAGAGCTTTCTCAAAAGAAAACAAAAACAATAATAGAGTTCTATAAATATTATTGTTACAAATATAAGGTCATGATGGTAAATAATGCTGGATATATATATATATTGTGTGAGTGTGTAAATATATATATATATATCCTAATAAAAATAATTGTACAAAGCAAAAAGATACATTAAGAAATACCCAAATATAGAATTATTTATAAAAACATAAAATTTACTTTAAAAGAAAACACTCTTGGCTCTTCTCTCTCTTGGCTCCCATATGCCCTCTTTGCTCCCCCTCTATTTTCTTCTTTTATTCCCTTTACCTCCTACTCTGAAGGTCTGGTGCAGTCTGAATCCTTCCAGATGCCTCTGGCTAGTCTATCATTCCAATATACAATAAAATGTCCTCAACCACTTTAAAAAAAAAAGCGAGGCAACTTGGCAGCAGGAGGCATAATGATGGTACCATGGTTAGTTTTTGTCTGTGACATAAGCTAGGGTCATTTGGGAAGAAGAAATATCAATTAAGATTTTCTGAGAGGAAGACTATAGGGTGTTGCCTTGGTTAATGGTTGATGTGGGAGGGCCCAGTCTATTTTTACCTTTTCCTCCCCTGGGCAGGTGATCCTGGATCCTATAAGAAAGCAGACTGAAGAAACCACAGGGAGCAGGCCAGTAAGTAGCACCCTCCCATGGCCTCTGCATCAGTTCCTGCCTCCAGGTTCCTGTCCTGCTTGAGTTCCTGTCCTGACACTGACTGGGATGTGAAACTATAAACTGAGATAAACCCTTTTCTCCCCAAGTGGCCCTTAGCCACAGTACTTTATCATCAGCAATAGAAATTGAGCTAAGACGGGAGGGCAATACTGCTGAGGGGTAGGACTGTAGTCAAATGTATCATGGCAGGGAACTGGGCTGTGGACATTGACTCTCTCTGGGCTCTACACATTCTACTTGGTAAGCATTTTTATTGTACTTTCACACATCATTAAGGCTCTCCCCAGAGGCAACCTTCTCCACAAAGCACGTTTCCAAAGTTATACTATATATCTTGTCAACGGGATTTTTAAATTGTGCTTGATGTTTTAACCATTTTACTAACTTTTTCTCCTTTCCTGGTGATGCGTCTTTTGATGAGTGAGACTGAACTGAATTCTGCCTAGTATCAGAAGGGTGAAAATATAAATGCCCTAGTTAGCACACTACATATTGAAGGCTTTTCCACAGATGAGAGTTCATGATGTGGCAGTCTTACAAACTGTGCATGACAGAATGACCATTTATTTGATGTTTTAGAATAATCAGGCACGTTCAGTCTTTGTTTCATGAGCGACATGTATTCTAAGATAGCTATGACTGTGACGCAACACATTTGTAGATGACAATTTCATACTATAGTGTCAAGTGGTTGGATAGTTCTGCAGAATTTTCTCTTACTACACTTGTTAATAATCTTTTGGAAATTCCAGTTAGAAAACTAGCAAGGAAATGTTTAGGGCTAGTCTGGACTTCACGTGCCTTGGGCTGGTATTGAATTTATAATCTTCCTACCTCTAAATTCTTAGCGCTGGGATTACATGGATATGCCATCAAACCTGGCATTATATCTCATGGTTGTGGTTGAACTGAAAGAATTTGATAAATAGCTTTCCATATTCTGTGTTAATATGTTCTGTATAAAACCATCTTAAATATGTTAGACTGTCTTGCTGCCATGTTGATAAGTTTGTGATACCAGAAGAAGGTCATGGACACCAAAACGCATCTGTGCAGACTTCATAAAAACACATGGCCATGTAAACGTGTTGGAAGGCACTTTTCAAGGTCCTTTGAAAATGCCTGCACCCGTTGGACAAGGCTTGGAGTTTCACTCCCTTTTGGTAAACCCACCGTAAGCACAATCCGTAAGCCTATTTTACGTGGTGATAGACTGAGGCACAGAAAAACACAAATGGTGTGACGCACGGAACAGGCGTTCTCATCTCAACTCACCTGACGGTGCACCCTTTGCAGTCACCCTCTTTTTCCCGGAAGTTCCACAAACCTATAGGCTTGTTGTCAAAGTATGTCTCTCCCATACAGCCAGTGAACGTAACCACGCGTACAGCATCCGCTTTCTGCAGAGAGACGTTAAGGTCTTTGTCAGAGCTAAGGATTTCGTGAATTGCGGTGTTTATGAACTAATAGCAGCAGAAGGCAGAATAACTCTTATCTGTTACATATCACAATCTTGGCAGTCTTCTGAAGGCCATATTACGCCCTCACAGGTTAGGTTAAAAAAGAAGAAGCTCAAATATTTCATCAGTGGCTCCTAGTTATCTTGTATGCACTATCTAAGATGGGATTCTGTGTACATGCATTATTTCCATTCGTAAACGTGATTTCCTTTCATATCTTCTAGTTATTTGCTAAAAATCTCTCTCCAGTTTACAGGCCTTAGATTCTGAAGTCTCTTACATAAAATCTTATAGCATTTGTCCATAACATACATCTATCCTCCCATATTCTTCAAGTAATCCCTAGATTATATAATAAACCCAAATCATTATAAATTCTGTGTGATTAGCTGTCATACTCTATTATTTACCAAAAAAAAAAAAAAAAGAAAAAAAAGGCAAGAAAAACATCTGTGTGTTTTTAATGTAGGTGCAATTTTATTTTCCATTATTTATTTATTGAGTCTGAGGATGGAAAGGCCATGTAAGCTTGTGGCAAATATAAATGGTTTCCAGCTTTGAACCTTAGGGTAGCTATTGAGCTTCCCAATAGATGCTGGTGAAATGGGATTATTGTGAGAATTAGGTTATTCCTGATCCCAAATCTAGGGGCCAGGACAGACAAGTGTGCGTTAATAAGTAGTGCATGGGCACTGTTTACATTGGGCAAATCTGACCCATAACACACCAAGATGTGTTTTCCTTTGAGGTCATGAAAGAGTTCACACAGAGGCTTCTGTGATGAAGGGGAGAACATGCACATAATTATACTGCAACCGTGTTGATCTAAGGCAGTGGGTCTCAACCTTCCTAATGCTTTCACCCTTTAATTCAGGTCCTTGTGTTGTGGTGACCTCCAACCATAAAATTATTTTTGTTGCTACTTCATAACTGCAATTTTGCAACTGGTATAAAATGTAATATAAATACCTGTGTTTTCCAGTGGTCTTAGATGACCCCTGTGAATGGGGTAGTTTGACACCCCCCTCCCCAAAGGTGCCACGACCCAAAGGATGAGAATCTCTGATATAAGCCAGGTTAGAGTTTGGGTATGGAGATATGGCTTAGTTGGTAACTTACCTGCTTTACAAGCACAAGGACCTAAGTTTGTTTCTACACCACCTACACAAAAGTCAGGCATGGCAGCACACTTCAACTCAAGCACTGGCTGGGGATAGAGACAGTGGAGAGCCATGCTTGAAGATATCTGACATCTACCTTTGGTTGATACACATTTATGCACACACGCATACGCACCCCTATGCACATGTGAACACAAACACACACACATATGCATACATATAATTTTTTAAAAAAATTATTAAAGGTACCAAAGCCATGTTCTAGGGATTTTTCATGTATTTTAAACACTTGGTCCCACTCCTCACTGTGGCAGTGAAGCGTGGTAACCTCTTACCCTATGCTCAAATCCAAACCCTCTGACTATGTAACATGGTCTAAACATTCAAGTTCTCTCTTCTTCAGTCTCCTTAATTATGAAATAAGGAGGGTTTTAGAATCTACCCTGCTATGACATGAATGTCTACCTCCTCCCCAAAATCTTGAATTGACAACCTTATCCTCAAGCCAAGTGTGGTGGCACAAGCCTCTAGTCCCAGCACTTGGGAGGCAGAGGCAGGCAGATATCTGTGATCAGTTTAAAGAACAGTTTGTATATTTCTTATACACTGAGTAGCCAAAATACATTAGAGCACTTTGTTATGCCATGAATATTGAATAAACCATGTCAATCGCTTAGAATGCAACTTAATTGATAGTGAGGATTATAAAGTGTTATCGAAGTTTCTTATTGCATCTTTCAACCTGAATGTCAGGCATACATTCTCACTGCTCTTTTGTAGTTTGAAACACTGAAGCTCAAGGTGTTAAGTGTCTTACCCAAGGACTTATTTTATAGATACTAGAGAAAAAGAAATCCAACCCAGATTTGAATTCAAAATTCATGACCTTGTACTACTATGTGTTGCCCTAATTCTTCTTTAGGAGAGCAGAGAAGGATGTCAGTTTGACTACATATTACTATGTAACACACACACACACACACACACACACACACACACACACGTGTTGTTCTATGGAATGTGGATGGTTTTAGTGTGCAGCCGTTGAATCAACTCCCATATTTTAGAGTCACATCTTTTGCACAAAGCAAACAAATTATCTGCACGCTCTATGCAAGCTGAGTTCTCAGGAATGTGGGGTCACCCTGGCTTTTCACACTTTCTGACTAATCTCATCCCAGGGTGATTTTGAGGAGTCCAGGATTATCCATTATATTCAGTTGTGTTCCTGCATCTCACCCACAGGTCGTTTTTCAACACCTAATTCCATCTAATCAACATAAGCTTCTTTCAAACGCAAGCACTTTACAATTTGAAATGCACAAAGACCTGCCATGAAGCAATTATGAATATTAAGTGGGTTGCCCCATAAGGATGAGGAGAAGAGCAATCAAAAACTTTTTAAAGCAGATCACGATTCGAAAGTGTATGTCCCCTACAATAGTTCCTAAAGACTCATACATCTTTTAATTGGATGTATGAACTTTATAGCACTTCACTTTTATAAATCACAAATTGATGGCAAAAATGATGCATATTTAAGAAACACTTTGCTTTTGAAATGACTGAGAAAAAAATGCCCCCCCCCCCAAATATGTCACAGTTAAGAAATAAACTACCACGGAAGACTTAGAAATATGGTGCTTCCAGATTTGAATGTTCACAACTCAAAGATGGAAGATCTGTCATAAAGACATACCTGTCTTTATAACAGCAAGGAGGCTGAGACAGGAGGATTACAAGTTCCAAGCAAGCCTGGATACACGGTGAGGCTATGTCTCAAAAAACAAATCAAAGTGAAGAGAAACAACACCAAGGAAGAAAGTTCTTTAAACTGATTTCTTAAACACAAGTTAAGAAACACATGGGCAGCTGTTTCCGGCATTCTCCATGCCTTCCGTTAGTTGTCTAAAAAGGGGAGAGAAAGGACAGGAAACAGCTTATTACCTTTATCTTCCCAGTCAGGCCTCCAACAAACAGCATTGCATTTGCATCCACGTCTAGAATGGTGTAACTAGGAGGGGACACTGAGTGGTAGGTGCTGGGCACGATGCTGGCTTTGGGCCCATCCAGAGCTCTCACAGAAATAGAGCCATTTCTTCCCGTTCTTCAGTCATGCATGGGTGTTGAAATAAAAGGGAAAAAATGCAGAAAATGAAATATGCATCGCATTCTGTCACCTTCAGGTTTCAAAGGCACAAAATAGAGTCATCTTGGATAATTTCAGTGAACTGTGTGTTTAGGTCCAAGCAGTCTGAGACAGTACTGTTCAAGCCAATACAAAGATCTGGTATTGGCTAATAAAAACCATAACATTCAAATAAGGAAGAACACCAGAATGAGTTTCTGCCTATGGCCATTCATAGGAAAGGACAGCAGCAATGAGCTGATGGTGTTGTTCTAGATCAAAGGGGAAGCATTTCCCTGATGCTTTACACAACAATGTGCTGTATTATAAGACATAAAACTTAAACAAATTTTATGACTTCATCTATTATGTTGTCAAATTTAATTCAGCAAGTAGAGGCCTTCTGCACCACAAGCTGCATAATTTTGCCTAAAATTCCTTCTAATGGATCTTAATTTGTTGACGTCGTCTTCTCAGAGTTGCATGTCTCACTTTGTCATAGCATCTTAATATACAGAGCGCAGCATCAGTCTGCTGGGTTGTATATACAAATTTTCAGAAGCACACTTTTAAATTCAATTAAAAAAAAACTTTGAAAGCATTATCATTTTGTTTCATTTTCTCTCTCTCTCTCTCTCTCTCTCTCTCTCTCTCTCTCTCTTTCTCTCTCTCTCTTTTTAAATATTCATTTTCTCTTTTAAGTGATTGATTTCCATGCATTGTTGAGTATGAAAATCTGGTCTCTTCTGAGACAAGCAGTCACAACAAAACTTCCTTATCCTATCACTCTCCCTGCTCTCTCAGTTTGGTAAACTCTATCTTTGAGGAGGCGGCAGCGCTAAGTGAAATATGTGAGAGCAGAAGAATGGTTGCGGTCATCAAGACTTCTGCACTAGAACAGATCTATTCAGATAGAACTGTACATCGTGAGAATAAACGTCCTTAAACTGAGTGAAGTATGGAATCACTCCAGCACTAACATAAGTGTGAGGACAGCTTTACTCTCTCTCCCTTCCCACCCCTCCTCCCTCCCTCCCTCCCCACCTCTATCTGTCCCTCTCTGGTTCCCCCCCCCCACACATACATCTTAAAAGGAAATACAATTCCTGGTTTTAATCAAGTTTGCTTCTAAACACTTGTGTGTATTTGAGTGCTGGTGTACGTGAGTATGTGGATGGACTTGTGTGTGTGGCTGCATGTGCACGTGTCTGTGCATGTATGCAGATGCGCAAGGCTGTCGACGACAGTCTTCCTCAATGCTTTCCGTCTTACTCTTTGAAGGACAGTCCAGCAGTTGAGAGCAGAGTTCCCCGATATGACTAATCTAATTAGGTGGTTCGCTCTGGGGATTGTCCTCTCTGCCTCCCAGGTACGAGAATTACTGGTGGGCAGTCCCGTCTGCCTGGTGTTTACACGAGTGTAGGAGGGTTGAACTCTGGTTCGTAAGCTGGCACAGCATTTATCTACTGAGCCTCTTCTCACCTCTTCTTTTAACCATTTTACTGCAGGAAAAGTTAATCCCATCTCAACCAAGTTAAACCGTTTGGGTCCCTCATAGAGAGCCAATAACAAACACTTCCCCCATTGACCTTCCTCTGATAAACTTAACACCAGCTTGAAGTCTTCAACAATACCACCTCACGACTGCCTGCTCTGGGTTCAATGTGTGTGTGGGGAATTATGAATTGGAGAAAGAAGATAAGGAGAAGTGGTAGGATTAATATGCTTCCACATATAGACTAAATATTCCTAGAACTAGAGTTTTAGAGAGCATGGCTGACTCGGCATATACATCCCATTTAAAATGGTATGCCCGGATGCATGTTAGCTATGGGACTCAGTAGTTTGACATAAAATAGGCCTGGAGTTTTTAGTTGCTATGTAGAAGGGGAGCAGGGTACAGTGGAGCAGAGATAACAGTGACAATTTTTATGCCCTGGTGTCTGTTTAATAAGAACAAGTAGCTGTATTTTTTTTCTCATTTCTTTTCAAGTGAGTTAAGATGTTCGAGGCAGCTCTTTTTGCCTCACTCCAGCTCTTATCAGAAAACAGATTATGAAGTTAGAATTGGAATAGCTTCTCCGGCTTGTACCTTGGATGTGTGTCCTTTCCTAACAGGCATGGCGAATTCCTTGGCTCACACATTTATACACATAGCATGTGACCTCTACACACATGGAAAGCTCATATGCAGCTACATTACTGGTAAAGCCTTGATGGCAAGGCTTTGAATTAAGTTCACAGTTCATGTGAAAAACTGTGCTGCCGTTTCAGAAGTTACCTCGATGCTTCAATGCGGTACCAATATGAGTCATCAATGGTCAGATCTGGGTACTCCACACGGCCAACTCCAGATCCAACGTCCCAGAGGAAGCTGACTTTGCCTTTACGCATTTCTATAGCAAGAAAGTCAACCTGGTCCAAAGAAATGGGGAGACAACGTACTTCAGAACAAAGCACTTGAAAAAAGGAGGGCTGTGGAGAATTTTTCACAATGACATGTAAGACAATTTGAGTTAGAGTTCTTCATGGTTGCACACAAGACACTGTCTTATATCAGAGGTGGACATTTTCAACATGAAGTGAGACAGACTCCCTCATATGAACAGCCAGTGATAAGTTATGCCACAGCCAGTCTGTTTAAGCATCTTATTTAGCTTGGGACATCCCCACACATGACAAGTTAAGTCAGTTTTGGGTGTGTGACAGTTTGCAGCTGCAGAAAGAACTTGTGTAATTTCGGTTTGAATCATAAATTCAGCAAACTGCAAGGGTTTGCCTTGGTCAGAAATTGTGTACAATTTGTTATTTTTCACCTCATTAACACAAAAGGTTACTATTTCTTAATTTGAGAATAGAAAAATGCTTTTAGTTCTTGCTAGGTTTTCTTCTTAAATAGCTAGATCTAAAAATGTCATGCAAAATAAATATCAACACACTGACAAATAAAAGAAATGTGTCGGGACATGGGAAAGAATTGTCAACCTGTTTTTATTTATAACTTAACTAGAACTGTAAACATTTGTCAGGTAAGATTCTGAGATTTCAGACATGAAAGGTTACATTAGATACTTTAGGGGTCTTTTACTATATTCTATATAATTTCCTCATTTCTTAACCTCTGACCTGTACACATGCACAGTAGCTTTTAAAAAGCTGAATATTAGACTTACAAGTTTGGCACTTCCGAGATAAAAAAGGAGGTTGTCAGCCACAGTCGTCTTGACATTGACCACAATGTTATTGTAACTTCCTTTCTTGATTTCTGGCCTGTATGTTCGAATACAGTCACCTCCGGAAGACACAGATACTTTGATCTTCAAGAAAAACAAGATACAAAACATCATGAAACTCTGTGAATCTCTCTGTAAGGCTGAAGTACATTCCAAACCACCACACAGGCATCATTATTCTTTTTCTTTGAGGTAATTTTTCAGTCACCAAACAGTATCATTAAATGTCTATATGCAGACACCATTGTGTGGAGTAGGGAAGGCTTAGAGGATTAGTTCTGCAGTGGGCTTTCGCCAATGATGTGCTCATGGTTCTTTATCCTGCTTATTAGCCTGCCATTATTTTTGAACCATGCAGCTAGCAAATTTCCACCTTCATACTATTCTTTGAAGAAACTTTTCCAAAGGGGAGTTTATACCAAAATAATTGAGAATGATCTTCCTTGAGGTTATTTGATTAAAAACTTTTAGATTTAAATTTCAGTGATTTGGGTACCATTTTAAGAGGAGTTCAGCTTTTGTTTAGTTTTCAAGAGGGTACTGCCAGTCCACCCCTGCTCTTACAGCTAAAGGAGGCCAAGCAGTTTGTTCTAGATCTTCTAGCAATAAGAATATTAATCACTCCTCTCTGAATATATATTTCAGAATAAATTATCCTTCTTATTAGGTTACTAGGAAATGAGATGGAAATAATTTCCAAGTGTCCATCACTACTAATACACATAACAGCTCCTTTTCCTTTTGAATAGTGCTTCAAAAATTACCACAAATTGCTAAGAAAGGAATTCTTATGTGAATAGAAAGGCACTGTTCGTGCCAATTTTCACTTCTATTAAAGGAGGCTTCATTCAGTCACAAATAGCAGTATTTGATTATTGGATTTAATTTCTTTTGGGTCAGGTGAAAAATCACCATTGGCGATTGCTGCTCTGTGGGACAGTACACGGCAGGGAGAAGGGAAGAAGTGAAACCTACTTTGCCTCTTGCTGAGATGTTTAGCCTCAGGATGCCCACGGGCTCCCCCTAGTTGTCACTTCCCATTTGTTCACTCTTTCTTGCACTTTTTGCTATTCATATAGCTTTCCCACTTGAGAAAAATAAACTAATACTATTGTTCTCCGGATGGAAAACTTGTACAGACTCTGAGTAAGACTGAGTTGGCCGCCAAATCCTCTCTCTGATATGGCAACACAAGAGGTATCTGCAAGAGTCATCTCACTTCAGATGTGAGGGTAAGGGTACTGTGGATCTTTTCTATGGAACAGGATAACTAGCTGGAGAAGGTTCTAGACACAACATGTATTATGCTCAGAGAGGAAAATCAAGGAGGGCTGTTTGGATCTGACAAACAGAGAGATTCACATCTGGAGACTTCTGAGCAATGAGCAAATCTGGTGATTCTCCAATGGCCCCTGTAGAGGCCTGTGTTTGCCAAGTGTTTTCTTACTTGGTCTCTAGGCAGATTGTGACTCTACACAAAGGAAACAGAGGAGCAGGCTTTGTGCGGTGGTCCGAACTTGCAGTGATCCAGAAAGTCGGCTGAGATTGTCCCGTGTTTTTGTATCCTGCAAAGGTGTGACCTAGCTTGAGAGTGGATATTTCAGGACTAGGGGTCACCCTGGATCTCAGAATACTTGCTTTGTCTTCTATAAACTGGCCTTGGTTGTGTGATTTCCATTCTCTGCTTCCCCTGAGACAGAATTTCCCTTCTATATGGAATGCTGAGAGTGGTCACGTCAAAGTGAATTACAGGAATCCCGAGGCAGGGAATGTACAGATTTTTTACCTGGGTGCTAGTACTATGAAGCAGCTGTGCAACATGAGTGGAGGAAAAGTGCTACAGCATAGTAGCAGCTATGCAAAGAGTTATCCAAGCATTGGAGATTTAAAAGGATAAAAAAACAGAAAGGAAAGACCAATAATGGAGGAAGGTAGACAAAAATGCAGACATCAGATTTTTTTTAAATGTTAAAAGAAAGGTATAATATACAGAGAGTTTTCAGGAGTCAGCAGTGAGTGAAACCAAAACCTTCATGAGTAAAGACTGTGGCACTGAGCACATTTAGTATCTGAGGCAGGTTATAACTGCCATTGATAGCAAGAGGATCAAAGAGAACAAGAAATAAAAGATCTGACTGTAATCCATGAATAGAATTAAATAGTAGATGCAGCCATCCCTGACAGAAAACCATATTCAAAATCATAGAGCGTCTTGATTCACAATGAAAAGTAACTGTGTGCAGTTTGTTTTATGTGTATTTCATAAATGCTGTCTAGGCTTAACTCTAACGCCATGCTATCAAGGGATGAATCATAAATAAGTCATGTTTCTTTAAAGAACTCAATTAAGTAATACTCCTTGGCTGTGGTGTGGGGGGCACAATGCCTATGTGGGTCACGGGATGAGTTTCAGACCTTGTTGACAAAGCGGAGGCAGAAGTAAAGGACCACACAGCTGATGCACCAGAAGGGTTGGTCGTGGTGCCGAACGGGGAGACAGCATCCAAGTGAGTTGACAGTGTTCATTTTGGGAACCCGGCCCATGAGTGTGACCATATAAAAACCAGGCACACCTAATCTTACTAAGATTTGTAACCAAGGCACTCTATCATACACTTTCCATGCCCATAAAGTCTGATTCTCTGAAGAAAAGGACAGTATTATGCCCAGGACGCCAGAATGAGCTTGCAAAGTTACCTGTTGCTCATCCCTTACACACTCATATGAAACCTCTTTGGGCTTGTTGTGTTTTGATTTTTTAAATTAAATTTTTAAAATTAAATTAAATTAGTTTATTTATTTGCTATACATCTCAAATACAGCCCCTCTGCCCTCTCCTCTTGGTCCCACCCTCTTTGATCTTTCCTGTCTTTGCTTTTTAATATATCCTGAATACCTAGAATATTCAGGCAGCCTGACTATTTACAACTAGAGCATAACTGCAAATTTATTCTTATAAATACCATATATGTTTCGACTTCCAGAGGGTGTATAGCTCAGTGGTAGAGCATTTGACGGCATATGAACAACTTAAAATGGCTAAAGCAAAGCACAGAATTTACACATTTCTTTAAGAGAAATCCCTTGGATAGTATCACTCAGACATAGTCTCGGCCACTATTCAAAATATAAATTGATAAGTTAATAAGAACTACTTTGTGATCATCTTAGTTACTGCATTTTTAAAGGCAACATTTTATTGAAATACAATTTAAAAGTGAGAAGTATCTTTTTAAATTCTGTCATTTCTAAAGTCACCATGATTTAACTTGACACATCTAAAGTTTTACATTAGGATTTAACTGGGATCATTTCAGGGCCAGTGGGTTAGAGTCCTAGCCTCCTGCCTGACAGGATTCAATGCCAGGGACCTACAGGGTAGAAGGAGAGGGCAGACTCTCACTTCCTGTCCTCAGACGTCTACACGTACACCGTGGTACACAAACAAAACAAAGCAACAACAACAACCCAACACTTCAGCATGTTAGAGAGTGCGATCTGTCGGAATGGTTTTCTATTTGAGTAAGTAAGAAAGCAAAATTTCAAGGCAGGTATTTCCCACTTTTACTTCATGAATATAAAAACAGATACCGTAACAAAACTAAGGCTTTTTGTTGTTGTTTGTAAAACAAGCAAAATCTGTATTGTACTTAATTAACACAATGGTTCTATTTCTTTTCAGCTTGTTTGTGAATTCAGGTCACAACGGCCACTCACTGGACTTTTTATATTTTTCATGAGGAAGATATTCTCATATCTTTTAGCATGCTTTGCACTTATGTTGTTATTTTAGTATAGTAAAGAAGCAACAAAATACACTGGACTTCCTAATTCCCAAACAATATGTATAGTTTATCATTTTCATGAAATAATTTTAAAATCTATAGGGAAAAATGTACTACTTCTTCCTTCCTATGTATCCCAAGTAGCCTTAAGTTTAAAAAGTCAGGGACCATTCATTCAGGAAGTCCATTGGGGGAAGACTTTCTCTGGGATAATAGTAACACTTATATGCATTTCTTAATTCAGAATATAAGAAGATCTTACGGAATTGGCTTGTTTCCGAGCTTGGTTGATCAATTCCTTTATTTCAGAGATGTTTTTCTTCAGATTATCCTCAAGTTCCTTGATGGGCTTGAGTTTGTCTATCAGCCGATCAGCTTCTTGTTCTAGACTTTTCACAGTAGCACCTGCATCTGCAACTGCACAAAGCAAAATTAGTGTGTGTGTGTGCACGTGTGTGCACCCCCCCCAGACATAGGAACCAGAACAGCAGTGCACTGTATTATTTTATTTCACTTTATCCATGTGACAAAAGCAAGACCACAGTGGCTGAAAGAGTGCGTGAGGTCAACTGTGAATATTTAGTTGATATTAAAGCAGGCCAGGGAGGTTAGAGAAAGACTTTGGCTTTGTAATTAAGATGAAAATTGGCATTAAGGACAGCAGATATGATAAGATTAATCAGTGCCTACTTTTTAGTCCCGAAGCTGATCTTTACAGGACAGAACTTTCGCCACAAAAAAAAAAAAAAAAAAAAAAAAAAAAAAGAAATGGGCTGATTTTAAAATATCACCTGCTCTGTCCACACACGACCTGAATTTAAACCAAGGTTCTTGTGCAAAATTGGGTTTTCTCTTTTCTTTTTCTCTTTCTTTCTTTGCACATGTTTGAGGGGGAAATCTATGGAGACATAGCTTGAAGACCATTGCCGTGTTAAAGGACATAAGACTAAAGGCCAATTAAAATTTTCAAATTTCAGTTCATTTTTTTTTTATTGAAGAATAGTTCATTATTCTGCACTGTAATGTGGATGGATTAATACTAAACTGTTTTTTGTAGGTTACAGAGGGTTGAATACTAGCAATTTCAAAAGCCTTAGGCTGAAAAGGGTGGAAGGTTATCTAATCCGCAAGCCTCTAGCGTATGCTCCCATGGCAGTGGCAGTGGGGGGGGGGGGCAGGCATATAAGGTGTGGGAAGCCAATTATACAGTTTCTGGGATATTGGCAGTGTTTATCCAAACTATGGCATCTGTAATCTAATTTAGTTTGTGTTATTCAGCTTCCTATAACTGTGACCATATGAAATTATGCAAAGTCCAAGGCTACCCGTCCTGGTAGGCTATAATTAGTCTGTGGCATGGCTGATGTTAATCTTTAGGGTTGAGTTCAGTATGTTCAAGCGGACATAAGCTATCCTTCTGTCTTATTTTTGTTTTGTCTGTGCTGGGGCCAGATCCCAGAGGCCTACACTTGTCTACTGCCCCCAGCTATGAATCCCAAGCATCAGCATCTTTAAATTGTATATTGAGATAGGTAATTTGGGGGCAAGCATATCAATGCGGGCTGTATTGTCAGTGGAATTTAAAAGGAATGTGAAACTATTGTTAACACCTAACATCTGTAGGGTTACTGGGTCAAGACTCTAGTGTTTTGTGTTCTGGAGATGCACGTTGGCCTTGTCGGTATGGGTCACATGCTGCTGCTACCCTCTTGTTGTCTGTACTCGTCCAGTGTTCTTCTGTCTAACCCTCCTAGTGTCATTTTATATTGTACAAATTATTCTAGAATTAAAGAGAATGGAGTTTGATAGCTAGATACACAACCAAGAGAAAGAGGAGTTAAGCTAAGACTACTATGGCTCAGGTAAATATTAGACCCATTTCTCCAAAATCTCCCAGAAGCCTTTTCAAATGTTTCAAAGCACAAGTGGAGGTGTCTCCTCTTTCTGCTGCTGCTACTTCCCACGACTATTTAGGCCCTGTGGAAATCATCTTCCTGCGGCTCTGAGAACGGAGTCATCTGTGATGCCAAGTTTGAGGCTTCTCGTGTTTGAAAATGTTCTTATTTTCTTTCCTAATTGTCTGACTGAGTAAACTTGAAAATACCTTCTCCGGTTAGAGTTTGATAAATGGAATATTTTCCCTGGAAGATTCTCTCACCTGTATGTTATAGGCTCTAAAATGTACCAGGATGGAGTTTTCCCAAGTACTCTCTCCTCTCTGTTACATTTTCTTCTTCATAATGTTCTACTGCCTTACAAATCACCTGGTGGTGCTTTGTTTTTCTTGATTACGCCTGCCAATGATCTGTTTTACTGTTTTCTATATTCTAACTTATTGATTGGTTAGGTTCTTCTTCGTGTCACTTTTCTTTTTCTAACACTGCGCAATGGGTCAAGCCTGTTCTCTTCAGTGCTTGGACGGCAGTGTTAATTCCTCAGTAATATTTTCCACGCAGGCCAGCCTCGATCATGTTCTTCACATTTGGACATGTTTGATTTTATTATCATTTCCCCCAGTGACTTGTAGAGCTGTGATGCTCAGCTCAAACTGCACAATGTTCAAGAGGCAATATTTTTATACTTAACTGGGCTGCTCATTTGCTTAGAACCAATTTTATTTCAAGAAGAATTGTTTACAAGCACTTTAATTATGAGAAAAATTACTAAAATGAAGGAAGGAAAAGTGAGCCTTGGGAGGTGGCAGCCACATAGTCTGTTTTAGCTACTTTAATGAATGTTCAGGGAAGTCACTCGAGCCCGATGGCTGAATTTGTACTATCAGAGACACTGTAATTTATCTCAATCTGTTGGAAAAGTCAGTTTTACACTCTTACGTGGATAAGATTCAAATATTTCACTAGGTTTTTGTAGCATTATAAATTTCTTATACTAAATACACCCACATATTAGTCTCAATGAAGACTTATTTTATATCTAGCATTCATTGGCGATAGAGTAAGGAACAGCTGTGCAGTGCTTAAAGCAGTGCCAGTGCCGATAAATGGTCACATGCAAAACAGAAGCTCTTTTGCAATAAGCAGAGAAGCAAGGAAGTTACTAGAAAGCATACAAATGAATGTATACATACTGATTTCTGCAGGCAATTTCATATGGGAGCAAAACAAAAAGAAATTAGAAAATTCATGAGGAAATATTTTCTATGGGTATTATAAAGTATCACAAAAGTGGCACTTTTAAATAGATGCTCTTTTTAATTCAGACTCTTATGGACAAAAGCACACAAAAATATGATCAAAATATATTGCATGAAAATTGTTAATTAAAAAAGAGAAAAATTCCCTTCACTATGTTGTTCATACTGTGATACTAAGATAAAAAGAAAATATTTAAATACTATTTACTAATATATGTTCCTTTTAGTGGAGGATATAGCTAAACAAGGAATTGAATTATTACAAGGACATCATCAGCTGACAGTTAATCTAAACCAGAACAAAATGATATCTTAAATTATAATATAAGTGGACTAGAATGGCAAATTTCCTTTAAAAGTATTTTCTCCTGATTTGGAGGCATGTATAGGATATAGAAGAAGAAACGAGATTGGGTGGCTAAAACCCATAGGATGATCTTGGGATCTACAGAAAAAAGTAACATTTGTGTTAATCCATTTTCTTCCTTGAAGAAATGGTAAGGGGTGAGCTTTTTTTCTTCTACATCATAAGTACATAATTATGTCTTTATTTTCCTCCTTGTCCAGGAAGCACTCACGAGCACCCTTCTGAATCATTACCATGATAACATCTCTCTTATCATCATAGTTTACAGATGTTTGTATACCTTATAAAAATACTTGTAGATAATTTTTTAAAGAAAAAAAAAAACCTTAAGCATTTCCTTTAGAGAAATCATATACCAAAATACTATCTTATCATGTGATAAAGAAGGAAAGTATTCTAAGAAATACCAATGTTTGTTGACTAAATTTAATTAAAAATGTCATAAAAATATAAATCATTACACTAAAATTTTCATATTTCTCAATAAATTTTAATTAAGACAGTGAATTTGATGTAATATATAAGAGATGTGAAGTTCTTCTTTTTTTTTTTTTATTTAAGACAGGGGAGAGTGCGCACGCAGTCCCCCACTACCACAAATTATGCAGTCGAGTTTCCCCCATTTGGGGAAATCGCAGGGGTCAGTACACCCCACAGTGCAATGGGTGAGCCTCGCCCTGGGAAAACCACCTGCCTGATCATGGTGTCTCCCCTGCCAGGTAAGTATTCTTGATATAAAGTAGATAAATGTGTTATTTCCTAGCAATATTAATTGGGTAGACTCTAATAATACAGAAAAACCTCAAATTTTAATGCATTCTAAAGTGGTATCCTACTTTAACATGATGGCTAATAAATGTGCACCTTAAACTCCATGCTCCATGCAACTCCAATCTTAACCATATAATCACCCATGTATAACTGTAGTTTCTATTACACTAATGGATTAAATAGTTTTGGCATTTACATACCAAATAGCATGTAAACACTGACAATTCCTAGCCTCTCCTTGATTGGATAAGATTAAATGAAAAAGGCATCTAGGCAGGACTGGGAGACATGGCTGCTGGAATGGCGGGACCTGCAGTGAGGGCCTGAAGGCTTCCTCAAGCTCTCCCACTCATGAGTCTAGGCTACTTTCATGGCGCGAAGCAATACATGACATCATTACAGTGAGAAAGGACATCTTACTGTTTTTGGAAGGATCTTTCACCACAGCATTCGTCCTGGCCACGCTATCTGCCAGTTTTTTGTAGTTTTGCTTCAGGCCGTCAAGGTTCTGGTGTAGATCTTTGACCTGGGCCAGGACAGCTCTTGCTGTGTCATTGGCTTGTCTGGATTTGTCTTTCACAGCTTGCAGCTTAGCAGCTGTGTCTGTTGACACAAGAGGACATGAGAAAGAAAACAAAGAAACAACATTAGTGTTTCCATCCATGCTTGGCAGAGGGAGGCTGTGGCCAGCTGACCTCAGGGACACATGTACAGAGGACAAAGGCTCAACTGTGTTTCAATCAGCTGTAGCCAATGAAGCAATTTTTTTTCTGGTGAATTAAAATTTCTCCAAGACCTTTGTGATAAATATCCAATTGGTTTTTAAAAATAGCAAAGTGATTATTCTCTAGGTTCATTCTCTATCTACATGGTTCATGTTGCTGCATCAAAACTAGAGTTAACATTTAGTCTATCCATAGGAGGAAAGTGGTTGTGTTTTCCTTTTGGGATAGACTTCCTGGGAATGTCAGAGCTTATGTTTGCATGTTTCTATTTGTCTTTTGCATTGGCACTTTGCTAGGTTCTAATTAGTCAAGTATTTCCATGAAAAGTTGCTCAATAAATGAAAGGAAAATACATTTAAATTTTAGTATTTCCTATATTGTATACACATATGTCTTTATTTCTGGATCATAATTTGTATGTAAAACATAGTTCTTGTGGGTTGAATCCAAAGTGACTTTTGAAGGTTGCTGTGTTAAAGGACTTGTAGGCAGATCTGGGACCTTAGGAAGTGGATGAATCTGCCTATGGCTTAATACTTTGATGGCATTATTAGGGTTGCCGAAACTGTGAAAGAAGGTGGGCCTGACCAGAGGAAGCAAGCCCCAGAAACTATGCTTTTGAAGTGTTTATCTGATTCTTAGCCTTCTTTCTCTGGCTATCTCTCTGTTTTTTGTTTGTTTGTTTGTTTGTTTTTTGGCCAGTGTGACAGAAGCAGCCTCTCCTTTGCAGCATGCTCTCACCACACGTAAGTATTACAATTCACTGTAGCCTGCTAGTAAAGTATAAAACCAAGATCCCTGAAAGAATTTGCACTGTCAGAAACAAGTCTTAAACAATAATTTTAAATATTTTTAATGGGTTGGACAATATTACAAAAATGGGTTGACCATGAATGTTTTTGAAATCTGGACTAGCTAAGGAATTCAGTTTAGCCAACCAAGACATGGCATGGCCACAGGCTCATTATCTGTTGTAGAGATTTTAATGAATCATGGCTTTGTGGTAATACTCCAATATACAGAGAACAGTACATGTATGATCTCGTTCTTTCCCACTAATACTTGAGTCCATAGGCTGAAACAAGGTGACAATATATTATGGTGCCTATATTTTCCTTTATCATGTTCCTATACATGCCAGCTAAAGGCAACAAAATATAGGCACTATTGTATTGATAAATATGGTTCTGATTCTCAAAAGAATAATTCATAATTAAGAAACCCTGTATCTGTTTTTCATTACAGTGGAAATGTGATACAAAGGAAAGTGGTGAGTGCTATCATGATTCTTCTGTTTCTTCTCAACTGATGCGGAGTTCAGGGGCCCTGATGCTCACCGTCTGGGATGGCTGACAGCTTGCCCATAGTGTCATTCAGAGCTCTCAGGAGATCACCGTTTCTAACGTCAGCGGTCTCTAACCTGATTTTCAGGCTGTTTAGATCGTTGTGGTTTTCTGTGAACATAAGCCCAAAAGAAATGAACCGATTTATATTATTCTTGGATGTACAAGTTCAATTAACTAAAATATAGTTAACAAAAAGCAAGAAGAAAGATATAATTCATTTATTACCATCTATCCATTCACATATCTCTGGTATATATATATATATAGCTATGAGGCACTTTAGAATGTTTAACCATACCATTTTCCTCTTTGCAAATGCTAGTATATGGCTGAATTTGATGGTTTTCTATTGGTTAGTAACCTCTGAAATTTAGTCTTCTAGTGCATTTTTGGATATTCTCTTGATAGCCTTCCATTGATTTTTTTTTCTCAAGACAGGGTTTCTCTGTGTAGCCGTGGCTGTCCTTGTCTTCTTTTGTAGACCAGGCTGGCCTCGAACTCACAGCGATCCACCTGCTTCTGCCTCCCGAGTGCTGGGATTAGAGGCATGCGCCACCACATCCAACTCTTCCATTGATTTTTATATATTCAAATTTCATTATCAAAATGCATCATTGGGTTAGGTGGTCAAAATCTCATGTATAATCATAGGTAATGACATCCTATTTCAGTAAACACTACTTGGTGTTATTTGGAACAGAAATAAAAATTAAACCCAAGGAAAAGCAAGACAACCCAGATAAATCTGTTATTTTTTTTCACAAAGAAAGCAATATTTATACAAAAATCCCTCAAAAAGATTTCAGTAATTTTTTGGTCTTGCTACATTAGCTTATATTATCTTACATTCAAAACCAGTTCTTCAAGTGATGATTTAATATTAAATGTGTACATATTACCTTCTTTATCTTTTCATTAATATTAGCATTTTTAAACTTTAGGTTAGTTTTTATTGTAATAAGAACTATGTGGTCTAGATTTCAGCAATGCCAAAAATTAATATGTATTTTTTTCTAAGAGATCTTAAAGCTTTTGGCATTGCTGGAATCCTTCTGAGGTCTAATAAACTGTAAGTATATATGTAGTGGTTTGAGTAAGAATAGCCTGCAGCGACCCCCCTCTCCAACTTGAACAGTTGGTCCCAGTGGCTGTTACTGTTTAGGGAAGTTATGGAAATATTTGAGGAGCAGCCACACCTTGCAGGAAGAAGCTCATCACTGGAAGGATTTGAGGGGTTTTGACCTTGCTTGACTTCCATTTCAATCTTTCTACTTTCAGTGTGTGGAAGAGAATGTCATCTCCCAGTTACCTACTCCTGTCACCATGTCTTCTTGTTTACTTCCATGCTTCCCCTGCCATATTGGACTCCCCTCCAGAACTCTAAGCCAAAATAAACTCTTTCTTCCATAGGTTGCTTTAAGTCCCTGTGTTTTATCATGGCAATAAAAATCATTATACAATATCTGAGTGTTGAAAGAATTCAACACCTGACCTCTTTTCTTTTATCGTTTATAAATGACCAGTTGAACTGGAAAAACAAGTTACATAAAATTGTCTTCACAAATAGCCTTTGTCACTTCTGATTGAATAAAGTGGACATGTCTTGGAAAAATAATTGTCACTGAGAACCTGAATGTCCCCATCAGCTAAGGAAATGGAACTGTAAATATTTCACATCGTATCTTACTGATTGGATTTAATTTTTTTAATAAACATTAAAATACTCAAATTCTCTAGCAATAAAAATATTCAGGCATAGCCACACAAAAAAGCCATAATTTGAAGGGCACTACTGGGTTTATGTCATTTTCTGCATTCTCACAGCAAAGGATGAATAAAAATTTCTACCTATTTTTCAGTAGAAAGAGTAACTTAAGAATATTTCTGATACTCTACAAATTATATTTCAAGGTTATTATCTTGATCCTTTGCTTTCTGTACTAGAGAATAAAACAATGTATATATAATCCAAAAATAATATACACACTCTCACCATCCTGATCTTGATATTTTAGCTATTTGACCCCGGCTTCTTATTAACTCTCCATTCTGACAATGTCTACTTATTACTTAGTCATTTCTGGAACATTATAAAACAACAAGAATGTTTTTATAGCTTTGGCAGTAGCACTAGGTAGGCCTCAGCTGGAGAGAGTGAAGCCCAGATTCTGAGATGGAAGACACGCAAACAGCAAGAAAGAGAAAGATGAGCACCGTGGTGTTGGCTTGATGCAGAAGTTATGTGAGGCCTAATAAAACCACAGCCATGACATGACAAAGAATGTGTGGTCCAGCTTAAATTATAATGTGGTGGAGGAAAACAGGTCTACGGTACAACAAAATCCTTATCTGTGTCGTCTAACTTTTGGAGAACAAGAGGAGGACACAAGCTGAACGTATTGGTCTGACTTTCCCTTAAGCCAGAAAAATATCACCCAGTCAGAGCAGCCCCATCTTTGTCTTCTTTCTGAAGGTTGGATCCACCAAAGCTCAACCCTCACTCCCTTTAGACAACAATGTTCCAGGCATGAGCTAGATAAAAACAGAGCTCATAAAGCGAAGGGGCAGCTGAAATAGCCCATGAGCTGAGAGTGAGAATATGCCAGCCAGTGCAACTGCCTTTGTTGCAAGCACCGTGATTCATAGCCCCACCAGATAGCCCTAGCCAAAGATGTTCACTGGGAAGGGTTGAAAACAACTTGTACAGGCATCAGTGCTCTCTCAGCTTTCTTTCTTTCTTTCTTTCTTTCTTTCTTTCTTTCTTTCTTTCTT
>OU015750.1:81285499-81295993 GCA_907169655.1 Acomys percivali
CTTTCTTTCTTTCTTTCTTTCTTTCTTTCTTTCTTTCTTTCTTTCTTTCTTTTCCATTGTTATAAGAGTAAAATATTTGATGTCACTTGTAACATCACTGTATGAGAGAACTACAAAGTGTATTCAAAAAGTTATAGTCAAGTTAAAAAATTGTAATCCCAGCCATAGAGATATAAATTTGATTTTTTTCATGCAATGTAATGTTAAAATGCAATTCTCTGAATTAATGTCAGTACATTTGAACATAATATGCAGGTCTAGAAGATACAATCTCAGCTTTCCCATGTTCCAGGGACAGTGCTGTGAGTCCTCTACACCTGCCTGCTCTGGGGCTCAACATAGTTTACGTTCTCTGCATTCCATGCTGCTGTTCTCTGAGGTAGGATGTATGGAGAATATGGGGAAGTATCTGATGTGGATCATTAAAGAGAGGGCTCAGCTTGTAATTTGGGTCAAGAGTGAGGGAAGTACTTCCCTGTAAAAACAGACTTATCTCTTCATTTGCTTAAGTGACTACACGTAGTAACTAACACAACAGAAGCAGTAGGACCTTCTGACTAAGAGTTCCTTGTTCTTACTTAGACCAATTCTTAAGTGATTTCCTGAAAAACAGTTGAATAAGTTTTCAAAACTCAATAATACCAAAAGACTTTGAGCAAGAGTAGCAACCTGATGTCATCTTCTTCGATGTCATTGTGGCTGCTCATGCTCCGATGTACTTTTTAGTGTCACTAAACACACTTATATGGTTATTTCTTGAGATTTCCAATGTATATATTTGTTCTACATGCCGTTGTTCTTTTGTAAGGTCTTGCTTCCTTGTATGTCTACACATATGCATTCTTTTGGAAGAGTCAATTCTCCAATTAAACCAATGCAATCATTTCGTGTTGTTCTTGACCGTTGGTTTTACTTATTTATTTATTATTTAGAATAATAACTTTATGTTATTTTTTTGCTGTGTTGGAAGTTGAACATAGAGTCTCATGCACACAGGGCAATACTATATCACACATGGGGAAGGAAGGCTATATAGCGTGGTAATGTAAATTTCAGACTTGAAATGTTGCCTGGAGAACCTGGCACAAACCCTTAAAAGTTGGCTCTTCCTTTAAAGATTAAATACAAAGGCAAAGGCTTAGCTTACTCTAACTAAAGTAATGAATCCTATTTTCAATGTTTCAAAACCTTCTTTCCTTACCTATCTAGAAGATATTTTTAAGAGAGAAGTGCATATTAGCCACGTTGATATTACCAGAAGCAGCTGTTTTTCTAAAATTTATATCAACTCCATTTGTATACATAAAATGTACTGATTAGTTATATTAATTTGTAACTTATACATTACATATAAAATATACATATAGCCAGGGTGTGGTGGCTCATGCCATTAATCCCAGCACTCAGGGAGGCTGAGGCAGGTGGATCACTATGAGTTCAAGGCCAGCCTGGTCTAGAAAACAAGTCCAGGATAGCCAGGGCTACACGGGGAAACCCTATCTCAGAAAACAAACAAAACAAAACAAAACAAACAACAACAAATCCCCATATGTACAGCACATGAATATACGATTGTCTACAGTATACAATTTTATAATTCCTCAGATATATGGAACCTTCAAGCTGTATATTTGCTGTGTTGTCAATCACGTGTCATGATAAGTCAGAGGAGAAGCTGACATGGGATCTTCTGCATCACAGAGCACTGCTATATCACATGCTTCTTGAGCCAAGTACAGAATGTGAAGTGAATCACAGCAGAATCTTAATCTAATATGTGGGTTGCTCATTTTTCCCCAAGATGAAAATATGCCTTTTAAATATTAGGCTTTTATTGTAGTTTCTTATGCTATTTTGACCTCCTATCGATTTGGAAGTACACATATATTATATTTGTACATTTTGCAGTATTTACAAAGCGCTCATTGATGAAGCACAAAGCATCCAAATCAGGTCGTCTAAAAATGAGTTCAGTGATTGACAGGCCCCTAGTAGATGTTAGCTACCACTGCTATGCTCTTTCTCCCTCTCGAGGATCACAGTAGACCCCTCTGACAGCGGGGAGAAACACATGGGTAATAGGCTCTCTAAACGTTTAGAGAGTGGGTGATAGGCTTTCTAAACGTTTAAGATGCAGAGAGAGGTGGTTCTTTCTGCACCTAGATTAATAAAACTAAATGACAAGACTTGAGACCCATATTGTATTCCTGACTGAGAGCCTGTAGACTTGTTTTATCTCACAAGAAAATTGAATTCAAAAGCCTTTAAATAGGACAGGTCTCTGGTTTCGTACAAGACCCATCATCCCTTGAGTCATCAGAGAATTGAGGATATTTCTATTTATCTTCACTATATCCAAACTGATCTGTAAATTCCTTTCTATCTCCCAGAATCCTGGATTCTTGTTCTGAACATGGAGCGAAGCCCAGGTATTTGCAGGTAGGGCCACCAGCTGTATTGTGGGGCACCCTGTCTCTGGCTGACATGGCTCTGATGTACTGCCTGTGGTTTGCTGACACAATGAGGCAGAACTGAGCAGGCAAGTGTCACTCTCAGGAAGCTCATTTGCATTGCTAAGGCCTCCATGTTGCTACTATTTTGCTGTTTCTCCTATGGCACCTATAACAGTGTCTTGGCATTCCTATTTGTTAACAGGGATATATAATATATAATAAAATAAAACCTCCTTAATATAAAATAATAACAGAACCTCGGCCATCAGATTTGCAGATGTACCAATTCCACTGTCTCTACACTTTTTGGATACAGTTATGTGGACTGCGTGCTTAGTACCTGCCGCACCACAGTACCAAAAGAAGGTACTGACTTGGTGTGGTAAATGTGAAATGATGGAAACATGGTTTTTCCCTCTTCCATATATTGCACAGTACTGTATATCTAGAGATTCTTAGATTTACTATTAATATAGTCACATATTTATTATTCTTGAGCTTAGAATAATCTTTTTATTTCATGTCAGCAATTTCTAGTTTATAGAAGGGTTATTTATTTTCCAAAGTAATTAAATAATTTCACTCAGCTTGGGTAAAGGTAAATATTAGAGCCAAATTAGGAAGTGAATAAAACTGAAAAGTGATTCCAATGAGATGGGGTACATAAGATCTTAGCATTCACATGGTTTCCACACGGTAAACTACTTCACTCTTTGCCATGTACGTATCCTCTGAGGACCCCAACTGACTACTTTATTGACAGAACTTCTTGTTCCTCTGTAGAGTGGTATTTGCCTGGTGGCATTAATTCATCTTCTGACCCTTTCAATCAGCAGTTTGTCCCTCAGATCTCAAATCCATCAACAAGATGATTGGTATCTCCACAGACACTCAACCAGCGCACTGTAGACGTGCCTTCAAAGCTCGAACACATGTAAGGGCGAATTTATTTTTAACAGATGTATATTCAAAAATTAAAAAGCAAAACAAATTGCTCCTGGCAAGTTCAGACTCCCTCAAGGCAAGGACAGCATAAAAATGGCAGAGAGCAGCAGTAAGTCATTTGTGACCAGAGTCTAGGAACAAACCAAGCTGCGCTGACTTGAGCAAAGCAACAAATTAGAAATATGGACGGCATGCTGGCCCCACCATTTTTATTCCTTCTAACTCCAGGCGCCACAGAGAGAGAAATGACTAAATCTCTATTTTAATAGCTGCTGTCAAGAGTTCTGCTCTGCAGGGCCTATTTCAGCAGCTCCTCGTGGTAATATATGGCATTTCCCTGATTAACAGCCATTTTATAACCCGTGTAATTGGCCACAAATCAGGAGAATGTCATAACGTAGCAAGAAAACATTCCCATCCTCGTCATGGCCTTGGCTTGGTTTTCTGGGGGGGATTATTCCTTCAGTAGTTTGTGGGTTTTCATTATTTTAAATAATGTACTACCTGAAGTGCAAAAAGAGACATTTAGACTAATGAACATTTCTGTCTCCTAACCCTTTCTGCCTCCCAAGCCCTCAGCTTTTCTAAATGAAACAAAATGGAATTGTATCTTTTTTTTTTTTTTTATGTGTAGTATTAGGATTTAGGGGAAACAAAGGCAAGGGCAGGATTGGAAACATTGCAAAGTTTGCTAGGTACCCAGTTCAGGAATTAAATGTGAGTGAGCACCGCAAAGCTCAGTACTACAAATAGAAGCATTTTCATTATACATACATACATACATATATACTTACATACATCCACATATATAATGAAATTATACACACACACATGCATATATATGATACAGGGTTATACATACTCCATACTGGCCTCAAACTTCCTATGTAATCAAGGATGGCTTTGAACTTCTGATCCTCTTGCCTCCACTTCTCCATCACTGAGATGATAGGCACACACTGTCACACTCAGTGTATGACTCCAGGGACTGAATCCAGGGCCTCATGTGCAATAGGCAAGTAACGCTACATCCTTGTCACTTCCACTTTTATAACGTCAAAGTTAATACAAAGAAGATTCGTGAAGAATAATACATTAAGTGTTTGAATAAAGACAGAGTCTGGCTCTGCATTTGTACAATTTCTTTAAACTCTACTGCCCTGAGTAAAACTCTAGCCTCTAGTATGGGCATTAGGTAGGAAAAAGTGGCTGCAAAGGGTTTGGATTGACACTACTTGTTCAATAAGAAAACAGAACTTGGCTCTTTACAGTCCTTCTTCTGGCTGGAGTGGTCCTATTACCTCCTCAGAACTATGTAACTAGGACCTGTGTATGACAGAGTCCAAAGCATTTGGTATCAAAGTAACAGTAAAAATATAGATGGCTCTTATAATTCTGCATCAGTTGCTAAGGGAGTCCAAGACAGTTTACTTTAAAGCATGCCAAATCTAAACTGTTCCAAGATTTGTGCTTTCTAAGAAAGGGAAACTTAACTTAAAAATCTGTTGTCACTCACTTATAATTTATTAACTATTTAAAATTACTAATTATTTCATAATTTGAACTAAGCATTACACGGTACAGTATAAGTTCAATGTTAAATAGAACTTTTGTCTCTTCTGAAGAATATAAAGTCTGTAACATCAGAGATTTGACAGGTCTATGAGAAAGATTGCACTGGTAGGGTAAGTGTGAATTAGATATTCCATTGTTTCTTAGAAAAAGATATATCAGCAAAGATTTTCTTCATACGAAGTTTCACAGTTATTTAATTATTGATTGATTGATTGAAAAACTAGGGATGGACTCTAGGATTTTGTGTACAGTAGGTGAGTCCTCTATGGGTAATTCATGTCCCCAAATCAAGAATTTATGTAGCCTGATTTGAACTTGAACTTGTAGTTCTGTAGCCCTTTCTATATCCAGCACCCATGGTGCTGCTAACTAACATGTGATGCCTTCATAGAAGGTGTTTTGATGAGAAATACAGGAGAAGGAGCAAATTAAGGAGATGGAATGCCACTATGCACACATGGCACCTTGGAATGGCAGCATGTGTGAGGGTCCATGTGTATCAACACTTGGGAGGTAGACACAAGCCATGAAATGCCAAGGCATGAGACTAGAGGAACCAGGAAATGCACCGAGAAACAGGAGATACTTGAGTGAGATGAAAAGTACCATAGCTTACATTGACAGCAGCCGTGTTCACAAACATTAATACAGAGTAGACACCATTTTATCCACTTTTATGTTTCAAATTAGGAAGAAAAATGCACAGCTATTTTGTAAGTACTTGAAGACTTCAGAACCTATTAACAAATTTGAAGATTTTACAAATACTTTTATGCCACACACTCCTAGCTCATTTTTTAATCTGAATTTTATTTCCACAACCATATCCAAACTGACAAGTAGAGTTTGGCAGTGTAGACATTTATCATGCTAAAGATTTCTGTTTTAGGTAGGAGGAGCAATGCTGTAGGAACTAGGTTAAAATTATGGAATGTTGCTTGGTGAAGCTTGAAGCCTAAGTGTTGTCAGGCTTGTGAGAAAGGTCACTTTGTGTGTGTGTGTGTATGTTTGTGTGTGTATGTGTGTGTGTGTGTGTGTGTGTGTGTGTGATGGCTCACAATTTCATCTTTTAATAGTGTGCTATAGTACCCTCCCATTATAACGCTATTAACCTTATCATAATAGAAACAATGGCCACACTCACCTTCCACATCATTTGCTAACTTCTTGGCCTCATTAAGGATCCTGAAGCTTTTCTGAAGGGAGCGTTTGGCATCTTCCTTTAGTAAGCCCTGGGGTGTTGTTGCCTGCGGGTAGAAAGAGAGGTGTCACACATTAACCCATGGAGTAGTAGGCCATGGAGGGCAGCACACGTGCAGAGTGGGCTTTAAGTATTCTGGATTTGGAGTTGTAGATTCCATGACTGGACGCTATTCACCATGGGCTGAGATAGCTTGCAGTGGGATTCTTCAGACTTTACTGTGTCAGGTAAGTAGAGAAAGTGGGGGCTGGTTGAGGTGCTCGGGACCCCAGAGATGAAAAGGGGAACCCAGGAGAATGTGCTTCTATAAAATTAAGGACACAAAGGGCATTCTGACTTTGTGACTGAAAGCTGGACAGTTGCATCATCGAAGGCTGCAGAAGCGAAGCAAATTAAGAACTAAACCATCCACTGACTTTAGCTCTCACCTTACTTTATATTTACAGAAGAAGCCTTCCTGTATTGTCAGGGTTGAGACGGAAATAAGCACTGATTTCTTTCTAAACAGATCTCAAGTACCACTGCAAAGCACAGACCTCTAATTGAACATCTGAGAACCACAAGGATCCCTAACAAAGATGCAATAGCTCAGGCTTAGATATAACGGGGCGACACAAAGATAATTGATCTGGAAAGGATGGCTCAAGGTCCTGTCTGGTTACCCATTTACATAGTGTTTGCTTTTTTAGGAGCCATTGCATAATGCATATAAGCCAAGAGATAAATCAAATGTGATCTTATGGGAAAGTATTTCAGATTACAAGAGTTGAAGAATGTTAACTGCCCATGGTTAAACGTAGATATCCAAATTTGGCTTATTCTAGACATGACACTCTTCAGAGGCATTTGCAGTGCTCTGGTGAATACCATTTTCAGTTGTGTTGTTTCAGCACAAAGCCAGGAAAAAGAAGGCAGAATGTGGTAGGGTTGTGGCCAAATTTGTTTTAATGTGTTAATTCAAGTTTTTATTTAAGAACTTGATTGATCATGAGTCAGATCAATGATACAATATTATGATATATGCCAAAGGATATTATAAAACATATGCATAAATAAAATGGGAAAAGGCACTCTGGAAGGACAACCTTGGACTAGAAGTCTATGGAATTTCTGAAAGAGGGGAATTCTTAAATCCAGGTTTTATCTTAGGCAATGATATGGTAACACCACTTACGTGTTATTTATCTTGCGGCCGGGGGGGGGGGGGGGGGGAAGGGAGGAAAGAGTAAGTATCAATGGGAATTGTACTTAGAATAAAAAGAATGTGGCAGATACATACAATGGAATTTTATGTTGATTTAAAGAAAAATGAGATTGTGAAATTTTTAAGAAAATTGATGGCCCTGGAAATCAATAGAATTAGTGAAATTAGTCAGACTCTGATGGGCAAATACATGTTTTTTCTCATATGTAGATCCTGGATTTTAATACACACACATATATTATTTACTAGTCTCATATATTCTCCCATATATATTTGTGTGTGTGTGTGTGTGTGTGTGTGTGTGTGTGTGTGTGTGTGATATAAAGCTAGAGAGAAGGCTTTGAGACAGAATGAAAGATTTTAAGGGTAGCAGAGAGACAAGAAATAAAGAAAGTATGAAACATATGTCAGGAGAGAGGAAGTGAAATTACTCGGGGAAGAAGGGACCAGAAGGAGAAGAGGAAAAGGATGGGACAGTGAAACAGAAGACAGACAAGAACAGAGCAGATGTGGACATGCTACCCTGAAGCCAATTACTTTATATACTAACTTGAAAATTAACAACCATTGAAAAGAGAAAAATAAGTGAGCTACGGTGGCACAACAGGAAGGACATGCTGAAGTGGGAGAGCAGGAAGGGCACAAGCTGCGTGCTAGATCTAAAAGAAAAAAAAAAAAAAGCAAAATGAAAATAACAACAGTAAACTGAATGACACAAATTCCATGTAATTTACTAAAAGAAGACAACCCTCAGGGTATTCAGCCAGGTCTATACTTACTACAATGTGCATTCCATTATTTGCCTGATTCTAAGTTTTCTGAATCAAAACACAGTAACAATAAGATATTACAAGGAGAAACCTTGAAAATTATCTAAGGAGACATGAAAACAACAGAAGTGACATCTGACAATCCGTTTGACAGTGAAGAACAGGACAAAAAGACTGAGCGGATAAAGCGTTTCTAAGGCTTAGGAGGCCAAGACAATTTGGGGATGGTCTAAGGCCATACCAATCTGGAGGCAGCTGACCCTGCCTAATCTCAGAAGCTAAGCAGGGTTGGAGGCTGGTTAGTACTCGGATGGGAGATAATTTGGAAAGGGGTCTAATGCATGTGGGTGGAGTGGTTGTGACAGAGGAGAACATTATTGTGCTGAGACATCTCAGGCTGAAAACAGTGATCCAGAGAAAAATAAACATTTTTCTATGCCATTATGGGGGGGGGGCAGGGAGAGAGAGAGAGAGAGAGAGAGGGAGAGAGGGGGAGGGAGGGAGAGTGACAGAGACAGAGACAGAGGCAGAGGCAGAGAGAGACAGAGAGAGAGAAGAGACAGAGACAGAGACACTCAGAGAAAACCAGAGAGCAAGAGACGGTGCATGTTGGAGGATAAAGTGCAACCTCTTGTGTCATAGTTGTCATTCCTGAGAGCTGCCACCACTTTTTTTTTTTAAGATTCAGTCTGTCTCCCATTGGGTATGAACTCTTGAACTCCCTGGTATGGTTAGGAATGAGTCTGCCTCTGCTTCCTCAACCTTGGGAATACAAGCAACTATGTTTAGCTAAGCCTTTTAAAATGTGGGTTCCAGGGATCAAACTCAGATCCTTCTGCACAGAGTGACCTAAGTCAACCTTAACACCATCACAATAGAAGCTGTGAATACACTATTGCTACTTTTGATTCTGTTCCTGCACCCACACCCACACTTTCCCTCCACTTCTAAACATTCACCTTATTTCAAATATTATATTTTTACCTTACACAGTCTTCTATGAGTATAATAATTTAGCGCAGCCCCTTGTTTTTTTCCAGCTCTTACATTTGAATGCATTTAAATATTCTTCTGTGTTGTGGATCAATATTTGATTGCAACTGGTGGCCAGTTTCACTACTTGGATATGCCTCAAACTTTTTATTCATGTATCACCTGATGGTTGTATGTTTTTTTTCCAGCCCCGTATATTCTAAACAGAAGTCCTTTGACTATTTTTGCATGATTTTTTTTGTATTAATGTGTTGTTTTGTATTTCCGTAGGAGTAAATACTCTGAAGTGGAAAGAGTGGATCACATGTACGTATAGGCTTGAGATCTTAAGACATTGCCAGCAGATCAACAAAGTATTTAAACTACTCTAAATTTCCATCAATAGGATGCTCTATTTCTGGACATTTTTTCAATATATTCTCATTATCTTGAAAACTTTGACATTCTAATGTTGACATTTTGCTTTCAGCTTTAATTTTCCTGTTGACTCCCATGCTAAGCATCACTATGAAGCCAAGACTGAACTTCTGGTCTTCCTTTCTCTTTGTCCCAAGTGCTGGTATTAGAGAGATGCATCATGTTTAAATCTTTTGTTTAATATTTTATTGAGTTATTTGTCCTGATTCAGTTTTGAAGGATATTAATATGTTCTTGATATGAGTCATTGATCAAATACATAATTTTCTAATTGAATTTACTATTTTGAGGCTTGAATTTTTATTTTATTAAAATTAATTTATTAAAGGCATCATCTAAAATTTTAATGAAATTTGTTTATCATTTATCCCTTGTTAAGCAGCAGGCTTTTGGTATTGTGTCTTGAAAAATCTTCACTTAAGATTATAATAGTTCTTTTATATTTTAAGTGTTTTGTATTTTTATACTTTATCCATAGGTGTGTCATGTTTTGTGGATACCTTTGGAATATAGTATGAGATATTTTTGTACACAAATATCCAATTCCTATTTGTACATTTATTGACTTGATATGAATTGCTTTTGTAAGCATCAGAGTCACTGGACCATGTGGTCTTGATGTAGTTCTGAGCTCTTCTGCTGTTATAACTTACTTGTTATGCCTACACATCACAGCTTTGTAGAAAGCCTTGATGTCAAAAAAGCAACTCTGTCATTGTGTTCTTTTGTAACTAATTAATTCAGTTTCTAAAGAACAAATGCTAGCCAGGCTTTATTAGGATGTCTTCCAATGTATATTCCAATGTATTTAAAATTGCCAGCATAAGAATATTAGATTTTCTGATCTATAGACACTGTATCTCTCTCTCTCTCTCTCTCTCTCTCTCTCTCTCTCTCTCTCTCTCTCTCTCTCTCTCTCTCTCTCTCTCTCTCTCT
>OU015750.1:81296003-81308677 GCA_907169655.1 Acomys percivali
TCTCTCTCTCTCTCTCTCTCTCTCTCTCTCTCTCTCTCTCTCTCTCTTTTTAAAGATACGAAGCTGTTTAATTACGTTGTTAGCAACTTAGAACACCAGTTTGTGAGGATACATCCCATTTGTCAGGGAGAACTGAGATCGCAGGTAGCCCTGCAGCTGAGGAACGGCTTTGATCTTTGGCAAAATCTGCGAGTCCGCAGTTTTCTGATCAGCCTTGTGCTGCTCGGTAATCTCGTATTTCTCCTTCTCTGTGTCAAAGATCTTGCCCTCCTGGTGCCTGGGCTTGCGCAGCTGCTTCTTCTTGAAGTAAGCATCTGTCAGATGTTTAGGGATTTTAACGGTGCTGATATCAACTTTTGTAGATGTGGCAATGACAAACTTCTGGTGTGTTCTGCGTAGAGGAACTCTGTTAATGGCAAGAGGTCCTGTCACAAGCAGCAAGCCACTTGCCAGTTGCTTCAGGAAAACCACTCTCTTGCCCCTGTGGCGTCCAGTGAGGATGATCAGGACGGTTCCAGGAGTGATGCTGGCACACAGCTTTCTCACGTGCTGACGGAAGGGCTTTTTGCCGTGGCTCAGCAGCTTCCGAGGCATGTCTTCAGTAGGGTAATAATACCTGGGCATTTTTCGAAGCTTCACCACTCGGGTACCACCGTTCTTGTCACCACAGACTACTTTCGTGACAGTGGCACGGAGCTTCTCTCTTTTCTTCTTCCTCTCAACCTTGGTCTTAGCAGCTGTGTACTGCTTTTGGTACAAGGCCTTTCTGGCACACATGGCAGACCGGGAGTACCTGCCAATTCCTCTAACCAGGACAGGGTTCCGGCTGCAGTGGCGCTTCCCCTTTTTGGACTTCTTCACCTTAGGGTCGCCCTTTTTGGCGGCCTTGGCGGCCGGGGGCGCAGCATCGCCACCAGCCTTCTTGGCCGCAGGCTTCTTCTTCGTGTCAGGCTTCTCTGCCTTTTCACCTGCCATCTTGCAAGATGGGAAAGAGGACTCGACACTGTATATCTCTTGATTACTTCAGCTTTTCTTTATTTATTTCAAGATTATTCAGTTTCTGGGTATGTTGAGCTTTTATAAAATTTGTTCCTATCTTGATTATTGATGCTATGGTCCATTTTTAACTTCAACTTCCAATTCCTTTTTTGACAGAAACTACAATTGATTGATTTTATGTATCTTTGTCATGCTCTTTAACTGTGATGAATTTATTGATCCCAGTAACATGTTTAATAGATAGCAATGGCTATTACACTTGGACACCACGATGCTTGTGAATGAACATGGTTGTACATTGCTCTCAGTGTGGGTGACTTTTATTTCCAGTTTTCCTGCCTGTCGGGCTGGATGCCGTCTGCACTACCACGTTGAGTGACTGTGGTGAGAGCAGATATCTGTTCCCTCCTCCTGAGATCAGGAGAAAATCTTGTAACATTTTGCTCTAAAGTATGATGCTAGTGGAAGGGTTTTCTTTTATACAGAAGACCTTCATAGCTAGTGGGTAGTGATGTTCTCTTTGTCACAGTATGCTGAGGATGTTTTTAGAAATGACCTTGGACTCTGTTACTTTTACTGCAGCTACACAGATAACTGATATTATTTATTTGATAGTTTAAAACATGTTGATTTCCAAATATTATATCTACTTTGTTCCTGGGTTAACCTTATTTAGAAATATATAACATTTTAAATGAATAGTTGGATTTTATATGTTTTAGTTTTGTCAACAACTTTTACACATGTTTTTATGAAGAAATTCAGTCTCTAGTTTTGTTTTTATTTAATGATTGCCTGGTATTTTTATAAGAGTAATAATGGGTTGATAAAATTGTGCATGTGTGTGTGTGTGTGTGGTTTTAAACTACAAATCTGATTCCCTTATATATAAAACTATTCTAAAATTTTGTTTATTTGTGGGTGACTTTTTAAATTATTTTTATTAAATATTTTACATATATATTTATATTATTACACGTATATACAATAAACTACCTACAACAAAAAGAACCATGACACAATCAGGAATTATATAAATGTTACATTCTTAATGTTTTGGTTTATTTATATTTGGCTGTCTTGAAGAAAACATCTTTCCTATCTTGGTGCATCTAAAATTCTGAATGTAAATCACTATCTATCACACCTCTTCATTATGAACATAAAACATCTATCTAAACCTAAAGACATGTAAGCCCTAGACAACTAAACTTAATTTTAAAACTAAACTATCTGGTCTTCAACCCCATCAGAGACTTAAGAAGGAATAAACTTGATTACCTGAGTGTACAAGGAGTGCAGGTTAGTAGCTTTCCATATGAGAAGATGACAGAGACAGTTTGCTACCTGAATAGTCATCCAAAACTCTCTATCATGTTGAAGCATCATTTTTAGCCTTCTGGTCCAATATATCTGACAGACATATTTGTGATGCAGGAACTATTGAGGACTTGCTTACCTTGTTTTGGCAGAGCTTGGCTGTCTACTCTGCCTGCATCCAAGCTTGCCCTTTTTAAGGCACATTTCTGTTTGTGGTAGAAATGAGGACATTTTGCCCAGTGGCTTGGTTGCGTGTGGACAATTTTTAAAGTTTGTAATTTGTTAAAAAAAAAAAGTCTATTTCAATAAAATTGTTGGATTATTGGCATAGCATAACTTGAATATATTCTAAATTTCTTTTCTGCAGAAGGCACCTGACACCACCTCATTGTTGCCAGCACTAGAGATGATCAATCTGGCCAATGATTATCACTTAATGATCCTCCAAGGTGTAGTGCACCTTTATCTGTAACAAGCCTGCCTTCTTCCTGGCAGATTTTCTTACTGCCAGTGGGTTTTGTTTTGTTTCTTCCTTCACTTTTGCCTTTTAAAATAGCTTATGCCTTTTTATTCTAATAATCTTACTTTTCCTGAATTTTAGAAAGCTGAGGATTTAGGAGGTGGGAGGGATTGATGCATGGATGGATGACCAATTATTTCTGTTCTATAGGCTTGTGGAGTACAAGGACATACTACAAAGTAAAGCTTTCCATAATGTTTGCAGTAAGAATAGGGGCATTAGGACATGAGCAACTGGAGCCATTACCAGTTTCAGAGTCAGTGACTGTATCAAAGCTATAAGGGAAGACATCAAAGCAAGCAGTTACAGGAAGAAAGGAACCCTAGGTTGGCCATTGTCATAGACGCGTGGAATTAAAAGGTTTGAATTTACGAAATGTAGAGGAATAAAAAAAGGCCTTAATGTTTTCAGACAATCTTTAAAATATTAAACAGCTGATGGCATGCAACTGTCAGTTATAAGCAATCTGCCAATACCAAGGTTTGAAAGACAGGCTTTCTGATGATAAGGGAATGGAAAACACAACATCTTATGGATGAACAGAACTGTTTTGACTCATTGGAATTTGGAGAGACCGTTTCCAACATTCCAACATTAGTAAGTTACTGAAGCACAGCAACAGAATCAAGACAGGTGATGAAGCAGCATTCTCCAAGCTAATTATACCTCATGCATATTCATGAGCACCACTGCTGAGCTTCTGAGCTGTGTCTACAGCACATGCGAAATACAAATGAGAGTCTCAGAGTTGCAAGGTATTGTGTTTCTTGCTTTTAAAGTTTGTGTTTTTATAAATATGTTCTTTTGTTCTATATGTTTTTATATGTATACATATATATATGTGTGTGTGTGTGTAAGTATACATATAATTATATAAAGTTTATTGTTTCATATGAAATTATTTAAATTTTATTTTACATTTAAAATCATTAAAATTATTTAAAACAAAAATAAGTTTCTACATGTATTCACTCATAGTTACCTAATGCAATGTGAAAGAGTTTAAGACAAAGTAGAAAAAAAAATATATGTATAAATGAAATGATAAACTTTGTAAAGATTTAAACAAGGGCTTAGGATTTAACTGCATTTTGAAGTCAATTTTAGTCTTTGTTCAAAATGTGTAGTAAGTTATATTGAAACAAAATGTGACTAATACAAAACAATTTATTGATTTGCCCAACAAATATTTTCAGTTTTGAGCACAAGGGTCAGTCCTAGGTATTCACAATGGGATAACAGCAGTTTTTCTGATGAAATTGGAGTGGAGTAAGGAGAGAGACAAACTCAGAAATCGCTGTCAGAGAACAAATGCTCATTTCCCCTGGGGCTGAGAAGCAGGCCACCAAGAGTTTGGTTGCCTGCAACGGAGGCCACGTGATGAGGCTGGGAGGGGACCCTGGAGGTAAGTTACGGTTTAGCAAGTAGGTAACTGTGCCTTATGGATATATTTCTTTTTTAAAAGCTTAAAAGCTGTTTATCTTGCTTTCTGGATTAGACTTTTATAATGCTCCTCAAATGAATTTATTAAGGGATAAATTTTCTGAGCTTGTTGACTATTTGAATACATACAGAATATTCATTTTTATTTTTTAAATAAAGTAGTAACTGACAGTGCCACTCTGTTTATGAAACAACTCATTTCAGAAGACAAATTACACACTTCCAGAAGAGAAAATGTGCCAAGATAATATGTTAATTTATATGATTTTAAATTTAAAATCTTTTCAACAAAGAAAACTATTTAAAGTGTAAAAGTCATTTGTAATGTTGGTAATTAGGTGCAATGCGTTTACATAAAGTATGTAAAGAGGAAATCACACTCTGGTGTTGGAGTACTGTGGAAAATTAAGAGTAATGTACTGATCATAACGAATTATCAGAGAACTGAGGGAATCTACTGCCATATACACTTTAAAAGACATAACTCGAGAATATTGTTAAGAATGTGCTTTTGAAGTTAGTTTGTAAAGTTACAAGTCAGTGCCACTGAAAAGACACAGCTGTGAAATAAGTATCAGCCCAAGAAAAACTATGGGAGCTGGGCACAGTGGCACACACCTATAGTCCCAGCACTTGGGAGGAAGAGGCAAGGGGATCTCTGTGAGTTCAAGGCCAGCCTGGTCTACAAAGTGACTCCAGGACAGCCAAGGATACACAGAGAAACCCTACTTCAAAAAACAAACAAACAAACAAACAAACAAACAAAAAAAAAAAAACCAAACCAACCAACCAAAAAAACCCCCCAAAGGAAGTGTGGGACAGGTAGGCAACAACATTATAAAGCAATCCCGTGTGGCCAGTGGGACCCTGCACAGTTTTATCCTCATCCCTCTTCCTCTCCTGTATTCCATATTTTTACCTAATAGATGTGAATCATTTTCATACTAGTATTATAAATATCATGTACATTTTGAAAACAAGGAAGTCACTGCGTAACAATTTAAATATAGGGTTTTAAAAAAATTAACTTTTGCCTTAGTTTGAGCGGGACCCCTGTGCCCAAATCTGCCTAACATAATGTTCTACTTGTAGGTTTCTAGGACCCTCTGAGGCAGTAAACTTTAAACTCCTACCCAGATCTAGCCAATGGTCAGAACATTTTCCACACTTGAGTGGAGAGTGGGATATGACTGTCTCATGTACTCTGGTGCCTCACATTTGACCATGTCCCCTGCAGGGGGAGACCTGGTGGCACTCAGAGGAAGGACAGCAGGTCACCGAGAAGAGACTTGATACCCTATGAGCATATACAGGGGGAGGTAATCCCCCTCAGGAACAGTCATAGGGGAGGGGAATAAGGGGAAAATGGGAGGGAGGGGAGAATGGGAGGTTACAAGGGATGGGATAACCATTGAGATGTAACAAGAATAAATTAATTTAAAAAAATTAACTTTTGTCTTTTTAAACTTTAGCATCATTAGTGTATGTGTGTGTGTGTGTGTTTGATATGTGTGTGTGAGTGCAGGTGTGTGTATGTCATTGTACACAGGTGGGTGACTCAGTGGTCCCCTGCCACTGTAGGGCTCCTAAGTTGATCTCAGGTTCTCAAGCTTGCACGGATAGCACTCTTGCCCACTGACTCACCTTGGTGGCCCTAGTGACATATTTTGGAAGTTCTAGTAACTAAAAAAGGAATAGTAGGTCAAAAGTCAGTTAAGGAATAACTCAGAGATGGCCAGAGTGAGTTGGTGAACGTTAGAACCCCTGGCATACCACCATGCTGTCTAAGATGGCAGAGGGATTGTCTGAGCCCCCGTGGAAGGTGGAAAGCAGGAAATTCCCAGGGTTGCCTCCAGAATAGAGTTCATGGCTGACCTTATAGTTTGATGAGAACACTAAGAAAAACATCCAGAGGAGAACTTAAAATATGAAAGAATCTGATAAATATTGTGTCACATGTCTCAAAAAATAAAACATAAAATATGTATGAATTATTCCCACCCTATGCCCCCAGTTCTACTGTGACAGTCACAATTGCTTTAGCTCCTCTGAGTGCCACAGGATTGCTGTTGCCCGGTTGGTGCTGCAATGGCAGTACCTTTGATAAGATTTGATGCTGTCTTTTTAAAAAATATACCCACTGTTGGGTCATGAAAAACTACTGAATATTTTTGCTTCCAAAAGATAATTATTTAGTTATTGACTCAAGTGTACATATCACGTGTAAAGAAAATTAGCGATGTCCTGCTGGTATAATGGTTCAGTAGGCACTGTGTTCTTCAGATCTCCACTGACATTTCTATGTTCTCTGTCGTAGGAAATGTTTAGTTCTCAGGCAAGCTGCCCATGAACTGATGAAGAACAACAAATGCCCCTGACCAGTTTCAGTGACACACTCAGCCATTACACCAAGTGCAGTTTTCTATTATTTTTCATAAAAATAACATGGTTATAAATATTAATTCCAAAAATTGTTCAGATTCATAAAGACCTAACTAATATTTGAATGATGATTATGTTACTATTTAGGGAATAGAAATAGAAAACATAAAACAAACAAACAAAAAACAAGGCCTCTGTGAACAATGTATTTATCTTGGCTGACTGTATTTGGACTTCCATCACACAATTATTTCTGTGCAAAATACTCCAAAGTCACCATACTGGTCTTCTTTATGTGTTGTATTTCATACAGTTATAGAAAGGAAATTTAAATAAAACACACCAAACAGAACGGGAGACCACATCGATAAACAAACACTCATTAGCAAGGCTTTAATGTTAAATCACAGAACTGCAAGATTCACACGGATTCACTGTCATATGGTGAACCAAAAGAATCTCGCCACCCTGGATCTCAGAAATGCATAAAGCAGGGGATAAATTATTAGGGATAGGAGTAACATGAAAGAAAATATTATATGTGAGAACAACACCAGGAGGAGAAGAATAAAAACAAAAGAAATGAGTAAAGCCTACAAAGAACACTTAGACACTGTTATTTTTTTTTAATTAGCAAGACAAGCATGAAAAAAAATGTTTCTACCTGGTTTGAGGATAGACAAGAATTTCATTCATCTTTATTTATCCTATATGTTTGATAGTGCTATTTATTCATTAATTTTAGTATATTGACAACAAAATGAATTTAATGTTAATGAAGGAATGAAAATAAAAATATGCTTAATATGTCAAATAAATATGTACTTTATAAAGTACCTATTATGCATACATAATTTCTTTGATATCAGGAATGAAATGATCATATATAATTTTAGAGTGATCATTAAGTCCCATAAAACTTAAGTCCTATAGTTGAAAGGCACTGAATCAGCCCATGGAAGTTAATATTTTTGTTCATAGTGAAATGCTGTGTGCTCATTAAAAACTAAGTAAATTTCCTTGTGAGGGTATGAATTAACATGTAGGACATTGCCTTAGAGATAACAGCCAGCACAGAAAAACAATAGTCAAGTGATCTCACCTCTATGTGGCATCTAGTGCTGGACTCACAGAGGTTGATTGGTCATTATTAGATGTGTGGCTGAAGACCAATGGAGAGATGTAGGTAAAAGGATAGAATTACAGGAGGGATGAAGTCTCCAACTGCCCTCAGGGGAACTGTGGGTGATGGTGGTCTATTGTACCCTCTTGAGATACTGTGCAGAGAATGAGGCTTAGCTGTTCCTACCACAAGGCAGCAACATGGTGACGTAATATTTTTATTATTACCTAGTTTTAGCCATTCCGCAATGCATATAAACTTCCAAACATCATGTTACATGTGATAAAATGTAGGTCAAGTAAAAAATTTTAAATCATCTGGGCATGGTGGCATATGCCTTTAATCCTAGCACTTGGGAGGTGGAGAGAGGCAGGTGTATTTCTGTGAATTTGAGGCCATCCTGGTCTACAAAGCAAATCTAGGACAGCCAGGGCTGCTACACAGAGAAACCCTCTCTCAAAAAACAAAATGAACACAGAAAAAAATCGTGCCTGTAATTACAGGCTCTCAACAAAACAAAACAAAACAAAACAAAACAAAATTAACAAATGAAGAGAGGAGAAAAACTAAAGAAACCCTTAGGAATACATTTAACCATGAAAGTGAAAGGTCTATAAGATATTGATAAAATAAAATTTAAAATTCCCAAGCAAGTCTCTTCTTGGTAGCCTGCTATCCTTCCTCTGAGTGCCACCAGGCCTCTCCATCCAGGGGAAGTGGTCAAATATGGGGCACCAGAGTTTGTGTGAAAGTCAGAAGCACCTTGGCAAATAAAAAATAAAAATAAAAAAATTCACAAGCAAACAGAAGATATCCTGTCTTTTTGTCTTGGCACACTAAAGCAGCCGGGCTGCCAAGGCTGTTCTACAGTTTGAATGTAACCCCAACAAAATTTCAACAGCATCTTTCACAGATACAGAAAAAAATAACCTCAGAGTTTCCTCCTGGATATATTGACTCTCTTGAATAACCTAAGAAATCTTGAACAGACAGAATAAAGTTGAACTTATTACATTACTTGACTTCAAAATATCCTCCAGGGCAATAGTAGTCAAAACTGCAAGAAACCAAAGTGAAACTGAAACACAGACCAGCAGAGTAGGGGTCTCAGAAATGAGACCACAAGTTGATGGCTGGTGGAACTTTATTGAATGGCCTGAGAACACCCAACAGGGAAAGCACAATTTCCTCAAGAACACACTTGTCCTAACTGGGTACTCATCTGCAGAAAATGAGAAAATGAGAGGGGATCCCATCTCATTTTACATAGGAAAGCCAGGGCAAAATGGATTCTCAAAGGATCTTCTGTGGTTTGTCGTCCGAGGGCTCATGTCTGGTAAGGTTGGCCTAAGTTGTAGTATTTAGAATAGATTAGACAGTTAAGAGTTAGGGCCCCGATGGCACTCAAAGAAAGAATAAGCAGGCTACCAAGATGAGACTTGTTAGCCTATAACCATATAGCGGGGAGGAGGTCCCCCTCGGTCATAGACCTAGGGGAGGGCTATAGGGTGAAAGAGGGAGGGAGGGAGGAACAGGAGGATACAAGGGATACAAGTGATGGGATAACAATTGAGTTGTAATCTGAATAAATTAATTAAATAAAAAGAAATCAACAACAACAAATTCCACAGACCAAAAAAAAAAAAAAAAAAAGAGTTAGGGTCCTGTGCATGACATGCATTTATGTAATTGCTAAAGAATTGAAAACAGAAGCATTAAAACGGAAGTGGGAAGTCATCAAAAAATGCTGCTTCAGAGGGAACTGGGGTTTTACTGTAGGGTTCAGTTAGATCTCACAAGAGGTTGATATAAAAACATAAACTTTGCTCTCCTCAACCTCTTTTGTCTTTACCGCATGATCTCAGTTTCATACACACGCTCCTGCTGAGATGCCGTCACCTCACTGAGCCTCAGGGCTGGGCACTCATGATGCCATCTAACTTTAGAATTTCAGTCTCTAATGTTGTTAATGAAACAAAACTCCTGTCTTTATATATTTCCCAGCCTCAGGTATTCCATTACAGTAACAGAACAGGAAAAAGAACCGGGGGCTGAAAACTTGAATAGAAATGAGGACGTTGGAAAACAACACAGAAAACCTAAAGGAAGAGAGTCCCACACACGGGCTCCACATGATTCTCTTTAAGCTATGTCAGGGGAAGTGCAGGGCTGAAAACAAAACCAGACAAAGAAGGGAAAGTGCACAGAACTAAGACTCCTCTGCGTAGAAAAGGAAACAAGTAACCCAACTGCCTACTGGATGGGAGGAAATATCAGCAGGTCATACATCCGATAAGGAATTACCATAATGAATACAAAAGCTAAAATATCCAAATGATAATAAAATTACAAATAGAAATGAAGACTTGTGGGGTGTCTCAGAAGGGCTACAGCTTTGTGTGAAGAACACACACTATCATTAGCCATCAGAGGAATGCAAAGAAAGGCCACAAGCCAAGCCATTACCTCACACTTATTAGAACTGTACCCAAAATACATGTTACACATACAAATCTTACTCTGTTGATTAAAAATAATGACGAAGCTTACAAGCTAAGTTGCACATCCTAGGAACTTCATGGACTGTAAGAACTTGACCAGTGAAGGAAGCCCAGACTGCACCATGTTCTGGGAAAGAAACTCCTAGTGACAGATCACTGCCTAGATGAAGAGAGGCAGAAATCAAATTCCCCAAATCTCCCCCTCTAATATCATCTCCGAATGTGAGTTTCAAGCATCCCATTTGAACCTAATTCTGATCAATTTATAAACAACAAACAAAACATTTAAATTCATGTATATATTCAAATGGGAGCTCAAACTATAGGCAAAGGGAGAGAGAAAAAAAATTCTTTGTATTCTCTGTTCAACTTCCCTATATGTGTTTCAATATAAATGTTTTATTAATTCATAAAAGTCCATATCATAACTATTCTAGATTTCTAGATCTATTGTCTGTGTTGAGACATGGGGGAGGCATCTGGTATTTAATAGTCTCTAACTGTATACATGTACTAAAGGGACATCTCATGTTTAGTAGTCAGTAACAGCATACAAGGTACCACCTTTACAAAAATCACAGAATACTGGGTAGAGTAAACTAAAAGACTCGGGGTAATTTTTGGGTTATTCAAGTTTCTATTCACTAAAGGAGTCTGCTGACAGCTTTAATTTTAAACCTGGAGACACCGTGTTCTGAGAAAAGAAAAGAAGAAATAAAACACTGCCATTACCAGGAAGAAAAAGCAGAGAGAGTAGCCACTGATAAGATTCCTTGGAACAGAGAGAAGAGAGAGTTTGAGATCTCCCCAGATCAACATAGAAACTGCACCTGCTAGGGTAGCACTCAAAATGTCTATCCTAAGCCAGGAGATAAGGCCTGATTACTAACCAAGGACAGATGCACCTGGCATATCAAGTTAAGTGGGTTGCCTTTCCTACCTCAGACCATAACTAGTAGACTACTGAGGTCTCCAAAATATTTCTGAGTAAGAAATTATATATATATATATTTTTTTTTTCACCAAAGGACTGGTTATTCTTTATAAGACAGTACCAAGACTACAGGGCAGGTGACTGGGGAATAGAAGCAGAGTGGCTGTCTATGGAGAAGAAAATCAAAGAGGCCACCACTTCAGCAGAGAAGTGTCCATCCTACATAACGGACACCCTTTTCTACTCATACCAACATGGCTATATGGATAATTCTTGTTCCTTCATTATCTACAGTTATTTCTTACACTCCTCAAATTGAGGAGAATGAAGCAGGGTCTGAATTCACAGAATCTGAAGCACATCAGCACCCAGAAACAAGGGAGAAGGTCAAGGGTCAAAGTCTGCCAGGAGAACAAAGAGAGACCCTTGAGTGCTGCCTGTCATCCCTTCCTGCAGAGCGCTTCCCTTCTTCTCGGGGAAGAACAACCAGGGGCTTTCCTGTAAGGAAAGCGAATGGCTTATGAGAAAATAGTCATTCACTCTCTCTATTTATCTCTACTATGGGTAGAGAATAAAATATAAGTATTACTGATAACGACGATATGACAGTTCAAGCAATAGAAGTTAGCGAAAAAGCAAGAAAGTGAGCAAAAGGGGAAGATGAGAGTGTCCGGATTTCATCCCACAGCAACTGACATAAGTGGGACCCACCACCATGAACAGGAAAAGACGCTGTCAGGATGTTTGCATCACTTACACTGCAAATGGCAAAGGATCCAGACAGGGTATGCTCCGGTCTTAGGTGAACGAATCCTGGGGTACATTATACTGCAAGGGAACCATGATGCAATTGTTGCAGCAGTAATCAAAATGTTAATGTCTCATGAGAGCATGAACCCACGTCTGCAGGACAGTACAAAGAAATAAAAGAGAAGGAAGGTTTAAAACATCTAGAAGTGGTTGTTCCCCGGGGTGTGAATCAGAAATGAGAAATGTGAGGTGGGGGGCTGGGGTGGGAGTGGGGTTTGAAGCGTGACATTATCAGCCTTCTTTTAAAATGTACGCATATGCAACCATCCCTGCATCAGGAGCAAATAGGAAGTAAAGAAACTTTGCTTCTATACCAATTTTAGTCTTCTTTTCCTAATTAAAAAGATTAAGACTGATCTTATAGTCCTATTTTAATTTTTTCTCCTTATTTTCATTTTAATGAAGACATTTAAATAGAAGGCAGTTAAGCATACAGAGTAGAGAAATGCAGACATCTGCACTCTTGTCCTCCACAACAGAAGTAGCATCTTTCTGCTCTAGTCACCCAGAGTCCTCAGCCCTTCATGTTTCCATACATTCCATACAAAGTTCCTTACTTTATACTAAGTTCCTTATTTCTATTGTATGGATTGGCCTGAGAGAGAGAGAGAGAGAGAGAGAGAGAGAGAGAGAGAGAGAGAG
>OU015750.1:81308777-81347762 GCA_907169655.1 Acomys percivali
AGAGAGAGAGACAGAGAGAGAGACAGAGAGAGAGACAGAGACCGAGAGACAGAGACAGAGACAGAGACACAGAGAGACTGACTCTTCCCTGCAGAGTTGGGAAGGTGTCTGAGAGGGCAACAGCCCATACTGCTATGCTAGGTAGCCTGCAAGCACCTTGTAAGTCCAGGGCTAGAGAAAGCATCCTTTTCTGGCCTCTGTAAGCATCTGCACACGCATAGCAACATTCACAGAGAGCATACATGTACGCAACAGAAAGTTGAAAATAAATCTTAAAAAAAAAAATACTGTGACTGTTGACTATACAGTTTTGCATTCAGGTTCTTTTCAGTTTAATAAAACAAGCTGGGGGACCCTTGTTTTCTTTTCCTGTGCTTTGGGATGTTCTGTTTGTGGGATCCTTGGCTAGATGGTAGTAGACTTTATCCTTTGGCTATAGATAAATTGTGGACTACTGATTTAACTCATTTGGTAGAATCCTTTTGAAGCCTATGATTCAGCTTTTGAAATAAGTTTGCTCTAGACTTAGCCTCCATGTTACCCAAGTATTTCAGGTAAAAAGCAGCTGTGGACTCCAGTGTAGTCACGTTTTATTTTGAATCTGCATGGTCTCAAGGAGCTACCGGCCTTTCATTCCTAATCCTGCTCCTGTGTTTGCTGAATCCTCCCTGCCATTTCTCTTAATGTGTTGTCCATGTGCTTGCAGAATCAGCTCTCTATTTTGTTAATTCTAATGGTTTTTTTCTATGCCATTAACTTCCGCTTTTATTTTTATTTCTCCTTTCACTTTTTAAATGCCTTGAACGAAACCATAGATTTAATTTGTTTCCATCTCTATCTTTTTGCAGCATCTTTCAGTAATTACCAGTTTATTGGCGCTGCATAATTAAGTTATTTTTCCTGTGTTTAGTATTTAGTGATTTCAAATTATTCTGTATCTTTTGCTCTTGAAATATTTGGAACTATGTTTTAAATTTTGAACTTAGATTTACTTCTCTTTTGTGTATATGTGAATGGTTGTATGTATGCCACATGTGTGCCTGGTAACTGTGGAAGCCAAAAGCAGCCCTTGGATCCTGAGCAACTGGAGTTATAGACAGCTGTGAGTTGCCATGTGGGCGGCTGGAAACTGCACCTCTGAGGGAGCAGCCAGTGTTCTTAACCACTGAGCCATCTCTGTGGCCTCACGTTGAACTTGTTCATCAACAGTTTTATGACATTTTTGTCTGCTTCTAGTTTTACTGTCTATGATGATGATCTGTAGCCTGGATGCGTTCAGGTCGTCATGTTCTTCTGGTAGATTCTTTGAGCTCTGCTCCATGGTCCTTTTTTGTCAAGTTCCCTGAGTACTAGAACTAATGAGGCGTGCAGAATCAATTCTCTGACTGTTACAAGGCTCCATAAAGCCACTCACTCATCCTGTCTGTGGTGTTTTTTAAACCTGCATGCCTACATTTCTCTGGCTGACCTGTCAGTTTTTGGGAGGTAGGGTAAAGGCTCTCAATGAAGCCATCGTGAATTTTCTCATTCTGATGAGTTTGTCTTTATTTATTCTTTGCCTTTTCTGTTAAGACCTTGCAAGTGCACCATGCTTGAGTTTACCCTGTTAAGCCATTCTTTTCATTCAATTCTAATTAGGTTTATTATTGGTCCATACAGTGTAACTCCTTTTGGAAACTTTAAAGCTAATTGTGACTGTCACTGTTAACAGTGTACTTCTGCATTTTTTCTCATTGGTTTCCTTGGTTTATCTTTCTGCTCTTTTATTTTCAATCTTTCCATATTCTCACAGTTTAGCAGTATTTTGTGTAAACTATAACAATTTTAATCCAATATGAAAATCAGTGTAACCTGACCGAACATGCTAGTCTTTTGCATTTCTTTAAAAAGACACCTTGTGTTATAGACTTGTTGATTCTAGTCAACTTTTTTTTGTGCTTTCTTTATTCTTAGCCTTACACGTGGCTAGACTGGAGCATTATCTAATTCTGGTCAATGTGCTGTAGACCACATGTACTCAGGCCATACATGCAGCGTATGGTGAGAGCTGGAATGTTGCTTTTACACTCTGTCAGGACAGTCTTGGAGTCTGTGTAGTGTGTTGTTAATTGGAAAGACAGAGACTGAGCCTTGCACATTGGATTGTGATGTCAAACACAGACTTGAATTGTGTGCAGGCTCTAAAATTTCAAGAACTATTTATGATGACTAGTGGAAGCTAATCTGACTCCATTAGTTAGAGTAATTAAATTCTAGCATATTTCTGTCACACATATACATATGTTCACATAAATGTGATGGTTTTCCCTTTGCATCTGTCTTGCCTTGTATGGAATAGATTGGATATTGTCTGTCTAATCACATTGTGATGGTTATTCAAATAGTCAACGTGGCTAGGCTAAGCTTCCCAGGTTCTGTTTCAAAGCTATATTATACCTCTGCCTTTTAAGCTATGGCTTATGTAATATGGGGGCCACTAAAAACATGACAGCAGTAAAAGGTCTCTAGATGTGCACTGGCCAAAACTTAATAAGTCAAGTGTGTCAAATGGAACCTCAGGTGTGTCTAGCTGTGTTTTTGTGTGGTGCCACTCTGGTCAGACTTACTACGGCCTTGGTTCTGAACACATGAAATGGACATATTTTATTGTGGATTCTGACACTCCATACTACAGTGGTGGAGCATCACCATTCATAGTTGAGACTGTTATATGCTACAAGTTGAAGTATTTTAATTATACACACACTTTCTGCTTATAGGAACACAATGGTTTGATTCCAGAAAAGAAAAGATTTTAATATGTTCCTACTATCTTCAGCATGACATTAGCAGTTTATTATGTCTTTGATTTATTATGTTAGAGTGCTTGACCTTAAGACGTGGTGTTTGAGCTGCTGACTTGAATTACATAAACTATCATTACATAAAAATTTTGTTTGGGAGTAGAACATAGTTCCCAGTAATTTCTTAGAGAGTGATAAACATATTTTTGCCATTTTGTGTATATGGTTATGTGAAGTAGTGTTCTCAGCATTGTCAATTATAAAATTAAAATTATAAAATTATAAAATGTGGATTATCTCTGAAAAACGTTTAAGATTTTCTATGTTCTACTATATTAAATATAAAATGTTCATATTAAATATGAACACTTGTCCATGTAAAAAGAAACAAGAGCATAAATCTCAGTATTATATAAATTTGATTAAATATTTATGAATGGTAAAATTATATGTATATAAGACTATTATTTTAAATAAATATATGATTTACTTTTAGTAAATATTTTATATATGTCATATATATGCCTATTATAAAATAATTACTTTACCCATCTACCAACTGGGTCCTGCAGAACTTTCTCAGGGTAAAGGGGTCAAGAAAGGTTTAAGAAGCTCTAGTTCAGATGTTGCTACACTATTTTAAAATTGTGACTAGTTTTTAATTCAGTAGATTTTGTGTCAACCAGATTACTCTGCATAATGTAGGGAGCCTTGTGCCAGGAGTTGAAGCATGATTTGTCCGTGTATGGACCTAGATTCATAAAAAATGGGTGGGCCCATATTTGTACAAGAAACATTACTAAAGCTTGAATCACACATTGATCTACACACACTATAGGGGAGAATTCAACACTACACTCTCACCAATGGAAAGATCATCCAGGCAGAAACAAAACAGGGAAATAATAAAATTAACAGATTGTTATGAATCAAATGGACTAATATATACAGAACATTTCACCCAAACACCAAAGGATATACCTTCTTCTCAGTACCTAATGGAACCTTCTCCAAAACTGACCATATACTTAGACACAAATAAAGTCTTAATAGATACAAGAAAATTGAAATAACCCCCCATATCTTATCAGTCCACCATGGATTAAAGCTGAACTTCAACAACAACAGAAACAATAGAAAGCCTACAAATCCATGGAAACCAAACAACTCCCTATTCAATGATCATTGAGTCAAGGAAGATATAAAGAAAGAAATTAAATACTTTCTAGAACTTATTGAAAATGAATGTACAACATATCTAAACTTATGGGACACAATGAAAGCAATGCTAAGAGGAAAGTTTATAGCACTAAGCACCTTTATAAATAAATTAGTGAGATTCCGTACTAGCTACTTAACAACATACTTGAAAGCTCTAGAACAAAAAGAAGCAGACTCACCCAAGAGGAGTAAACAGCAGAAAATAATCAAACTCCGGGCTTGAAATCAATAAATTAGAAACCAAGAGAATAATACAAAAAATCAACGAAACCTAGAGTTAGTTCCTTGAGAAAATCAACAAGATAGACAAACCCTTAGTCAAATTAACTAAAAGTCAGAAAGACTATCCAGTTTAACAAAATAAGAAATGAAAAGGGAATATAACCACAGACATTGAGGCAATCCAAAGAATCATTAGGTCTTACTTCAAAAACCTCTAACTCCACAAAACTGAAAATATAAACAAATTGGATGGTTTCTTCATAGATACTACTTACCACAGTTAATTCATGATCATGTAAACAACTTAAGTAGGCCTATAACCCCTAAAGAAACAGAAGCATTCATTAAATATCTCCCAGCTCCCCCCCTCCCACCAAAGGCCATGACCAGATGGCTTTAGTATGGAATTCTACCAGACTTTTAAAGAAAAGCTAATACCAGTACTCCTCAAATTATTCCATAAAATAGAAACAGAAGGAATATTGCCACATTCATTATATGAGACTATAGTTACCCGATACCTAAACCACACAAAGACTCCACCAGGAAAGAGAATTTCAGACCAGTTTCCATTATGAACATTGAAACTCAAAATACTCAATAAAATTGTCGCAAACAGTATCCAAGAACACATAAAAAAAATCATGCAACATGATCAAGTAGGCTTCAGCCCAGGGATGCAGGGATGGTGTAACATACAAAAAAATCCATCAATGTAATCCATCATATAAACAAACTAAAGGGAAAAATACAGATGATCATCTCATTCAATTCTGAAAAAGCCTTTGAGAAAAATCTAACACCTCTTCATAATAAAAGTCTTGGAGAGATCAAGGGAACAAGGCACATATATAAACACAATAAAGCCAATATATAGCAAGCTAATACCCAACTTCAAATTAAACAGCCAAAAAAAAATTAAAGTAATTCCCCTAAAATTAAGGATATGACAAAGCTGTCCACTCTCTATATATTTAATAGAGTACTTTTAATTCAAGCTAGAGCCATAAGACAACTAAAGGAGATTAAGGGGATACAAATTGGAAAGGAAGAAGTCAAGGTATTGTTATTTACAGATGATACAATAGTATATATAAGTGACCCCAAAAATTCCACCAGGGAGAAGGAGAAGGAAGAGGAGAAGGAGGGAATAAGGAAGGGAGAGATGGAGGGAGGGGGAGAGAGGGAGGGAGGGGGAGAGAGGGAGGGAGGGTGGAGAGAGGGAGGGAGGGGGAGAGAGGGAGGGAGGGGGAGAGAGGGAGGGAGGGTGGAGAGAGATTCAGTTTTCAATTTGACATGGTTTATTGGTGCTTAGTTCAATCTTTTTTTTCTTTTTTTACATATACATTTATATTATTGCATATATATATATATATATATATATATATATATGATAAATTACATACAGCAAGAATAACCATAAAACAGTCAGGAATTTCATTGTTTTGGCCTTTTGTATTTGGCAACCTTAAAGAAAACATCTTTCCTATCTTGGTGCGTCTAACATGCTGAATATAAGTCATATGTATCATAGAGAGTTTCAGTTTTCATGGGAAGTAAAGTAATCTTTACAAAGGCAAGATCCCTAGAGAAGACTTGGAGTTCCTGAAGGTAGAGACTAAGACAGCACATTCCATTGCCTTACGGAGAGGAGGGAACACGGTAGAGGAAGTTTGGACAGTATGGTGGCTCTCAGGCTCATTGCACTTCACCCTTCATATACTCTGGACAAGTACACACATCACCTGAGACTTCTCCAGCAAGGGAGGGGAAGGGAGGCTTCATCCTCCATGTCACCGAACTTGGACAATTTTATGTGACCACTTAATGAGACTCAACAGCCCACGAAATCCATCTATTCACACACAAACTTGCAAGAATCCTTTTATTCCGCTAATGGTGCAGGTTTTAAGTTCACATGTGGTTTGGGAATTGAAAATAGCAACTCTTGATCCTGCTAGGATCTCTTTAAAATGTTTATTGTCAGTACTTTTAGTTATGTGCATGCCTATCAGTAGGTGTGGGGTGGGTGGAGCTGCATGTTGAAAGCAGTGCCTGTGGGGGCTAGAAGGACGCATTGGTTGCCCTGGAGTTAGAGTTACAGGCACCAATTAAGCCACCAAATGTGGGTGTTGAGAACTGGACTTGGGTCCTCTGGAAGAGCAGCACATGCTTAAACTGCTTAGCCATCTCTCTATCCCCATGTGAGGATATTTTATAGGATTCAAGCAAAGAAATTAATATTAGAAAAACAATGACTAGATTTCTGTGTTCCTTTATCTAAACAGTAACACAGTTCCTTTCTCTTTTTGGTTGTACTATGATTAGAAAGACTGGACTGAGGGAAATGAATGCTTTGTAATATATAAACATACTTTCAACTCAACACTAATAGCAGTATAATGTTGCTTTTCCCATAATGCCTCGGGTCTTATGTTAATATTTCATCTTGACATTTCAAGAAATTATCTTTTGATACAAGTAGCTGTTATTTCTTATGTAATAATAGCATATTATAAACTTAAATTGAATATAGCCTCTGCTTGCTTATAAGGAATTGACTATTTTTATTTTTATTTCAACTCCATTCTTAACTATCTCTCTGCACTGATCAATAGATTTAAGTGAGTCGTAAGGAATGCAGTTGATTTTAAATGTTGCCTCTGTTATGCCTAGAGCTTTCTTTGACCATTCACTGTTTCTCCTCCTATGGTATTTTCAATGTTTTATTTTTTTTCCTCTCAGATTGTCTTATCACCATTTTTCAGTGTTGTAATGGATTGTTTTATTGCTTGTTTAATAGATCTTTTTCTCATGCAAACATTCGCTTTGTTTCTTTGATTTTTCTACATAATTCATTATAAACATTTGTTGTTTTCTAGGTATAATTCACATGAGTGCAGGGCTCTTCCATGCTGCTAGACTTCATTTCCTTTAATAGAAAATGATAAACTTATTCTCCTTTGTTATTTATGCCTATCTGTAGCACGAATACCACAACTCGTGCTTATGGGATGCTTGCAAAAACAAAAAAAAACAAAACAAAACAAAACCCTGAATGTTGTGCAAATGAGCTTATTTTCTGAAAGGAATAAACCATAGTTTAGTGACCTCTCAAGGTTTAAGCCCTATCTTTTTTGTTTATGAAGCCTGTTTAACAAATTACCCAGGACAGTTCTTTCTATGTCCTAGTAGATATTGAATAAACCATTGATTCTCCTTGGTACACATTTTTCAGACATTTGATTACCTTTTCAGTCTGTAGAAAGAGAAAAACAATAACAAATATGGGTAATAGAGGAAGAAGAAGAAAGAGGAAAAGGAGGAAAAGGAGGAAAGGGATGGGGAGTGAGTAGGAAGGGAGACTTGATGGCAAACGAATATGGGATTGGAGGGAGAATTGATTAGTGGATAATACTACATTTCATTGAAAACACAGCAGGAAACAATAAAGACAAATTATTAACTTTCAAAAGAGATAAATAGAATAAATGACATTAATTTAGCCTATGCCAGAGTAAACAACTAATGTAGAAATTGTGGACGGCATTTGATGGCTTCATTATGACCATAAAATTCTGCACAAAAGAATGTGATAATTATATCTGATGTCCTTCACATTGAAGAACACGTTTTTGCTCAGTAGCAAAAATGAAAAGGACATATCAAGCTGCCTCTTACATGTCAGGTTCACACATAGTTTCCCACAAATACCCAACAAGTGTTTTCCCTCCAAAGGTTTTGATGTAGCTCTAGATTCTCTGTGAAGGGAAATGATTATACTGAACAGTGTACTTCGCAAGGAATTTCCCATGAGGCATTTCTTCACTGAATAAACTAGTCTGGTGGACACTTACTGGAGAAATTGTTCACAGAATGTTGTTTTACATACTATGGATGAATGTTTGCCATGACTGAAGATAACGATTCTCAAGATACACGCATAACCTAGAACCTCCAACGTCTAAAATGTTAGTTCCACACATACTTTGAACAATGACCAAAACACGGGGTGCTTTTTTTTTTTTTTTAGCTTATATAAGTAGTCTATAGACTTTAGAAACATATGATCTGACGTGTTTTACAAAGGTGCTCTTGACAGCCAAACTTCATATATAATGAACACAACGGGTGATTGAAAGCAGAAGTTCTTTTCAGGACACTTTTCAAAGCCGATGCCATGTGGACTATTGGTGGTTAAAGCTCTCTGTTTCGAGTATCATATTTGTTTCTTTTACTTTTATGAGCTGCACCACAAGTCTACTTGGCTCTGCACAGTGTTCTCTACACTTGGATAGAGGAAGGAGTGGGTGACTCCTGTGGTTAGAGACAGTGAGAAGTTATTTTTTTTGGTTTGTGTTAGCTGAAAATTTTATGAAACTTTCAGTAATGATTCTTGATAATACTCCCGTTTACTAGGGTTTTTTTGTGTTTCATTAAAGTTTGAAAATTATAATTTGAAAATCAATTTTTAAAAGATTTGACCAGCTAAGCTACAGAACCAACCTAAGAGTTCAACAGAAGAACTTATCAAGAAAATGTCATCCTTGTACATAATGGATTTTTTTCAGCCACTAAGAATTAAACTAAGTTATTTGTGGGAAAGTGAATACAACTGGAGTTGATAATATTAAGCGAACCTAGCCAGTCCCAGAAAGACAAATACTGTATGTTTCCCCTGATTCTCGCCATCTAGACTTTATATAGTGATATAAATATGTGTGTATATATAAAATTGAAGCGGCATTGAAATTGTCTAAAAACAAAGCAGACAAAGAGGGGAGGGTAAGAAATAAGAGGTGATGAGGATTGGTGACATGCTAAGTATACGATGAAAATAATAAATCAACTAGGAATGGAGAGATGTCTTGGCAGTTAAGAGCACTGGTTGCTCATCCAGAGGTTCTGAGTTCAATTCTCAGCACCCACTTGGTGGCTCACACCATCTATTATGGGATGTGATGCCCTCTTCTCTCTGATGCCTTCTTCTGTCGTGCTGGCACACATTCAAATACAATATTCCTGTCCATAATTAAAGACATCTTAAAGAAGTAATTCAACTTCCATTCTTAGCACATGATGCTCTGTTTCTTACCAGCTTTGTAGCTTCATGGGCAAGCTCTTTTGCTTCTCTGCCAACTTTCTCAGCCTCATCAATATAGTCCTTAATATTGCTGTAAGCTCGGAAGGCCGCAGTGGCATTGAAAGAGATGTTCTTAGCCTCATCCAGGATCCTATCAGATTAGACCAAGAAAAGAACTTTAGCGGAATTAGCACTCAAATAAAGAATAGTAAACTCAAAACAAGTCCAGCTTCAAAGGGATCCTGGCCAATATAAGCAGGATAATTCCAAACCCTAGTGAGGTGTTTGTTGATTGTACTATGTCATATTACTCCATTTAAACTGATATTCCTCAAGGCTTGCTGTACAATATAGCTAACATGTAATTTAAGATATTTTTATATTTATTTAGTTTTTCTATCTCTCTCCTGCCATCCTCCTTCTCTCTCTCGATGCATGGATGTATGCATGTGTGTGTGTGTGTGTGTTTGTGTGTGTGTGTGTGTGTGTGTGTGTGTGCAAATGCAGACAGACACATGTGCAAAGCTTGAAGAAGTCAGTTCTCTCCTTCTACCATGAGGTCCTTGCGGATTGAACTCAGGTCTTCAGGCCTGGTGGCAAGCATCTTCATTCACTGAGGCATGTTGGTAGCCTCCCACCAATATATCTTAAACATCTGTGACATCCTGATAAAGGCCCTGCAACCCTATTACCAGGCAACTGTTTGCAGCGCAAGAGTAGTTCCCTGTTCTTTGTGAAGCATGTTACAGTTTCCAGAGCATGTGCATCCCATTAATCAAATGAATTTTACAACGTCTTCAGAGTAGGCACACATCCCAGAAAGCATAGAGAGATAATGGAAAAAATCAAATCATGACCAACATATCCCCAGTGGGGTATTTGGAACCTAGGTCTGCTGATTACTGACCACTGATTCATCTACTACTCTTTGCTCTAGATTGGGAAAAGTTTGGGGTTGGGGGGTGGGAGCAACCTAATTGTGCATGGGGTGCCAAGTTTTCAAACAATCATACTTTCCACATCAATGATTATCAAAGATGAGAACACAGGCTTGCCTGTAATGCATACTAAACAGACTTATTTTGGAAAATTATTCCTAGCACAACTACCTCTTCTTTGTGTGTGTTCCAGTCACAAAAGTACAGAGCAGTGGTTCTCATCCTGTGTGTCACACCCCCTTTGGGCGGGTAGAACAAACCCTTTCACAGAGGTCACTCATTAGATATCCTGCATATCAGATATTTACATTGTGTATCATTACAGCAGCAAAATTACAGTTGTGACGAAGTAAGAAAATAATTGTATGATTGGGGATTACCCCAACCTAAGGAACTGCATGAAACGATCACAGCATAGGCAGGGTGAGAACCACCGACCAATGGGAGGGAAATCAGTCATACCTAGAATGCTGTGTAATAAGCAAACACTGTGCCCCTGCTTCCTTCTGTCGGACCCATGTGACCATCCCAGCTACAGTGAACTGTTATTTTCTTTCCTTTCCTTTTTGGCGAGGTTTCTTATAGCCCAGGCTGGACATGAGCACACTGTAGTTGAGTGTGGCCTTTACCTTGTGCCCTCCTGCCACCATTTTCCAAGTGCTGGAGTTGCAGGTGTGCATCCTCAGCACGCATTGCTATTTCACAGAAAGGTATGCAGCGCCTTATTGGAGGGAGCTGGAAGGCTACTTATCGGCTACGTATAATGTGTATAGGCATACACACTCAGAGACACTTTTAAACAGTGAGACTGCTAGATTCATTAGAAACACAAAGTTGAAATTTGCAGCAGAATGTGTTCGTGTATTATTTAAAATGCTAATAAGACAACCCCCCTGTGCTTTCTAATAAAGAACAAAACACAGTATTGTAAGGGTAGCCTAAGGCTGTGTTCGTTTCCTAACCAGGCAGAGCTGAACTCACTTTTAACTGGAACTTTTGATGCCTTTTTCAGGAGATCTTTGCCTACACTTCCCTAATTAGGATCTTCCATAGAAAAGCCATGCAGCTCTTTTTGTTCATAATTACAGAAATCAAGGCTTGAAAGTGATTTTCTACTCTTTCTGCTTGTCTAAACTTTTGGATGAGTGTCAAGCTATGCAGCTCTTTCCAACAGCACATGGCATACCCGTCAAGCACTGCAGACGAGTCATTCAGCTGAGCCGCATGGCTCTCCGCCTGGAAAACCTTCTCAGCAAGCTTTCTGTCCTTTATTTCCTGGGAGAGGTCATCAATTTTGTCACTAAGCTCCTCGGCCAGTGGTGGCAGCTTAGTTTTAATGTCTTCGACATACTGATATGGAGAGAGAGAAAGAGAGAGGAGACAGCATTAAGAGCAGTCCAGGCCTCCTTGAGCTTGCTAACTTCTCTAGGAGACACAGTCACAGATGCTTAGGTTCTTGTCTTAAAAAAAAAAAATCATTATTCTACTAGCAAAGAAGATAGAGAATAAAAGCTGTTATTTAATAGAAAACCATAGAACTTTATGAAGCTATTTTATGCTGACAAGTCCATTTTTTGGGTAAGGTTACTTCATAGCAACAAATGAACACGTGACAATCATTGGGACCTATTAGATTATTTGTCCCTATTCCATCACATCAGGATGTCATAGGTTTGATTACATATTTTTGTTTCTCTTTTAACTAATGTTATATGAGATAATAGCAGATGGTGAGCATTGGCCCAGGAATGAGGAATGACCTTGTTATCACAATTAAAAAAAAAAAAAAAAGCACAGGCTTACATAATTGAGTATCCTAAAGGACAGTTCTAGTAAGAGAGTAACATTAGGTTCTAAATGCTGCCAAGAAGTGGGTGTGTCCACACCACTGAACTACAATAATATAGTCTCACAAAAAAGAAACGGCAGCTCTTGTTTCTGTTACTGAGTTTCATCACCAGGGTATGAAGGAACTGTGCCGTTATCTTCTTTCTCTGCACTCTGAACTGCATTTAATACTCACGACTATGACTGAGTTGATCTCATCTGCAAGTCGGTTGGCTTCATCAAGTATGTCACTGCCCTCCTTTAAGGTATTCTCTATTTGTTGTTTGCCACTCTCAATAGCCCCCTTCTTTTTCTGTGGCATGAGAAGAAAAAAGACATTACAACAGCACATGGCTAAAAGCCTTCTCCATTGTGAGCTCTTGGTTCTCCGGAGCTGTCTGAACAAAAGGTTCACAAACAAGTGTATGATATTGACAGTTTGGCTAGATGACAATGACATAACTTATCCAGTGAAATCTCTTAAGAATTCTTCAACATAGAACATATGCAGATTGTCTTCCTTTCCCATTTGAGAAAGTCATCCTGGCAAAGAAAAGCCATGTGACAGTTGCTGAAAAATTAAAAGAACTCTAAAGCAAAATGGGACAATCATCTTAAGTACATGTAAACCCAGCAGTAGTGGGCCAGAACAAACGGGAAATGTGTATTAAGTTCCAGAATCTGTACAGAAATAGTTGTGTCATGAGCATAAACATACTCTTGGGAAATAATGTACTTTTAAGAAATCTAAGAACGCTTTTCAAGAAAGAGAAAGAAACTATTGCTTGAAAGAATAAACCTAATGAACTATTTCTTAAGGTGAGGCCAGACTGACTTCGCTGTGCAACTTATCGCTTGTCTCAAAGCTACATGAAACCCATTTCTGCCCTAGATGAGAAAAATCAATGGGCGAGAATTACTGCCAATGCCTTCATGTGGAGTTTGATTTCGCCTGTTATTTTCTTTGTACTTCAAACTCATACATTCTTATTCCAATTATTCATATCACAGTTCTTACTACATGGTTAATGAAAACAAACTAAAATGTTGGTCTCTGGCCTTTATATGTTTTCACATAAAAACTAGTGGTCATTAATATTCATGTAGTTTTTCAAGATGTGCAGAGCTATATATAACCCTTTGGTTCTATGGGTCCTGTGCTCATCAGCTTGAAATGAGCAGAATGTGAGTCCTGCATTGCTCTGGTCTGAACACTTGTGTCTCCATCAAGTTTCTATGCTGAATTTTAACACTCCAATGTGTTAGTATTGGGATGTAAGGCCCTTAGAAGGTGATGACAGCATGTAGCAAGAACCTCATAAATGGGGCTAGTGCTCCTGTGAAAGAGACCCAAAGGAGCTTATTCACCCTTCCACCTTGGAAAGACACAGTTAAAGAGATGAGTCTGTGAGCCAACAAACAGGCTTTCAGCAGTCACCAATCCTCCAGAACCTCCAGCACCTCGCTATTGGACTGTCTACTCCTTCCCCCTGCACTGTATGCCATACATCTCTATTTCACTTTTAAGCTAGACAACTCTGGTATTTGGTGATAGCAGCTAGAATGGACTAAGATGAGAACTGGTCTACCTCATGAACCGCAGACAGCATAGTGTAGTTAAAATTTTAGCACTGAGGTTCTGGGACTGGAGAGATGGCTCTGCAGTTAAAAGCACCTATTGGTCTTGCAGATGACTCAAGTTCAGTTCCCAGAAACAGCATAGTAGCTCACAGCCATCTATAGCTACAGTTCTTATGATCTCCTTGGGTTCTGGCATGCCTGTGGTACACATACATACATTCAGTCACATACATTCATAATTCAGTCACATACATACATAAAAAACAAACACAAATTTTAAAGTGTAACTCTGATACACCTAGCGGGTCAAGCTGTGAAAGGACAGTCTCTTCAGTGACAGAAGTCGTTTCTCATTTGCCTGGAAGGAGTGCTGGTTTTGCATGCCCTAATCTTACTACCCACCCCTCACAGTCCTCCCAGCACACACCTGCTACCACACGTTCCTCAGTCCTCTAGCTTTGCGCCTCTTTCTGTTTTCTGCTAGTGGTCACTTTCCTGGCTGTCCACCTGAAACGACGTCTGTGTCCATTGTAACCGTTGTGGACATACTTGTACCAGGTAAAGCAACTGGACACCAGCGACACTCAGCAATGGCCTGCCTGAGGTGAGTCCCAGCTTAATGAATTGAGCAAGCAATGGGGCCACCTAAAAACTGCACAGTTCCTCAGCACTCAAAGTGTGAAAGTGTGGTTCATTCCACAGCAGCCTGGGCCTGAACAGGAGCCTTCTTAGGAATGAATCATCTCTCCTTTTTTTGTTTGTTTGTTTGTTTTTGTTTTTGGTTTTGTTTTGTTTTGTTCTGGGAAGCACTGACTCAGAACAAGCATTGTAACAAGAACTTGGGCTTCTTGGAAATTAGATCACAAAGACTTGGCTTATAACTGCCGGGCAGGGAGAAATGCTCTGTGATTGTTAACCATTATATTGATGATTTTGTACTTAGTTCTCCCTCATCTGAATTATTGTCTCTGTGATTGTGTGTGAATGTGTGTGCATGCTTGTCAGTGTTGTAATTATGTATGTAGGTGTGAAAGTGTGTCAAAGTGTGAGTATATGTGTGATTGAGAGTGTGTGTGAGTGTATGTGAGTGATGTGAATAAGTATGTCTGTGTGCATGAATATATGGGTGTGAGTATGTGTGTGAGTGTGTTATGGTATGAGTGTAAGTGTGAGTGTGAGCATGTGAATGTATGTGAGTGGTATGAATATGTGTGTGAGCATGTGAGTATGTGAGAGTGTGTGAATGTGTGTATGTGATTGTGAGTATGTGTAAGTATATGTAAATGGTTTGAATATGTATATAAGTATGTATGTATGTATGTGTGGCAGTGTGTATGAATGTGTGAGTATATGGGTGATTGTGAGTGTGTGAGTGTGCGTCTGAGCATTTGCTCTTATGTGTGGTATATGTATATGCTTAGGTAGATAAGTGCATACCTACAAGTAGGTGTATGCACACACATACATGTGCATGTGTTGACATCAGATGCCCTCCCCAATTACTCTTTGTTGTGCTTTTGTCCCAAGCTGTATCACTGAACACAGACAGAGCCCAAGGGTTTGTTATGATGAGTGGCTGAGGGACTTCTGCCAGTCTCTGTACCTGTCTCTGGGCCACAGACACAGGTCACTACATACGGCTGTTGTGTGAGTGCTGGAAGTCTGCACTTAGCTCCTCCGGCATGTGTTGGAGGTGCTTTATCAACCGAGTCACCTACTAAGGCTCTATTGAATTTTATTCTATGGGGTGTTCACCAATTATAAAAAGAGAAATGACTGCTTTTTAAAAAAATGTATAGGGTGACCTATCTTTTTAGTTTTATTTTTGGAGGGGTGTTCTAAAAAACACAGGCTAGTTAATGGACACCCAAGAAATAAACACATCTCAGATGATTGTACAGGGACCACCGACAAGACACAGCCTACTGAACTCTGTATAGTGATGGACCTTGCATAAAATGTATCATGAAGGATCATAATGCAGATTGCAGGTCATGCATATACAACTAGCCATTACTGTGCACGTTATCTCACATGTCCGGGCTTCCAAGCATCTCATATACTTGCTAATTGGTACCATGAATATAGTCTTCACTACAGTGTGAATCCCATAGAAACCGTCTCTCTAGTACCTCTACAAACATCCCTGATGAATAGTTTTAAGTAAGTGAAAGTGAAGCTTGAGGCTTGTGTTGTGACGCAGTTGATTGAGGCGTTCTAGAAGATTCTGTGGAGTGTTTGATTTGTCATTGCCTCTTTCTTAACAACAATTGCAGTAGATGTTCAAGTGTCTGTAACTTCTAGCCACATCTTTGCTTCCAAGGGTCTGATTTTTTTTTTTCACATAACAGTCGTTCAGCCCCTAGCTCTTGTATAAACTTATGTAAAGGTACAGTGCACAAAGAAATTCAAAGTGCCCTCTTCATTATGGCTTCTTTTGTATTAATGCACTAAGGTCATTTAAAATACTATGCCAATGGGAGGAAGAGATATATTCCATGGATGTGTTAAGCAAAGAGCTAAATGTACTTTGGTTTCAATAAACTAGAGAGGGTGTGTTTAAAGTTCTAACCAGGTTAGTTTAGAAAGCCAACTGCAATGTAAGGGTCATTGTGCTCTTTATCACATTAAAGCAAGTGATGGGCTAGAGAGGGAAAGAAGTTTTAAAGGGACTAACTTTCAGAAGAGATGATAGGCTCCAGCTTTGATACAAGGAACTATGGAGAACCCGAGCTCCAGGGAAAGCAGAGGAAACATTGATTTCCATTATGACATCCTTTCTATTGATTAATGAAAGTGTTTTTGTATTTGTAACGAACACTACTTAGGGCTCTGAGGATACGATAAGAATGAAGATGCATTTCTCACGACTACTCTGGAAGAGTATTATGGTATGGATCTTAAATGTTCAACTAAGGCCAATTGTATCAGTAAATGCAAGAAAGTGAAACATTTAGTGGATAGTCTCTCTCTCTCTCTCTCTCTCTCTCTCTCTCTCTCTCTCTCTCTCTCTCTCTCTCTCCCCCTTCTCTTTATCCTCCATCCTTCCTTCCTGGCCACCATAAGGTGACCATCCTTCCTCTACTATAACCTTCCATGATGTTCTCGGTCCCACCTCAGACCACAAGCAATGGAGCGAGTGGGCCATGGAGATAGATCTGTGATAGTTGGAACCTAAATAACTTTTTCCTCATCAATTCTTTATTTAGTATTTGCTCTGTTGAAGCAACGTTGAGATAAGTAACCCAGAAGGAAGAAATAAGCCAGTGTGTCATCTTAGGTAATCATGAGGTTAGTGTTATAAAAATAAATAAAAAGGAATAGATAAAGATTGATGTAGGATATAAGATACTTATGACAGGAAGCTCAGTGTTTATGAAACAAAAAAGGAAGGCCCGTAAAGAGAGATGTAATTCTTTTTTTTATTAATTTATTCAGATTACATCTCAATTGTTACCCCATCACTTGTATCCTTCTGTTCCTCCCTCCCTCCCGCTTTCGCCCTATTTCCCTCCCTTAAGTCTATGACCAAGGGGGACCTCCTCCCCTACTATATGGTCATAGGCTATCAAGTCTCATCTTGGTAGCCTGCTTATTCTTTCTCTGAGTGCCACCAGGCCTCCCCACCAAGGGGAAGTAACTCTTTAAAATTAAGTTAGGGATGGGGTAGAGCTCATGAAGCCACACCCCTAAGGAGATATTGGCAACTAATGGCTTCCCTGGGAGGGGAAAAAAATCAGTTTTCTTTAGGAATGCAGTTTTCTTTAGGAATAGTAGGTTACTCTACTCCAGTGGATGCCCCATATCTATGCATATATTGGTGGCTCTAAGTGGACATGCTGGGTTAAAAAAAAGAGAGAGACATGAAGCTGGGATGGGAAAGTGGGTGTGTGTAGGAGAGAATGGGTGGTGAATTTGACAGAACACAATGTATGCATTCATGAAACACTAAAAATAGAAGGTGTGCCATAGGCATAATAGTTGACTCATTCTGCTTAGATACCAAGGCTCATTCTATTCCCATCTTCCCCTTCTAATTAATTAGCTCTTCGTCCTCTCAGAGCCCCACTGGATGAGCAGTGCCCTTCTCTTCTGCTGCTGTGTATCAGTTAGCTTTTATAGGAACGTGCAAAGCCATCTCCCTGCCCACCTTTATGTTGCCTTTCTCACCTCAGTCAAGTTCTAAGAGGAGCCGTTGGGGCAGAGGGTTCTGTGTGCATCCTTTGCCTTGCTCAGTTGCTTGTGTGATATCTTTCAATTCATCAGTGCCCATGCCCTACCTTGTTTTCCCTCCATTGCTAGAAAGGCCTTTCTAACTCAGCCATCATCAGTACTCTGTGTGTGTGTGTGTCTGTCTACATGTGCATCTATGTGTTTCTCTCAGTGTTTTTTTCTCTGTGTGTGTGTGTGTGTGTGTGTGTGTGTGTGTGTTCCTCTCTGTGTGTGTGTATGTGTCTGTGTTTCTCTGTGGGTATGTATGTGTCTGTGTGTGTATGTGTACATGTGTTTGTGTGTGTGTACATGTGTGTGTATGTGTGTAAATGTGCATGTGAAGAACAGAAGACAACCTGTAGGAGTCAGTCCTCTCCTTCCACTCTTATGGAGTTCTGGGAACTAAGCTCAGTTCATCAGGCTTACGGGTAAGGGCTCTTACCCACTGAGCCATCTCATGGCCCCAAGAATTTTTAAAGGCTAGTCTGGCACCAGTCTTTCTAGCCCTACTAATTTAAATAACCCATACTTTATTCATGATAACTTACTTAATTCACATATTTTATCCATCAGGTATTTAAATAAGCCTTTAGTTAATCACAGCATATGAAATAAAGATACAAAAGATGACTTAGAACTCCAGGGTTGACCCTGTGGGCTCCCAGTATCTCTCAGGATTCCTGAGAATGACAGCTCATGTTGTTACACATCACTAATGTGGGAGCTGCTGAAGTCCCCCTTCTGTGTGTCACTATAACTTTTCTTGAAAAACTCTTCAAATACATAGTATACTTCCCATGCAGGGGGATTGTAATTTCTTACACTTTTGCATAAAATGGAGAGGTAAATCTGGGTAAGTTAAAGCACTGGGTGTCATTGAGCTGGGTGTGTCATATTGGAGGCCATGACAGTACAGCCTTAGCATTTCCTGCCTCTCCAGACAGTGCTTTCTCTTGGCTATAGCTAGTGTGTCTGTGGTCCCCAAATTGGTTAAGAGTAGACACTTGATTATAACAAAAGTCCTCTTCTTCAGTCTTCTACCACTGTGACAAGGCTAAATCCCAGAAGAGGGAAAGTCTTCTCCAGTTTTCTATTAATTTATTCTCCTTAGATCCAAAGGAAAACAGGCAAATAAAAGAAAAAAAGCTAAAATGTGTGGTTGTTTAATTCTCTGTCAGTGACAGTCAACAAACATTTTAGACATCATGTGCAATGCTGGAGGATTGAGTTACTATGAAATCCCAAATTAGCAGAGCTGTGGGCTTCTAGTAGCATTCAGATCTTCTGGAAAACCAGCAGCTAGAGATGGGTTGTATATGGAGAGAAAGGCATTTAGATACCAATTGTGTACACTAAATACAGTCTCAGGGAACTTAAGCATCAACTATGTTACAGTCAACACAGAGGCCAGGCATGATGGCACACACCTTTAATCCCAACACTTGGCAGGCAGAAGCAGGTGGATCACTGTGAGTTCAAGGCCAGCCTGGTCTACAAATTGAGTCCTGGACAGCCAAGGCTAACACAGAGAAACCCTGTCTCAAAAAAAAAACAAAACAAAACAAAAAAAAAAAACTGAAAACAATGGAAGGATGGAAGACGTGGTGGAGGGAGATGCTGAAAATAATCTATTTTTACGTTAAGCTCAGCAGCAGCTCTCTGATAAATCATGACTTCTCTGTGAGGTAAAAGAGGGAAAATAATCCAGACTAATCTGTCACATCGGTCCCTTTTAAAACCTTTTAAAATGTCATTGTCCACACACACATTCCAGAGAGGAAGGGAGTGCAGGTTTCAATGCTCTGGTCTCTCTTGTTTCTCACAGGCTCAGCTTCTGCACAAGGAGCGGGAACAGGACTGGTTGCTGGCAACTGGGTGTCAGGACTCAGCTTGAGGATTAAGTTGATGAACTGCAAAACTGTATGAGACAGGGGCTTAGCAGTCCTGTGTGTCTGCTCCTTTATACTGTACCCATTGTAGAGCTAGGGATGGCTTCAGATTGTCTGGATTTCTAGGTGGTAGCACACTTGTCATTGACAGGAAGATTGCCTGTCTGTCGGGGAAGGGTTTCTTCCATGTCGTAATTATAAACTGTCTATTGTTTGAATGACCTAAGTGTGACTGACTCAGTAGAAGATCACCATTAAGACCACATAGATAAACACAGATGGACAGACCGACAGACTGGCATGCACACAGGCAGGCAGGCAGACAGAGGACAGACAGACAGACATGCACACACAGTCAGGCAGACAGAGAGACAGGCAAGCATGCACGCATGCACCCACGCACCCAGGAGCACACGCGTGTGCACATGTTCATACACTCACATACACATACACACACACATACACGCACACACAATCACAGATTTATGTCTTAGAAGACCTTTAGAGTTATAGTCTTCACATTTCTTAACATATTAACTTCAGTGTTCTAGATTCTAGATGGGTCCAGTCAGGTCCCCATTCCCAAAACAGTGATATAAAGGGCCCTAGGACTCACCTCCAAAATGGTCATGTTTTTTTGGTTGGCAGCAGACAAGCGATTAGCATTGTGTGTTTTCTCTGTGGCTTCTCTCAGTAGATCCCAAGCATCATCAAGCTTGTTCTCGTAAGCGGCCAGTTTCTCCTGGAGATCCTTTTCGGTTTCTTCATTTCGGGCTCTGGGTGCTCCAAACAGCTTCTTCACTCTCTTCAGAAGGCCTTCTGCTGCCCTGCAAACACCCCCGGCCCACATATACAAAATGGCATCGCTGCTGATCATAAGGGTTTCCTTATATTAGCTATGTTACAATGAGATAGAAGTTAACATTAAAAGGATAAAGATACATGAAAATATACTAACAGATACACAATGCACCAGGTCAAGGTGAATTGGTAACTGATTGTGGCAGAAATTTTAATACAATTTGAAAAAAAGCCTGTTAAATTTATTAGTAATCTTATATCTTTAATTTTTTTAGAGGTCTCATGCCATGGTCATAGTGGGGCTGATGAAAGAAAAATTTGTTTCATTGCACATGCAAAAGCAAACCCATCTGAATGCCAGCTGTCCCATCACAATGCGACATGTTTGCTTAGTACTTGTAGAGAGAATGCTCACGTTTTTTTGCCATGTTAACACATGCCATAATTTTGGCCTATCTACTTTTTCTTACAACTCAGCAATCTGGAAAGTCTTTGATGTAACTGAACAGAATTTTCTAAAATGATAAAATAATGATGGTCTTGGATGTGTGACTTTATTTACCATTTATCAAAGTAGGCAGTCATGTCCTCCTCCTCTTCCTGTTCCTCTTCATCCTTTCCCCTTTCTCTTTTTTCCCGCTTTTGTTTTTCTTCCGCTCCCTCTTCCCCTCCCTCTTCCTCTCCCTCTTCCCTTCCCTCCTTTTCCTCCTACAAGACAGGGTTTTATATATACTAAGTTGGGCTTGGATTTGCTATGGGGCCAAGGATGACCATGAACTCCAGATCCTCCTGTCTCTATCTCAGAGTGCTGAGATTGCAGATGTGTCCTCAAGTCCAGTTACAGTTCTGGGGGGTCACAGTCAGCCACTGTGCATGTAAAGCAGGCACCTACTAACCAAGTCACATCTACAGACCTTTGTGCTTATTGATTGGTCAAACATTTCTATACCAGTAGTTAACAAAGAAGCCCATTGGTCTAGTTATAAAAGATGACAGTCCAACCAAAAGTGTCCTTACTTATTATCTTATATATAGGCAGAACATGCTTTTAACTGATTTTTAAAGCAAAGTAGGTAGAACCTAATGAAGACATGAAACATAAATAAGCAGCAAACATCCCCAGAGAAGAAAGCTGTGCCCTGCTCACCTGTAGGATAGAAACTTAGGGAACTCTTAGTAACTCCATTCAATCAATCACATGAAAAGCCCCCAGGATATCTACTCACACCAGCTCATCCTCAGCAACTTCCTTCTGCGTTTGAAGATCTTTACTCCTGAGTTCGTTCAGCATCTGATCGATCTCCTTCTGAAGCTCTTGCAGGTTTCTCTCCGCAGTCTTGTCTTGACTTCCTAACGTTTCATTTAGTTGTACAGCTTTTTCATTCACAGCTGTGGGGATGGGGACAGGGGTGGGGTGGGGTGAGGGGTTGAGACAAATTTTGTAAACTAAGTAACAAGAACGTCACCTGCAAAACTGGCACTCAACATCTGATCTTCTTGCCATCTCTAGGGTTATCCTGCCAAAACCCAGAAGCAGGTCCCTTGACAGGCAGCAACGAAGAGGGAAATGTGACGCAGTTCTCCATGCTAAACTTCTTTTGAGGAACACAGTAATTAAAGTATTGCACGTCTAGCCTCAAATGGAGGGCATAGAAAGAATAGAGTTAGACGATCTTCAGGTAAGAGGTAAAAAACAGACACGCATGGTTTAACACCGTTTTGCATTGTTAACACCCTACAAGACCTTTTGCATTGTTGACCAGTCATATCCAGTTTTAGAATTCTGGGAATGGAAACACTATTGTTTGTGAGTTCACTGAACACAGACCGGCCCTCACATTTCTACAACTGTCTCAGCTTCAAGTTTTAAAAGAAGGAAAGGGCTTTCTCTGGTCTAGGGAGGAGAGAAACAGACTGGGCTGGAAAGATGCCTTTGGCAGTCAAGTTCATCCCAGGAGTCTGTGCTTACTATGCAGCAAATGGAGTTTCTAGCTGTTCTCTCTGGGTTATTAGGATTCTCCAGGTGCCTCAAGTACTCTACGAATGATGTCTGTTCTGCCAAGAAACTGCTTGATGGGTTGGTGTTCTGGGCAAGATTTCATTTGGAAAGAGTAGTCTCTGTCAAATAAAAGTTTAAAAACTTGGTGAATTGAAACGCTTACATGGCTCGATCATTCATTTTAGCCTCACGCTCTCTGAAGAGTTTTCTATGGGACATTAATTTGGTGAGTTGAAGGGAGATATTTTCTCAAGCTCTTTGTCTGTGGAATATATATTTCCACAATGTTACCCATGAAAACCCACAGAGTGAAGAGTGTGGCCTGCCCATGAGGTATTTTCTAACAGTTAGAAGTGTATCTGAAGACCTCTTTTACAATGTAATAAATTTTGAACTTTCTTTATTAGAGAGATTTTTTTTCAGATTTGCAATGGGCAGAGCTCCCAAATCAGCTCTATACAGCATCCAGGGTGGGCTTTGAATAAGTGCCTCTCAAGTGTGGTACCCCATGCAGTAGCAGCAGGACAAGCCTGGAGCTCCCCGTCCCCCAGAAGTGCAGATTCCTAGGCCCCACAGATTGACTGAGGCAAAAAGTCTGGGAGTCAGGTATCTGGAATCTGGTGTTTGACTGAGTCATCAAGAGGCTACTGATGCTTGCTGTGGTTTGAAGATCACTGAAGCTGAGCTCATCTCACCCGCTCTTTCTAAATCAACCCCTTTCTTGATAACTGTGTTTGGTTAGAAAGTTGCTGCAACCAACGCTTGTTCCTGAATTGTCATAGCTAAGAACAGAATGTATATTATCCTTCCAGAATCGTAATGCAAAATTTAAAGATGGGGCTTCTCGGATCTTACCATATCCTTTATATTTGTTCTCAAAGATACATATCTGCAGAGAAGAGTTTGGTAGGGAAAGAGTGACCAGAGAGAGAAAGTGAGGAAGCACAGACCTCAACTGCATCCTTTGGAGTGCATATGTCACTTCCTATCAATTAAAGTGGCATATGGAAAGCTAAGGAAATTAATGGGGCACCCAAGAAGACCCGTAAGAAAATAACGAGGGGCTGAGATCAGAGTTCAGGGGTAGAAAATTGCCCAGCATGCACTAGGCCCTCAACTCATTCCCCAGCAATGAGAAAGAAAGTTGGGCAGACAGGGTTTTACCTTCTACTGCTTGCATAGATAGCATCAGATTTTAAACTAAAGATCAACAGGTTAATTAACCCTTTATTCCCAGTTTCCTAGTGTCCCTTTCAATATATTCCCTACAGAGTTGAAAATAATTGTAAAACATGTTACTTGAATTGAATTTACTTATTCCAATACTTGTTTCAGAAGAAGGTTTTTACAGTAGTTAAAGCATTTTAAAGACAAGATAAAAATCAACATAAAAAGAGATAAGAGGAAAAGAAAAAATGAGAATAGGGGAAACGTTTCTGGACAGAAAGACATATCATACTGTTTCCTCTGAATATCTTTAATCAGCTTCAAATCGTGAAAGCAGCTGATGCACAGCTGAGAATAGACGGGGCCTTTCTTAGAGAAGTAGGTAGCACCCGTAAAACAAAACAAACCAGCTCCTTGGAGGAAGAAAATATGTTCGCCATATTAAATGTAAAAAAAAAAAAAAAAAAAAACCCTTTCAGGAGTAAGTTTATGAAGAATGAAGTTTGTTAGTCTGTCCTGAGAAACAGACAAGGAAGATGTGTAGTATTAATTAAACCTGCCATAAGTCAAGACATAAACACTAATGGGATTGGTCTCTGTCCTCCATTAATTCTAACCCAGGGGATAAAATGTAGTTCACGCATGACCTGATTAAGAGTCAGGGCCTAGTATATATACAATTACAGTAGATATAAAAATACACTGAGGTTGAAGAGAAGCTGACTATCTATGAAGAGGCCATGGCTCAAAATGAATGACATTATTATAGATGAGGATTTAATCTATCTAGACAAAAGTGAAACAGACCAATGCCAGGCTGTAGCACTCATTTTTCCCACAGCAATTTTACTGCCACTAATAAAATACAGAAGTGCTTCTGATTAGGCCATCACTGAAGTTTCAGTGCAGGGGAAAAAGTGTGACTATGTAGTATGACCTATTTAATCTTAGGAACTTCCTTTCCGTCTGTCTTTCCCTTCTTCTCTCTGTATTGTCTTCCCTCCTCATCTCCCTTTCCTTTCTCTCCTCTTCCTTCAACTGTGAAGTGTGTTGTAACACATCCCCTGGAACATCTCAGGCAGAATTTAGCATATTTCTGGTATAGCATATGTAAATTTGAACTTTTACTTAATTGTAAGAACTGCATTAATTCCACCAAATAGAGTCTGCTGGCAGAAATGAGCTGTGATCCGATTTCCTCAGATACAGCTTTCCCACATGACACCTTACATGAATTTGAGAATGGTGCATTAGCTGAACAGATGCATGTATTCAGATCATCTGACCAAAGCATAACGCAGAGAATGAGAGCTATCTCTGGTGACGGGCAATGCTTTTTCACCTGGTGTACAGACAGACAGATGTGGTTGCGTATTATCTTTACACTGGCCCTAAAGGTGGCCTCGTGTTGTATACAAACTCTAAGATGGTACCCAGAAAAACAAACAAACAAACAAACAAACAAACAAACAAACTACCTATGTTGACCAAACCAGCAGCTACATCTCTCTCTGTGGGATGGGGGCGAAGGACTTATTGCAAAGATTGCAAAGAAGAAAGTACGCTGTGATGAACCTGGTGCCCACTAAGCCACATTAACATTGTTTACAAACAAACTGCTATTTTAAAAGATATTTATTTTATTTCATTTACATGTCCCTTGAATGTTTGTTTATATGTATACCCTGTGTTTGCAGGTGCTGTTCCAGGACAGCAGAGGGCACTGCATCTCTGGACCTGGAGCTTCAGGACTTTTTTTTTTTTTGAGCTGCTTGATGCGAGTGCTGAGAATCAAATCTGAGTCTTGTACAAGAACACCAAGGGCTGACCCATAAGGCAAAGCTAAAATGATTAAAATGAGTCTCCAGGAGGCTGTTGAGTGTTGAGTGTTTAAGACTTCAGACAGAAGATGGGGAAAGTTACCTCCAGAGATCCTCACGGCTAGAGGAGAGTGGCTCTCTGTCACACACTTGTTGTTTAGGGGCATTTTCAAATAGCATCAGTGGAAGATAACGCCGGGGAGAGCACAACACTAGCATGGACCAGAGCGTGCAACACTGGGAGTTAACTGAGATATTTTGCTGGAGGAAGTAACTTGTTCTGTTTCAGAGAATTGAAGCTGGGCCACCAGTCAGGATTTACCTTGAAGTTTAGCTCACATCCCCTCTATTCTTCTATAGTACGGAGCGATATAGCGAAAGTCCACAGTGTTGTAGAACAATAAAGATGTTTAACATTTTAGAGACAAAAAAAACAAAAACAAAAACAAAAACAAAAAACCCAAAAAACAAAACAAGAACAACAACAACAAAAAAAGGCACTCTTTGACCCTTCTGAGTATGCATGAATATTTAATGTTTATTTAAAGAGACAAGAGCTCAGGGTTTCTTAGTCTGGGCTTCTGCCCAAAGAAGTGGCTTCCACTTTAATTCTCAGTCACACTAGGAGATGCCAAGAACTAATTCCTAGGGAACTGTGGACTGAGCGCCAGGGAGCCTCTGCTGAACCTGTGGAGCCAAATGCCAAGCAACAGATGTTCTCTCACAACCCGCACCAAGTACTTGAAGGACCATTTGAGGAACGAAAGAGCGGTGCTCACGTACCAAATGAAAACAACTTTTTAAAAAGAAAGGTTAACAAAGTTTAAATGGCTCTGATTAGAAAAATAGCAAAGCAAAGGTCTTTCAATGAGTCATGTGAACATTCTCGAATTTGTTCCTCTTCCACACCCACAATCATTCGGCTTTACCCATGGCCATTGCTCACTTAATACTGTAGGCTGTAGATTTCGGCTAACCCTGACCCTGAATATCTCAACCGAAATATTTTTAAATCTGTGACTTGAATTTAGAATTGACACCTCCTTGCAGGCAGAATTCCAGTCCCAGACAATCCCTTCTTTTAATTGTGTTTTTTTTTCTTTAAGAGAAAAATGAAAGTTAAAATATGATTTTTCGAATACCTTCAGCATCCCGGACAAGCTCTTTAATGAATTCCTCTAAGGATTTTGCTCTTGTGTTGGTCCTCTCAGCATCTTGTCCTGTTTGCTCGCCATCTGCTGTCACTTTGGTCGCCTAATGATCCAAATTTAGGGAAAGCATAATTAATAGGGATGGTGAAGTTGGAGCTAAGCCCCCTCTAGCTACATTTTCTTTCAATTTTTACTTTGAGCCAAAGGCAATCGATGAATTATTGATTAGATGTACTGTCAATGACACCCTGTGCTCAAGTGTACAATTAAACTTTATTACTTTTTCCATTAAGTGGAAATCAGAAGCTGTATTTGGTCCTATTAAAGTCTCTGCTATGTGTGGTGACACAATCGCGTTAAATCACAGTTATTTTGAAGTATCTTTAAGAATCTAATGCCAAAAGTCTTTAATGGGATCCGCAGCCTCCACATGCTGAAGTTTTGTCTGTTTTTGTTTTCTGAAACCCTGTGGTGTACAGGAAGGACTTCTTGAGGGAGGAACTGGCCGTCTGTCTCAATAAGCTTTATCCTATGGATTCAGTATAGATCAATATGGTAAGAAATCATGGGGGTGGGGAGTAGTCAGCTGCTCAGTGGTAAATGCCTGTTTTGTAACATGCCAACGATGCCAGTAAAACATGAAGGCAGGATTAATGCTTGCTTTCACATATGACATCACCAGAAATAAGGCTGCTAATCACAGAGTCATACAGTATGGTCAACAGAATTAAACAGGAGCCCCCAAACAGCTCTCCTTCCAACATGTAGCCTAAACTATACTCGCCTTTGTTCACATGGGAAATTCCTTTGATGTCATGGGATGGATTTGAAGTGTTCAAGGCAGACATAGCATATCAAATACAAACAGAGTGGATGATGCTGAATATTTCTTTAACAAGACACAAGGTTTTGAGCACAATGGCATGGGGACAAGCTCTGTTTCTCTATCTAATAGGACCTCCCTTTTGTTCAAAAGATGCTAGTAATCTAGCTACTGACATTGAGCCAACCCAAGTGTGCCCCTGTGTGATAGTCCATGGTGTTCAGGTTTGCATGGTTTTAGCACTCTACAGCAGTGGTTCTCAACCTGTGGGTCACGACTCTTTGTGGGGTGGGCCAAATGACCTTTCTGAGGGTTGAAACAACTTTTTCACAGGGTCCCCTAAGATAATCCTGAATATCATATATTTACATTAGGATTTAAGAGTAGCAAAATTACAGTTATAAAGTAGCAATGAAAATAATTTTATGGTTGGGGGGTCACCACAACAAGAGGAATTGTATTAAGGGGTCACAGCAGTAGGAACATTGACTCTTGTACCAGAGTACCTTCATTTTAGGAATGACCAGAGAATTAATATTTTTTATAATTTTTAAAAAATTTATTTATATTTTTGGGGTCTTCTTGAGACACGGTTTATCTTTGTAGTCTTGGCTGTCCTGGACTCCCTTTGAGGACTAGATTGTCTATGAATTCAGAGATCTGCTTGCCTCTGTCTCCCTGAGGCTGGGATTATGGGCATGTGCGACCCCACTGGGATTTCTCTCTCTTTCTATGTATATATAATTATATAATATATAATATATGATATATCATATATAATATGTATATATGTATGTATGTACATATATATTTGCAAGTGGGTTTTAAACAGCAAATGTTTGCTTGGCCACCACAAAACATGACAAAAGATGCCACAAGAATTGCTCTATATTTTGTCCCTCCAACTCTCCCTCTGACTCTCCTCCCCAAGCCCCACCCTGGGAGGGGGCAGCAATAGGTTTAATTCATGGTGGAATCTGAAATTCAACTATTGTTACTCTCCAGTTTTTAAATTTGCAAGTGTTAACATCACAAGGATAAAAAGGGAAGAATCCATCAGAACCATTTAAAACTCCTGTTTGTATCAGGCAGCGATGACCCAGAGTATGCTAACAAGTGTACTCAACTCTTTGATTTATTCTTCTGAAATATTAATAATTTTGGGGGGGTTGTTTTCCTTGTTGATTTTTAACAATTATTTTTGGAAGCCAGCTATGCACAAAATTTCAAAGTATCTCAATTACCTGCTTCCATGGCAACTGTTATAAGTGTGTCCAGTGATTTTTTTTCAAATAAAGTCTCTGTAGCTATTTATAGTCAAGGCTTAGATAGGTCAAGTAACTTTGCACATGCACACACAACACACACATAGACATGCACATGCATGCAAACACATCCTTGCGCGCGCGCACACACACATTTCTTTAATATTACTTTTATTGCTAACTAAGATAAACTATTCAAGATATCGACAACCTGAAATTAACTTTCTGTAGTCTAAACTGTATCCTGATTCTACATTCCATTGTCACTCTTAGTTTACACGTCACAGGACACCATAATAGAATCAATCTGTAATATAGCCATCCTAAAATAACTTATGAATAAACAAATCCACTGTATACAGGATATTCTACTATACAAAAATATGTTGTTGGACTTACAGTTTACTTTTTTGCCTTAACAACACCTTTTCTATATTACCAATATAGTCACACAATCAGGTGCACTAATCCTTAAGAATTTAATGCAGCTACTCCTTAAAAATATTAGCCAGCATATTCTCTCTTATATTTAGATGGCGAAGAACCTATCCATTGTGTTCCTCTCCTGAGTTGCAGCGTTTATGGGGTATTATGTAAGAGACCTCATTAGCTAATGCTTTAAGAGACCTCATTATGCCAGTGTTCCAGCGTCACTCTTGGACTAGAAACATATTTGCAAAATAATCACTAAGGCCTCGTGAAATGAATCCTCCTGGCTCCCTTTCAGTGCATCACATAAGCCAAGCATTTCCCTTCTTTGTATCCTCTTGTTTCTTACTGTCTCTTCCCTGGAATGAGCGTCACCTTAATACTCTCAGAGCCTTGACCTTCATTTATCCTCCCCTCTCATTTTCCTCTTCTTAGCACAGCTATTGACAAGGTTCGTAACTCAAGTCTCCACATTCAGTGCAGACAAAGGTTTCCTCCATGGCACAGCATGTTTTAGAATCACATTTATTATAACAAATAAATAGCTGACTTTTCTACTTCATGGCTTCTCTCCTCTAAAATGTAAGCAGTATGAGGGCAGGTTTTGGTCTGTTGTGTTCATCTTCTTGTATGTCTCTTTGGTATGATGCCTAACTTAATATAGTCCCTGAATGTGGTTAAATAGACAATTTTCCTTACAAAACGTGTTGGTATTGTTAGACAATTTCCCATATCTGTTTAATTTCTATCTTTGGGTGCTAGGATTCTGTCTTGCTTCGTTTATTCCTGAGCAAACCAGTCATGGTCTCTGGCAAACTGGATGAGGTCTAAAATGTTGAATCACTGGCCGATATAAAAACGATGAAGCCAGCCACCCTCCTGAAGTGCTAAAGCCTGCTGGAGGAGTCCCAATGTCATTCAGACTGACCATATGCCCGGTGCTATGCTTGCCAGGGAGTGTGGATGGCAGAACAGGTTTCTGGGCATTTCTCATAGCTCACATGAGGCTGCTACTTATAAACTGCAGCTGAGGACTTGGGAGGAGAGCCAGGCAAGAGGACCTCCATTCGCAGGGGTACGCCATTCTATCTCCTGGCCTCTCAGTAACTTGAAGTTATGATGACATGTGAGATTCTAGGATGGAGAAGCAGGGTGGGTATGTGGTGTTCTCAACCCCAGTTCAGGGCTTACTTAGGATGAGTCTCTTTGGCATATACAATACCTTCCTCTTCCCGGCACCAAGACACTCACTGGCTTGGGTGGATTAGCATGCCAAAGGACAGGTTATACAGATAGCCTGTGCCAGACCCTATATTCTGTGCAGGCTCACAAGAGCTTACAAACACTTCCATCCCAGCTACTTTCCTTCTGTGAGAGATACATCAGAACACGTGTCCCCTTTCTATAAAATGGAAGTGAAATATGGGGAGCTTAACTGGTCTAACTTAAAGCGACATATAGGGAACTGAGGTGGGGTGTGGGGGGGAACCCACAGATTTATTGTTTTTGATCTTTTCTGCCTGTGCCTAGGGTTATTGCATATCTAGCTAATATCCAGGTGTATATGAAAAATATATGAAAAGGCAGAGCAACCAAAGTGGGAAGAGGCCATGGTTGTACATTAAGGGTACTTATAAGCATTTGATAAATTAACACACTTCAAAGTCCACATCAAAACATCAACTGGATATAGATATTTTAAATAGTGTCCCACTATACTAAAGCCAAGTCAGCATCTGGTCAGAATGACCCCACGAGGGAAGTCTTCTACAAACGCTCTGTCACCTAGAGCAGTGGACACTGGCAGAGGTGTCACTTGGGATTGTCTCTGTCTCTGAAAACTAGGAGTGTGTCTTGTCTTCATTTATTCCTGGGTACTGGCATCATCATTCCTACCAGACAAACTGCAGGAGCGAAACCCACACAGAACAAGCTCACCAGGTCAGGTTGTTGGCAGCACTAGTGGTGATGGATGCTAAATACTGGCTGATAGGAGCTGCCTGCTGGATTCAATGTGGGTGTTCCGCTGTTTTTAGGAAATTGTCATTCGTATCCCTTAGTCATCCTCCATCTTTCCAGCTGCCTTATCCTTTGGCTGTTTGGCCAATGCCTTTTACTCATTCTATTATAATTGTGCAATCTCGTTTTTGTCCTCTTTGGATTCTCTTGCTTCTGTATCCCCTGCCCGTACACTGCAATCTTTCCAGTGTTCCTTTATAAAAATGCTTTATGCACCAACACATTTCTTTACCTTTGATTATCTTTTGAAAATATTAGGCTCCCTCAACTACATTATTTTTCCCCCCGGTTTTTGGGTTTTGTTGGTTTATTTTAGAGTATTTATATACAGACAGCATGCCTGGCCACTATGCAGACATTAATTTTCTTCTGAGTAGTTTGCTTCCCTGCGGTAGTTCAAGCAGGTCTTGCTATGCTCCTTAAAAGCTGCACATAATTTTCTTGGTTGGATATAACTAGTGTCTTTCATTACAGGTTTCTGTGTGTTAAAATAAGAATCTAATGGAGCAAATCTAACCACCTAATAGGCAGCATTGCTGAAATGCCATCCACCTATGCATTTGTAGACTCATATGGGTTCTTGCTATAATTAAATTTCAGATTTAATCATTTACGTGATATTTTCAAGGGTCATCTTCAGACACTACCTGTGCTGTACATCTAAGTGGCAGTGACTCATTCCCAAGGCAAGCTGTTGGACCAACATCACACAAGGAAAGAGACAGGAAGCTGCCACCTGGCCCTGTGAAGTGATGAGGATGGTATTTCTAAGGGTACACCTTTCTAAATATGTCCAGTTGTCAGTTTTCGAAGGTGTAAATCCACCAACATGGTTTGCTACACTTCCTCCACTCCCTTAAAAACACAGGAGGAAAAAGTAAAAGGCAGTGCTAGAAACTTGAACTTTTGAACACTGAAAATAAAGCATCACTAACATGTGACACTGCTGGTTTAAATGTTGAAACAACTAGTCCCTGATACTCTGCAAGCTCCTCCTCTTCATTAAGCTTGATTCTCAACAGACAGTAGAAGACAAAGCCAACGAAGCTAAAATTTTATACTCAGGCTATTTTCAGCACTGTCTTCTTTGTTTTGTTTTTGTTTTGGTTTTTAGAGACAGGGTTTCTCTGTGTAGCCTTGGCTGTCCTGGACTCACTTTGTAGACCAGGCTGGCCTCGAACTCACAGCGATCTGCCTGCCTCTGCCTCCCAAGTGCTGGGATTAAAGGTGTGTGCTACCACCACCTGGCCAGCACTGTCTTCTTACAGATTATAAAGGATGTGGGAAGCAGTTATTAAAGAAAGTAACAATATAAGTGTTGCCTCATTTTAATACAGTTTTAAAGAAAGTCAGTGCTGATTTTGAAACTGTCTACATTTCTGTAGCTGCTCTAACACGGATCTTTTTAGCCAGGAATGTCAGGGAAATAGATTTCTCTTTTTAAAATGAGAACAAAATATGTAAATGCTTCAAGGTAAAAGGGCAGGTGTCTATGCATAGGGAAAGTGCGTGTATTTTTAGCTGTTGGAGGAATGGAAGCTTTAGCTGAGAGGCAACTCTGGGAGCATAGTGGATATCAACATTAGCTGATGTCACAATCATCTGGCACACTCATGAGAATCCCAGTGCTCAGACTGGACCTCGAGCCAATAGCAATGTGATTACAGTGGGCCCCGGCCCGGGTAAATCCCATGAGGAGAAGACGAAATCGTGGTCATTGCATGGATCAGGCTGGTCCAATCACAGGACTCCTTGCTTGGGCACTGTCTGTGTAGCCTACTATTGGATACTCGAGTCCTCTATCCCTCCGCTTAGGGTTTCATGTTTCCACAAACGTTTGGATTTTCAAGCACCGTGATGACCTATAAACTGTTAGCTACAATAACTAAAAGGATTTGATTCCTACATGAAACAGGGTACTGTGGAAGAGGTCTTAGAAGGGTAAAATGCTAAATAGAAACTAAGTAAGCTGGAATAAAGTTATGTTTCTTTCAAACAGCCCATCAGATATACCATTGCAACATAAGACATTAAGGAAATCTTATGCACTATTTTTATAATTTCTGAAAAATCTAAAATAGCATATAAAACATAAGATTAATTTTACGGATTAGCATTGAAATTAAGTACAAATGGATAAGTGTAAAATGAAAAACTAGAATGTTCCTAGAAGATAAAACAAGAGAAAAAAGACATCCTTGGGTGATGGTGATGACTTCTGGGCTAAAATGCCAAATATACATCCATGGGAACAAATAAACAAACAAACAAACAAAAAACAAGCCAGACTACATTAGAACAAAAAACTCCTGCACCTTTAAAAAAAAGTAAGCCATAGAATAAAAAGCTATTACTCACAATATACAAGAACCTTTAAAACTCAACAAAAAGGCAGGTTGGGGAGATGGCTAAGTGGGTAAGGTGCCTACCACTCTGCCATGAAGATCTGAGTTCAGATCCCCAGCATCCATGTAAAAAGCTGTACAAGATATCCTGCCTCTGGAATGGCCCTAATCTCTGAAAATCTAACAAAACCAACATCCAGAAGGAATGGCTGGAACAGGGCAGAAACTCCATCTAACGCTGCTGGGAACACAAACTATTATACCCAGTTCAGAAGACATGGGGACTGTCTTCCACAACTAAACATACGCATAGGAAAAAAAAATGCTCCAGCAATAGCGCTCCTTGGTGTTTACTCAAATGAATTGAAAACTACGTCTACACAAAAACCCAAATGAGAAATCTATAGTCAATTTCTTCACAATATTAAAACTTGTGAGCAATCAAGACTTCCCTTATTAATACATAGATAAATCAACTGTGATGTGTGAAGACAGTAGACCATTACTCAGAACTAAAAAGTAATGAGCTACCAAGCCATGAGAGGGTGGAGAGAACCCTTAGGTGTGCATAAATCAGGGAAAATGTCCATCTGAAAGTGCTGCATTCTGTTTCCAATTGCATGGCATCCGGGCTAAGATGACCCTTAGTGGGTGTGATGGTGAAGGTATTCTATAGTGTATGTATGATCATGTTGGATATTGGGTATTCTATGTTCGCACGCAACGTGCAATGGCAGGAGGGAGTGGTGAAGCAGGTTACAGGCTTTGGATAATGATCACGTGCCACTGGAGCGTCACAGAGAATGACAAATGCCCCATTCTGGTTGGACAGGTGAACAGTGGGGTGGTTATGAGTGTGGGAGGGCTGAAGGTGTGGAGATGCTCAGCACTATCCATTCCAGTGTGCCTTGTGATTTTCACTGTTTTTACAAGGCTTCTAAAACTACACAAATCAAGCCTGCTGAAAAGAGTAAAGGGTATGTGCTGAGACACAAGAGAGATCTGGCACTTGTGGTGACATAGTCCCGTGTTTCTCCACTGAGTTCATCAGGCTACAGAGGTTCAGTGAGAACAGGAACAGTGCCACCTTCACTGGTGTGTTTATTTGCACGTCTGCCACAGTACCTGTGACAGTGGGACCCAGCAATCAGCCGCTGAGTGAGTGCAATGCTGCCTGTTTCATGGGCATTTTCCCAATTCCTCCTTACCTGATTAAACAGTTGGAGCTTTAAGCATTTCTCGTGTGTATTTTTGTTCATTTGTTTCATGCTTTAGCATGCATTTGCATGCAGTTACATCATCTAACACACACACACACACATACACACACACACACACACACACACACACACACACACACACACACACACGACTAAGAGCTCCAACAGGATGGGGGAGAGGCTCATTAATATTTTTTTTTTTTCTGCCAGCTCTTAACCTGGCTTCAGATGGTTTAGAAAACAGATGGAAATGAGTTGAATTGAATTAAGTTTAGCCAGACTTCCTTAAACTCCCCCATTTGATAATATTCATGTAACAAGTCAAAAGTTACTCATTAAGTTAAACCAGTATTGTAAGTTTTACCACCTGAAGCTCTCTTGTGTCTGCAACATTTTGCATGAGTGGGCTAGTCTTTGGAAAGGAGTTTCCAGTGTGACTTGGAACCCTGTGAGTGTTGTTTAGCGATATGTACTTAGAAGCCGCTCGATTTTCCTGTGAAAGTTTCCCTCGTTCACTAGCAGTGCGGAACAGAGAGGGCCAGTGGGAACCTGGAGCCGCGTCCTGCCCAGGACTCTGGACTTTTAGCAAGTTGTACCGCCACTGTTGTTTTAGTCTCCTGCTAAGCCTTTTCTTAAATAGACAGGGGAGTCTGTAGGGATCATCCAACTCCAAGGTTCTTTGTCATTTAAATCACTTATCTCCTGGTTGCAGGCTGGTTTCCATGTTCATACACTTTCCTTCCACAAGATGGCAGACTTTATGTTGTTTTCCTCAGACTCTCATGGTGAAAAGGAACCCGCTTGCAGTTTTGACAATTCAGACCTACCAATTCAATCGCTGGGAAAAGTCTGCTAGAAACAGCATGGATTTTTTTTACATCCTCACTCTAAATGGTGTCTTAAACGCTCCAGATTTTGACAGTAAAGATTTCATTTTCTGAGTAGGAGTATTGCTTGAGACTGTATTTCTATAAAAATGCAGAAACTCCATGAACATTAAAGACACAAGTATTTCCATTTGTTTTTCTTTTACATTACATAATCAAGGACAGAGGTTTTTGCAACTTAGGGTTGATTAAAAAATTTTTTTTCCAATGGAGGCTACTTGATAAGGTCCTCAAAATACACAATCATCCCCTGACCAATGTGAAGTACATCAACCCAGTTTATTGTCTATGGGGAAATAGAAATTCCTTTGAAGAAGAATTAGTCAACCATTATTCCTGGAATTCATAAAGAAAGTTGTGAATTAGAAGGGTTTCAGGACCTCAGTGTCATTCTCTTTAATTGAAGGGAAACGAATCCCCTAAGATCTTTGTGCTTTCAGGACGTCCAGGACTTTTTGAACTCACCCTGGTCAGGAGCTCATTCATTTCCATCACAAGTGTGTTCAGATTGCCCTCTGCCAACTGAATGAGCCTCTCCGGTGCCCGCTGGGGTGAGAGCAGGTGCTGGAAAAGATTTCAGACCATATACATCTTAGTAAATGCCTTGGCAGCAGTCCTAGGGTCGAACAGAGCACATTTTTCCTATATACACTGAATACTTGGCATTTCTATGCTCAATAGAAGAGATATCACTACAAGTGGGCAGTGATTCACTGACGGCCAAGCCTAATACACGGGTAAACATTAAGCGTTGCTGCGGTTTATTGAGAAATTACTAGGTACTGAAGTTTTTTGTTTAGTCTGTTTCCCCATTAGCTTCTTATGTAAACTCTGTGAGGTAAACCATTACTCCATTTTCTGGATGGTGATGCCAGAGAGTTCTTAACAAAAGATCATCAGCTGGTAGTGAGTTGGGTTTAAAAGGTTCTTATTCTTCTTACGGCTCCCATTCCAATCATCGTAGCTACACTTGACATGCAAGAAGGAGAGCAGCCCTGCTCTACTGGCCTTGCTCGCTAAGCTGGTCATGTCGTCAAGATTGGTAGGAGCTGGCCTTACACACACAGCTGTGCCAGATGCCTCTACGATCTACAGGACACTATATTTAGACAGCGCCACAGGGATAGTGATGAAGAAAATGAAAATTAGGGCACTCTGCCAGTTTGTCAAACAATGGGCAGGTCCACGTCCTTTTACATATCACAAAATGATCCGATACCCCATCTCAGGACTAGGGGGAATAATCATTGCTCCTTATTAATCATAACTATAACAGGCCTTTAGCAACCACCTTTTTTTTTTTTTTTTTTTTTTGGTAAGATTCACTAGAATTTACAATTAGAGCATTGCTTCCACTTTCCTTTTTGGTTATGGTTTTATTTTTGTTTTATTTTGAGACTGGGTTTCGCTGTGTAGCCTTGGCTGGCCTAGGCTCTTTTTGTAGACCAGGCTGGCCTCGAACTCACAGAGATCCACCTGCCTTTCCTCCCAGAGCGCTGGGAATTACAGACGTGCACCACCGAGCCACGCCTACTTCCACTTCCTAATGGCTCGGCTGACTGCAAGCTCTGGCATCCAGAAATCTGTTCCATTCATGGAGGCCAAGTACAAGTCTAAACAACGTATGCCATTCTTTACGCCCACTCACTGGGATGCTGCACGACTCCCCCGTACGGCTTAACAACAATGATGGTAATGAGTTAATAAACCCAGCTTTGGCCGTCATGTCTATTGCTTTGGTGGCCTTTGTCTAGAACTTGGGAACAATAACTCAATAAAATACAGTTACTCAAATGTTGTAAAATACCAAAATGGTAGCCTAAGCTTTCAAATAATAGATAAATTATGGAAAAGATAAAAACAAAGAATGAAGAAAAACTTAAGAACTATGGAGGTCATTTTCATGAATTCTAAGACATAAAGAGGGAGAGGTGACAGAAGTGACGGAAGCCTCAGCAATAATGATGCTCATGAGCGGATGTCAATATAGAGAGCCTCTAGGAACCCCATCATCCAGCCATGGATTACATGTTAATTTTAAAGGCGCTTATATCCAACTGAAATATTTGCTTCTCTAATTTATTTTTTTTAGCCTGCATTCTTTCTAGGCATGTGGAAAATACCTGCTCTGCCTCCCTTCCACACAGTTCTTTATGCTCTTGAACGTGACGCTATGAGGTAGATGGACCTGTGGCCTAGCTTTTGAGGTTGTTCTTTCTACTGCCCTGTCCTCTAGGGTTTCAGCCTTATCTCTCTCGTGCAGGCCTGATTGCTAATGCCTGTCAGACAGGTTCAGTGCATATCGGTGCCTTACACAGGTGGCTCTCGGAGGCAAGAATCAGTGGTAGAGTATGGCTCGAGGGCCAGGGAGGCCTCAATACTGGCTGACTAGATTTTCTCACGTGACTTATTTTTTGTCTCTTTAAGGTTGGAAAAGGTGTTCCATCTCAAAGGCCCTGGTGTCCTATACTGCCTCTATTCAAATCTCACCTCCACGCTTATTAGCCACGTAACTGTGCTTCAAGTAAAACATCGCTATGCCTCAGTTTTCCGACTTAAAAATACTAACACGGCACTTTCGTTTTAATCATTTCAGACAATTTTAACAAAAATCACCCTAGACTAGGTGACTTGAACTAAACATACAGTTCTCAAGGCTGAACCGCCTAAGGTGCCAACTAATTTGGTTGCTGGTGAGGACCTGTGCGTCATCTCCGTTCTTCTGAAATGGCTAGCGAAGAGGAAACTCCCTTTCTCAATTTTATGAGGTTGATGTGGAATCCTAAATGCTTCACCCTCATTCCCCAACTCAACAACGATCACCTCGCAAAGATTCCATTTCAAAACACCATCACGATGGGACCGAGGGCCTCGCAGCTCGTAAGGTGATGCGCTGCGATGCTAGTCTATAAGGTAATGATATTAGCAAGTGTGCTCTTGCGAAGTGACAAGGTGATGAGGGGGGCCCCCTGCCCTTCGGCTTGGGACTGTACTCTTTGAAATATACCCAGGGAACGCACTATGCCTTTCTGCTATATGGGGCCATAGCAAGAAGTTACAGTATATGAGGAGTGAGCCGCTACCACACATCGAGTCTACACTCAGCTTCAGCTTCCAACCAGAGCTGTTAAGCACGCATTTCTATTGTTTATAAGATAGCCGGTTACGGCGTTTTGTTAAAGCAATCAAATGGACTAAGACACAGTTTCAATAGAAAAGCTTAGGGCGACATAACTGTTGATCAAAACTCTTTTTTCTTTCTTTCTTTCTTTCTTTCTTTCTTTCTTTCTTTCTTTCTTTCTT
>OU015750.1:81350560-81372156 GCA_907169655.1 Acomys percivali
TACTGCAGCAACTAAGCTGCATCTCTAGCCACACACCTTGCACGTTTTAGTTTGACATGTAAGACATGTATCTCTACACCAAGAAGCACAGAAGGCCATAATTATGCCACATACATAAACCCATGTATACAGATACAAAGTCTGTCTTCTAATCTGCTGATGAATCAAACCTTTAGCCATGTTAGAAGATATATATATATATATATATATATACACACACACATATACATACACACATGTACACACATATATGTGTACGTATACACACACACACACACACATATATGCACACACACAGACTTATGGAAAACTGAGTTCTGGAGCACCATTGGCTCATACCCAAGACTGGCAGCAATTCAATTAGTTCTCTAAACAGCACTCCCCTGAGCACTTAATGGAGAGAAAACCATTAACAGAAGCTTGTAAACAAAGGGAAGTAGTACAGAGAGTGATTTTTTTTTTTTTTTTTGGATAGGACATCAGTTAGAGGTGAGCTGCCATATCCCTTCACAGGGATTTAACAGCCTCAGCAGGGCTTTTAATAAACCAGCTCCTTGCAGGTGGCAAGTGTAAGTGTGGCATGTCATCTGAGTTACTATGCAAGTTCCTGACATTTTACAAGTGAGTGACCAAGAGGCTCAGGAGGCAGCCGCTGGACCACGACTCGGACTGTTCCAGCTAGAATGAAAGAGGATTTTTGCATCATGGAAACAAAGTAAGAGAAAGAAAGAACAGGGGCTTCTTCACACCTGTGGGCAATGCGAGCTTCTGTAGACCTGTCAGTATTCAGCTATTATAGGAAACACATCACAAGACGTGTTGAAGTGTTGGCCAGCCTAGAGATGTGAAGTTCCTGAGCATGGTTCTCCAACTCCATTGGGTTTGTGAACCACTGGGAGGGCATTGAGAACTTCAGAGGACTAGACAACCTTTTGAGTTTCTGATTCTGTAGCTAATGGTATTGCGTGCCTTCTCTTTCTCATGCTGAGAATGAACTTCCCTGGCAAGCTCTCAAGCAACACTGATACTCCTGGTTTGGGCATGACACTGTGGGTAACTGGTGGACCAGGAGTCTTGGCATCACCTGGGAGCTAAATAGATATCCAGAGCCTTGGCCATGTCCACCAAGGACCCTACAAGCAATAGGCTGCATTTAAGAAAGATTCCACGATGAAAGTGTCCACAAGTGTTCTACACGGAAGTCTAGGCACTCATCTGGAGACTAGTGGTTCCAGCACAATCGTAGGGATTCACAGTGTGCTCTGGCCCAGGCCTTCCCCTCTCCACCTCCTGAGACTTGGGCTTAATGTGTTCCATGAAAAAATTTAGCCACCAGTATTCCTAAAAGATTCCAGCCGACTCTTGTAGCCAGGGTTTTGAAAGAGTGAACCATATGATAAATGGTGCTGATGCACAAATCCTAAAGGCGGAAATCATTTTGCTTGCTATCTCCTCTGTCTGGGACATTTCATCTTCACCCATTTGGTTCCTTTGTGCTCAGGTCAAGTGTGTGACTTTCTGAGAAGGGAGACCTGATGGCTTGGGGTACTGTTAAGTGAACTATTTAGTCATAAGCCACTCCTGTCTTCTTCATGTTTTACCAATTTAACCCTTGTGCAATTATGTTTTCTTGTGTATGTATACTTATTAATTGCGTCTCTTTGACTTCAAAGCAGACTGTACACATCTTTGTCACAGTGTCTAGGACACGTTACACAGTAAAACTTCAATGGATGTTTGTGCATTATTATCTTTGTGAAAGAACAATAAGAAAATATCTTGAAAAAAGAATAGCAGGGGTCAATATTTGAAGAAGGCACATGGCATGATCACACACATTCACAAAAGGAAGAGAAAAACAGGGAGGTGGGAGTTTGGAATCAGAGAGAGGACAGAAAATGTCTGAATGTGAGAATGGCATGCCTGATAGCAAATATAGAGCTAAAGAGGTGTGTAAGGAATACAAAATAGGATAGGAGCAATAGTTGGAGGAAACTATGGCAGTCTGGTGACTAAAGAGGCAGAGGCTGTCTGAAGTCAAGGAAGATGGCTGTTCTTATTACACCCCTGGGAATATACCCAGAGAATTTTATATCCAACTACGGATATACTTGCTCATCTGTGTTTACTGCTTCCCAACTCACAATCGCTAAGAGATAGAATCAGCTTAGGTGTCAATCAACGGATGAATGAATAATGAAAATGTAGTATCTGTCAACACAACAGAACTGTATTCAGCTACAAAAAAATATGAAATTATGAAAGTTGAGAAGGTGATTGGGTGGAAGTAGAAAGACATTATAATGAATGAGAAAACCTAGGCATGGAAAAACAAACACAGTGTTTTCTCCTTCATCTGTGGATCTAAGCTTCAATTTTCTAACTTCCACTTCCTGTACAAGCCAGAAATCTCGAGAGAGATGAGACAGTATAGGATAGGTAGCATGAAAGCTGTGAGGGGAATATTGGGAACAGAAAGGTTTAAACAGGGTAAGGGTAACATGGGTTGTGGGGGAGGGGAGGGTTAACCAAAATGAAGCATGAAAAAGCCAATGGAAATTTACTATCTTATAACCAAACCAAACCAAAAAACAAAAACTTATTTGAAAACTAGTGTTAGAAGGGAAATACCTTCCAACTGGGGGAAAAAAAAATCTGTCTGGAAGCTACACACAGAATTGTAGCATCAGGTGTAGGATGCCTCCTCATAAGTGTTTGGTTAATGGAGACTTTAGGCTATAGAGAACTTACAATGTAGGCTCCTGTCATTCTTCTTGGACACCTTCCAGAACCAGACTCTAAGAGTCTATTGCTGGAGACAAGACACACAGTAGCTGTGTGAGAAAACTTGGAACTGAATTGACCACTCCCTCCCTCCCTGCTGACTGAGCTTTCATAGTGCATCAAGGTCCTATGGAGACGGTCAGTGGGGAGAAGACTTTTGCAGTGTTACATAGCTTTGAATGCCCACTCCACAGGAGAGAATCCATATCTGTTACTATAAACATACTTAGAACCCTATGGTAAAAGAAATCTTATTCCTTCTCAAGTCTTTGATGGAGTTGAAGACCAGGTAGCTTAGTTTTACAATAAAGATTAGTTGTTTAGGGGCTAAGATGCTTTTAGGTCTAGATAGATGTTTTAAGTTGATAATGACAAGATGTGATAGAGATTGATCTATATTCAGAATTTTAGATGTACCAAGATAGGAAAGATGTTTTCTTCAAGGCTGACATATACAAATAGCCAAAACACTAAGAATGTAACATTTATATAATTCCTGATTGTGTCATGGTTCTTCTTGCTATAGGTAGTTTATTGTATATATGTATAATAATGCAAATGTGTATGTAAAAATATTTAAAAAATAAAAGAAAATGAAAAAGAAAAAAAGTCATAGGCCCTAAGGGAGAACCAAAACTGTGTTGTTTAACTAAACTGACATAGCTTTGAATCATCTTATAAATGTACTTATGCCCATAGACAATTGCCAATCTCAGCTGTAATCAAAAGCCTATGTCTCCAGTGAACTATGGCAAATGTTCAGGCTTGGCTGTTAAAGATGCTGAGAAGTAGCAATTGAGAGTTCAGATCTGAGTAAGACAACTTACTGCACCCCTCCTCTGGTCAGAGAACATGAACGCATAAAGTGCAAGAGGCAGAAGACAGGGAGAGGGGCTGCACACACCCATCTTTGGGGCCAACGCAGCCATTGCAATCACAGACTCTCAAAGCATGTGGATGTCTGCACTGGATTTTCAAGAGATTTGGCCCCTCAACAATCAGGCATGGCAGAGCAGGGACTCAGGGGGCTCTGTCTCACACTGCTGAGCTAGTTCCTCCTGATAAGCTCAGGGAAGGGAGGAGGCCTGCTTTCAGGGGAGCACCCCCTGGTGATCCCACCAGGCTTGATCCTCTCAAGCCAAAGGTCTCAAACAGAAAACCAACCCAAAAGTCTTAAACCCAGAAAGGGACTGTAAGGAAGGAGGGAGTTTAAAAGGTAGGAGGGAGCTAAGAGGGGGCTTGGGGAGGGAGTGATCTAACCGTATTATATAGAATATAAATGCATGGAAGTGTCAAATAACTTGATTAGTAAGAGTTCCATTTATTTTTTTACTAACCTTCTTCTGGTCTCAATGAGTACATGGAAGTATTGTTATTTACTGGTGACCAGAAGAAGGTTACTGTACTGGAGGAAGTACTGGGGCAAAAAGCAGGCAAGAGGTACTGGGAGAGAACACTTAGTGTATGGACTCAGATGTTCACTTCCCAGTGGACTGAACAGAAGAGCAACGACTTCTTTGCCTTTACTACCATAAAGAGACGAGTCTTTCTCTCAATTTTGGATTGGCTTTGCAGTATATTCTGATCCACGGAATGTGACAAGAGACTAGGTCTCTTTTTAGGCCTAGGTCTCAGCCTCAAGAATTCAAAGATTTTCCGTTCACATTTTTGAACTCTGTTGCCTAGCTTACAATCCCAGGTTAGCCTCATTAAGAGACAGGCAGCATAGGAGAGGGAGGGGCGTGCCCTCATTGCCACCAGCTGGGACCCCAGCATGTAATTAAGAGATAAACAATCTCTACCCACTGTTTGGAGTTATGGTTTGGATTTACACTAGGGACTTTTAAGTATCAATAAGTTTCTTTAAAAAAGGACCTATAACAATTTTAAATATTATTAAGTCTTAATATTTCCCAGTTCAGTGGGAAAGCACTTCTTCCTTACCCCACATTGGTCTTGGATTCTATTCCTAGGACATGCTTTCTCCCACATACACACCCACATGCACTGATACACACACATACACACACACACACACACACACACACACACACACACACACACACACCTATGAAAAAAACATGATGATCCTTTTCCTGTTGAGCCGAGTTCCATTCCATTACGGTGAAGTTGAATTTTTTTTTAAAAAAAGATTTATTTATTATGTATACAGTATTCTGCCTGCATGCACACCTGCACACCAGAAGAGGGCACCAGATCTTGCTGTAGATGGTTGTGAGCCACCATGTGGTTGCTAGGAATTGAACTCAGGACCTTTGGAAGAACAGACTAGTGCTCTTAACCTCTGAGCCATCTCTCCAGCCTTGAATTTTTGAAAGCTGTTTTCAGAATGTAAGTAGTTACGATTTTTTTTAATGTCTCAGAAGGCATTTAATGTCTGTCTTACTGTGCTTTTTAGGGTTATTTATTCACCAGGAATCCTTCGGTTGTCCTTTCTCTAATTTATTTACTTCAGTATAACTTATCTATTTCCAAGAATAAACTGGACTAGAATAAAGTGTTTATTATAACATTGCTGAAGGATCCTTACTGGATGGTTCCTGAAAATTTCCTTCAGTTGTCCTTTCTCTAATTTATTTACTTCGGTATAACTTACCTATTTCCAAGAATAAACTGGACTAGATTGTTTATTGTAACATTGCCAAAGGATCCTTATTGGATGGTTCCTGAAGTTTCCAAGAGAATGATCAGCAGGTGTTTTGTTTTGTTTTCATTTATTTCATACAGGAAGAACCCGAGGACCAGAATGCAGAAGTAGGTCTGATATTCTGGTATGTACCACAGAACACATTGCTGGGCCAGGAGGCACAGTGAAGACTGAGCTTCCTCTGTGTACTCTGCCTCCACCCAACTGTTTTGGTTCCTCTTCAGTTATTGGAATGAAATGTACTTAGTTGCCTCTCCGAGAACTTATCCACACCGTTTTGATGCATCTGAGTCCAACGGTCTACTATTATGTCCTATGTAATGGTCTCTGTATTTGCTTCTGAGGGATCAAAGTGAAACAGATTTCCAGAAGTGAAAGGTAAGTTTTATAGTATGCTGCAGGCATCACACTTACATTCGTCTGAATGGCTCAGAAAGACTTATGAATACAATATCCATGGGGGATTTTTTTCAAAGTTTCTCCCCGACTCACCCATGGTGTCTTAAGGTACACACATTGGTGGGGGTTGCACCGTTTTCATAATGGTTTGTCATTTTCTTCTGACACAAAATATTTTACTTATGCCACAAGCTATTTTTATTTGACCTTAAGTGTATGAAGCGTATGGCAACAGACACTGGAGATGGCATGCAAATGAAAAACAAATTTAATTCACTACGATGGGAAGATCTGAGGAGCAGAGAGCGACATGGTGTATTCACATTCTATAAACAAAGGCTCTCTGACAAGACTGATGCGTAAATTAATACCTATCTCATAATCATGACACCCGTGAATCCTCTCTCAAGCATCCTCCTAATTCAATAATACAGATAAGCTTATAAAGCGAGAGCTTGCCGAAAATGCATGAGAGTAAAAGCAAATATTTCAAGACTATGATTAGATTTTACATGACTAAATGTTTCCGAGTCTTTGCCTATAAAAGTGTCAGGATAAATTTGTGTCTAATATTAACAAATGCAGCACTAAATTCAGATCGTTATAGCTGGGCACAAGTAAGGGGCAAATCGTGCAGCTGATATTACACATCATTCTGTTAGCAATTAGTTCAAAATATTGCATTTCTACCAGAATCCCCCATGCATAGTAATTACTGCCTTACTGTCACAAAAAATCCACAAAGTGCATTTAAACCAAAGAAGCCGAAGCTGAAATTAGTACACTGAGCGCTTGGAAAAGGCCAAACTCTTTAGCCAATTTTAGGTAGAGATACATAAATTGCCTGCTCCAATCAACTGGGAATAAATGAATACAAATTCACATTTTTAACAAAAGATAAAATGTCATAATATGTATATTTTAAATTAGTTAGAAAACCTGAAAGACGTTGATATATCTCTGTGTCTAGATTTTTGTTTTGTTTTGGGTTTTATTGTTGTGTGTTTGTCTATATTTTCCTTGGAACCTTGGAATAGGAATCTTCAAGCAGGGCATAGCTCACATTGTGACCCATGTGTTCTAGAGGAAAAGGCACATGAATCAGGAGTTCAAAGCCAGCCTGGGATCCATGGGGAATGCTAAGCCAAGCTGAGGTAACTCTGAGATCCTAACCTTAAGAAGCAAGATAACACAAAAGGATACATTGCATTATCAGTTTTAGGGCTTATTAAAAACAGATTTGGTAAAACTTAATCATTTATAAGTAAGTACTTGATATAAGAATTTTGATTTCAGATTTATTCTAAAGGATCATTTATCTATTATTTCTTTCATTAGAGGAAAATATTTCAGAAAGTGTTAGAATAGTACCAGAGAGCTTATTAAGAGAAAGCAGGAACCTCTTAGCCTCCACTTGGAGGCTGAGACAAGGCATTATCTTCTTGTTTAGAGTTAATCCAGTTGGGCAGGTCAATGACCTAGCTAAGACAAGCCATGCTAAAGAGGTAGAAAATTATCCCTTTAAGGAGCTAATGTATTTTCACTTCCCAGAATCCCTGCCACATTGAACAGTCCCTTTGAGCCACCTTAAGACTGGGCTAGGTCAGTGTGCCTTTCTAAATCCTAACTTAGACTGCTGTAACTCTTCCCTTTCCTTCTCTTCTGTCTTTTTTTACTCCTGATGCCCATCAGAGCCTCACTCTGCTTTTGCCGGTACTGTAGGCTTCTTTACTCTTCCTCCAAAGCCCACATCCCTGCTGTGCAGCTGCCTATTCAGCTTGTGGCTAGCGCCCATGCTGTCTTAAAGCAAACAGCGTTGCCTTTTCTTCTTTTTCTTCTGTATTCTCTTCTTCTGGGAAGCTGCTGAAATTCACAGCTTATTCAACCCTACAGTTTTCTTCTCTTCCCTTCCTCCTTGTCCTTTTCTTCTTTCTCCTCCTCTTATTCCTCCTCCTCCTCCTTCTTTTTAAAAATAAAACTATCCCAGGGCTTCTGTTTAAGTTTGTTTTTTTAAATCCTTCTAATTAATGAGACTAAGAATTCCAAGAGAGACTCTGACTTCTCTGGTTTCATCAAGGAACAAAGATAATCTCCCAAATTTCCAGTAAGGTAAATTTTCAGGCAGAGATAGAAATGTGTACCTATAGAAGTTGTAAGATACAAATTTATATATCATTTAAACTAAGTCAAATTATGTAAGATAGGGAAAATAAGACTAGAAGGGAGCTCAGGCAGTGCAGTGCACACAAACATGTGGACCCAAGTGTGATCCTCAGAATACACTTAAATACCCAGATACGATGGCACAAACTGTAACACTAGCACTATCGCTGAGGAGCCAGAGACAAGTGGATTCCTGGGTTCAGTAGCCAAGCAGTCCAGAGTAGACAGTGAGTCCTGGGCTAGTGAGAGACCTTGCCTTGAAAACAAGATGGACAGAACTTGAGGAGAAGTGGCACGTAAAGTTGTTCTCTGTCCTCCACATATATGTACACATAATTGCACACATATAGAACATACACAAACATGGACCTGTGCTCATGGGGCATACACAAAGTAAAATTAAACGGAAATATAAAACAGAAAAGACAAGCCTATTGCAATTCAGGGATGATGTAGTTTTTCACAAAACAAAACGGAGTTGTAAGAGCATATAAACACCATAGGATCTCAGCTTTCATCTACATTAACAGTCACACCATAGTGGGCATGTACTTTGTCATCACTCTTTTATATGCTGCTCACAGAAGTTTGGTGAGGATCAAAATGGTCATGGCTAGGGGTTAGGGGTGTAGAAAGAAAGTGCGGAAACTTAAAGAGGAATGTAGGGAGAGCCTTAGAACGATTTTCAATGACTTAAAGTATCTAAAGTTAGAGATAATTATGAAAAATGTGATTCAGCCTAAGCCAAGGAAGTATTCCAACAGAAACTGATGAGATGTTCAAAAAAACATTGCTTTAAAAATAACGTTAAGTGTTAAAGGAGAAGTCAGGTTCCGTCTAGGCTTGCTTTCTATTGCTGTACTAACTCAAAGGTCAAGAGCAACCTGCGGGGGAGGGGGGACAAGGGGGGATGGGTAAAGCTCATCTTACAGCTTTTACTCCATCACAGTCATGATAGAAAGTCAGAAGAGGACCTAGAGGCAGGAGCCTGGAGGTGGAAATCTAAGCCGAAGCCATTGGAGAGCACTTGCTCTTCAAAGCTTTCTCAGTTTGTTTTCTTATACACCACAGACCCACCTGCCCAGGAATGGCACCACCTTAGTGGGCTGGGCCCTCCCATACCAGTCTTTACTAATAAAAAACAGAAACCAAACCAAACCAAAGCAATAACAACCAACAAACTTTCCCAACTCTTTCCTATTGGCTAATCTGATAGAGACATTTTCTTATTTGAGAATCCCTCTTTCCAGATGATCCAAGCTTGTGTCAAGGTGACAAGAAAAGCTAACTAGCCCAGGCCATCTTCATAAAGACAAATCCAATGTGTAGAATTTCCATGCTAGAGACTATGAAATAATGTCTAGAGAAACAATCTCATTCCAACCAGTACATGATTGTACTCTTCTCGGGGGTGGGGGGGGGGAGCCAATAAACCTTTTGGTCCTATCCAGAGTGAAGAATAGAAGTGGAGCATAGTTTACCATTAAATAAAAGTGAGATTAGATAAAGGTAATAAGCACCAACAGTCTCCAAGAGTAGACCGTCCAGTGCCTTGAATTGCTGACAGCACAGGGTTCTTGATGTGGCATGAAGAGAGCTTAGACGCATCCAGAATCTGCCTCCCCAGTGCTGTCTCACACAATAGCACCATAGAATGATGCAAGGTAAGGCCATTAACGAGAAAAATAGGCAAGTTCTACTAATAAAAGAAAGGTTAGTAGAGGAGGCTCAGGAGCTGCCTTAGTAGATTTCTTTGCACTTGGATTTGAATGTGACAACATGGCTTAAAGTTCTAAAAAGCAATGGTGAGCATCCTGGCCTTTGTAAAGGAGCCTACTTGAGAACTAAGCGGGGCTAGAGACAGCGTGAGGATGCAGGCTGATCATATTTAATGTCACAGATTAACAAGTCCCTTCTGGGAATCGTTTCAAGTCATTTTTTGGTGCAGTAAGTATTGTGTGCTTGTAAAATGACCAAAGCATTCAGCTTCTTGTTCCTGCTCCTGTGTGTAGGAAAGAGTAAGTGCCATTATTAATGGTCTTTGATTACAATAGATCAACAGTATTCTCACGATAAAAAAGAGCTGTGTACTATGGTGGGGAGATGCTGGCTAGCAATTAGGGATAAGAACAAGAATCTTGGGCCAGGGATTTGACCTGATGATTAGGGATGGCCATCACCAAACCAGGTGATCTGATTTCAGTGCTTACAACTTACACAGTGCAAAGAGAGAATAAACTCCCGCAAGTTGCTTTCTGACCTCCACATGAATTCCATCGCACGTACAACTCCCTCACCAATAAAGAAACCAATATGGAACAAGATATAGAAAGGAGAAAGACCTTCATTGTTTCTCTGCAGAATTGCAGAGTCAGGGGCACTTCGCGATTACTACGGCAATACTGCCCAGAGAAGCCTCATCTTAAGTGCTATATTTTAAATAAATTGTGATATAAATGACAATGCAAATATACCACAAATGCCTCTTATGCAGTGACTAGAACAGGAAGCATGAATTTGATACATTTGATACATTTGATATAAGATACAAGATAGTATTTTGGTTACCTTGTATGGAGTAACATTTTGCCAGTTACTAATTTTAATTGCAGTTTCCCAGAAGTGTTCTATATTTTACTCTGCCACTCATGGTCTATTTTAAACATTGCATGAGTGGTTCTGTTAACTATATATTTTAAGAAAATAGGACATGAACAAATCAAGTTTTAGGTCTCACATATACAACTTTTGGCATTGAATACATAATGGCTTTGTCATTCATTCTCACATCTCAAGGTAGGTGGGTGTTCTCATTTTATGAAACGATGTGTCAATTATGAGTAAGGGTTTAGAGAAGAGGATGGATTTATGTAACTCAACTTACTAAACAGAAATCCTGTCCTGAGAATTACAATAAAATATTCAGAATGCACAAGTACACCTGAGGGATAAACATTGTTTAGTGGTCCTAAGTAATTCCCTTTGTTTTAAACCATGAAAACTGAGCTGGGGTGTAGTTTAGTAGGAGACTGCCTGGACATCATGCGAAAAACCTTTTGAGTCTGATGCCTAGAAAAAAAAAAAAAAGGTAAGAAATTAGGCCAACCGAATGCATCTTTATCTACTGCAATGAGGCACAGACTCTGTGGGCAAATTCTGATGAAGAAGTGCTGATCTTAATGAAATATATGATCTTTAAAGCATAAAGACAGCCACCAACAGAAAAATATCTGACTTTGGATTGACAGGATGGCTCAGCAGGTAAAGGGACTTTGCTCCCAAACACGAGTTTGATCATCTAGATCCACAAGATGGAAAGAGAGAAAGCAATTCCTGAAAGTTGCTCTCTGATCTATGTATCACCCATGTATACTGGTACACATACTCATATGCACACATGCATACACACACACATACATGCATGCACAAAATAAATAAATTGAAAACTTTAAAGACAGTAAAGCATTAAAAAAAAAAAAAACCCAAGAAGAGACTTGATACCCTATGAGCATATACAGGGGGAGGAAATCCCCCTTAGGAACAGTTATAGGGGAGGGGAATAAAGGGGAAATGGGAGGGAGGGGAGAATGGAAGGATACAAGGGATGGGATAACCTTTGAGATGTAACAAGAATAAATAAATTTAAAAAACCCAAATAGTATAAAGCCTATCTAACAGGTTAGAATAGTGGGCTTCATATTTCGCTACTAAACCTTACTTGTCTTCTATACTCTGATCTGTGTGCCTCATCTGAGTCTTTTGGATGATGATCACCAGGGAGCTAAGGTAAGGCCAGAACCAGCTCTCAGTTATATGTACAGATAGGCCGCAAGAACGAACAGGAATATATGGAGGATGAACACTGTGGCCGGGAAATGGGACACTCTCAGGCAAGGTGAGCCTCTAAGCATTGCTATGAAGATGAACGTGTTTGTGGGGACAGGGATGCTTTGCAGGGATGTCTGACATCTGAACGTAAAGTCTGAAGGTGCTGGGGACTGAGTGATGCCTTGGAGTTAATCACTGTAAAGGGGTTAAATTTAGCTTACTGAGAGACTCTGGGGTCTCCATATATCCTAATGAAAATAATATATATATATATATATATATATATATAGTGATTATATCCTGTAGAAATTCTCCAATGGCCTTCTCAGTTGATTTTTTTTTTCCAGACAGCGTCCGAGAATGTCCTCAAACTTCTGAAGCAGCCAAGGCTTTGCTGATCTTGTCTCTTGCTTCCATTGCCCACGTGCTGGGTTACAAGCACCCAGCACACAAGGCTGAGGAAAGTCCTCTTTAAATACATTAAAGTCCTAGCTTGGCTTACTGGCCAATGATGCCTATAAATAACTAATAGAAATTTAGGCAGCGACAGGCATCTTACGATTTCTTCATTTGTTCTGCAATGTCTAAATTCTATAACATAACTTTATATCTTTTGCTAGACAAATAATAAGCCTATGAATTCTTTCCACAAATATATAGCTCTCCTAAAATAATACAACGAAGGAGCCTAGGCAGTATTCTTGTATGCAAATGTCCCACGTAACCCAGGACCATGTGCAATGGCTATACATTATGAAAAATATCTCAGGAGTGAATGCAAAACTAAAACTAAAAACAAAACATTTAAATATGTAATGTGGGCCAATTTCAATTGTGATTCTAAGGAAGCAAAGGGAACAAAATTAATTCCCATATAATCCACAGGCGTAAGCCATCAGAGCGGTGTCCAGTTTCTCCCTAGCAGAAACATCACTTCTCTGCTCTCAGCAGCAGACTCGCTGAGTGCAGCGCAGACAGTTCTTTTTCTTACTCCTTCTCATATTCCGTCTCTTGCACTGAGGTCCTAACTCACGCATGCCCCAGGCAGTATGAAAAGCTCACTGTGATCCCATGTGATGAAGCAGGCCCCAAAGATAAGACGCACCAGGTCAATCTATTCTTTGGTCCCTTGATCTAATTTAGCTTGGGGAAAGAGAAGTCTCCTACAAAGAGAATGGAGAATGAGCTGGAGTCATGTCCTCACTGAGTCTTGTTTTCTTAAGACATTTTAAAAGTAAGGGCAGGAAGTAGGGCTTGAGAGCTGTGGGCTGGGGGAGGGGAGCCGCCCTCGTAAGAAAACCACAGTGTGTTTGTCCCTAACTGTAGAAACTGTAAAAGAACAGAGAGGAAGAAAAGTTCAGAGCTGTTCTGTGTGATGGGTCTTGGGGTCAACCTGAAGAAGAATAGAAGATGGAGCAAGAGGGAAGTGGGATGTCTGAGGGAAGTCTCTAGAAGGAATGTCTACCTGTACAACGCTGCTGTAAATCTGCAGAATAGAGGTCCAGGTAGCAAACACAGTGCCCCAACTTAACATTTTCTAATGAGATAAAAATCACTACGATGCTCCAGAAGGAAATGAGAGTCTCCAGCACGCAGTGATGGAGGTGAGCAGCATGTTCAACGGGTACAAATGCATGGTTTGTGTGACAAGAATAATGCAAATGAGCAGTGCAAGGGTAAATAAATGCTTCTGTGACTATGGGGTTAGCACGTTTGTTAATGAATATCATGTGGAACACGTGGAAATGAGAAATACATGGCAGGGATGAGTTATGGCTTCTTATGATACAGTTATTTAATATAAGTAAAGAATTATTATTATAAATATAATTATATAAATTATATATAAATTATAATTATAATAAACAAAGAGAACATGAAGCTAATTTGACTGAGAAAATCACAATTCTTTTAAAATAAATGTTTAGAGAATAATGCTTTTATTTCATCTTCTGCTAATTTTAATGTGTTACTGTTTAAATTTTACATACTATATTAAACATATTTTTTCAGGTTCACATCTGCATGCTTGATAAAATTGATTATTTATAGTTCAAGGATTGTAGACATGCTTTTATTTATCGCTTTGCTAGTTATATCCATGTTAATAGTGAAGAAGTGCTGTGGGATATTTGGCAGCCCACTAAAAACCATTTATTTATTTATTTCTATGTGTGTGTGTGCATGTGCGTGTGTATGCATGCACGTGTGTGCCTGTGTGCGTGTGTGCATGTGTGTGTGTAAAACTATAAAACTAATACTTTGGTATATTCCATTTATGGTCTTTTCTCATACTTATTTTTACTTATTTTTCCCCATCATGGTAGAAAGGCCACATGTGAAGCTCTGTGCAGGCTCTGTAAGAGCTCAAACACTGAGTCATATTCAGAGCCTTTCTAATTCACTTCAAGAGTTTTTTTTTTTTTTTTTTTCTTCTTCTTCTTCTTCTTCTTCTTCTTCTTCTTCTTCTTCTTCTTCTTCTTCTTCTTCTTCTTCATTAAAGAGAGTTGGAATACAAAGAAAACCCTGTTTTAGATTTTTTAAATTATTTATTTTTATTCCTGCATATGTATGTGTTGTTTCTGTGTGGGTATGTGCACAGGAGTGCAGGTGCCTGTGGAGCTCAGAAGAGCACATCGGAACTCCTGGAGCTGGGAGTCAGGCAGTTCTGCACCTCCTGACAGGCGTACTTGGCGTCTAGCTCAGATCCTCTGAAAGAGCAGCAAGTGCTCTAAGCCTCTGGGCTATCTCTTTAGTCCCCTGCCCAGTTTTTAAAAATGTGTCTTTCCAAGCGCTCCAGTCTTAACGTTTTGACCTAGTTTTAAACCCAGCTTTAGCTTTGAGGCTACATTTTATAAAGCCAGAGCACAAGCCACAGTTCTTAAAATGCAACTCAGAATTAGGCCCACAGAAGACATTAAGCCAGCAGACATAAACACATCGAAATATGTAAACATCACGATAAAATACAATGAAATGAATTAAGAAAAAAAGGGTAGCATGGTTCAATATTCTCCCTTTAACTTCATATTATAACTTATACTAGATTTGAATTGGTGTAAGTAAAATCCAGTGTTACATATTTAACTACTGAATCCAATGTAATTTCAATACTGAAACCAGAATCAGGAGAGATGAGAGAGAGAGAAAGAGAGAGAGAGAGAGAGAGAGAGAGAGAGAGAGAGAGAGAGAGAGAGAGAGAGAGAAGAGGGGGGAACAATCCATCCTCCTACAGTAAACTGTATGCAAAAACACTTAAACACTTGAGAGCACTGTAAAGGAATCCAGGGTTTGTAGTTGGGGAAGAAATTACAAAGCATTATGTAAACGCCAGGGAAAGAAGTCAGTTGTAATTCAAGGCTTAAAATGCCCATCCAGCCAATTACAAATTCAGGAGGATTCTAAAAAATTTAATACACCCGGATCTTTAATCTGCCACAAAGGCAGTGCCAACTTGAGGCAAAATGGCAAATCCTGAGCTGGGCAAAAATGAGACTTGCCTAGAAGACCTTTGTTGTAGGTCTTCAAGGATTGACTAAAGGATGCTGAGGATTTTCTCAGCTGCTCTTGGCTCAGCGGGAAGGAGACATGGGCAGACAGCTTCAGAAAGGATGCCAGGTAGCACCAGCGACTGCAAACAAGGAAGTGCTGACTTTAGAGGGATGGAGACAGATACGGAAGCCGGGCCCACAGAACTAGCAGCTAAATTAGTATACGTACAGACACACTCCGTGCCCTCTCGTGCATGCCAGTGCTCACAGCCATCACACTTCCTTCCTGTGGCTCCAGGGCGGCACGTGCAGAGTCCCGTGACCGGGTCACAGGGAACAGGCAGGGAGCCATAGGGGTCACACTCACACTCTTGGCAGGAGCCTCCAGGGCTGGTTGGGCTGCCAGTGTAGCCTGGGGCACACCTAGATTGGAACAGGAAAGAACACAATAGAGATGAATGAAAGTCATACCTCTATATCTGCTAGTGTGTGTGTGTGTGTGTGTGTGTGTGTGTGTGTGTGTGTGTGTTACACGTGTGCATGCGCACGCCCACGTGCACGCTGGTGTTTACCATAACTAGAGATTGAGGGATTGGGTCTCAGGTCTTACATATGAAAACATACTCTGGATGAATCTACTTTTCTTTCTTTCTTTCTTTCTTTCTTTCTTTCTTTCTTTCTTTCTTTCTTTTTCCTTCCTTCTTCCTTCTTTCCTTCCTTTCTCTTTTCTGTTTTGTTTTTTTTGTTTTTTCTTTTCAGTTGCACAGGCTGGTCTTAAACTCAGTTTGTAGCAGTATGAACATATCATCCTCCTGCCTCATTCTTCTGAGTAGCCTGAATTGTGGGTCTGTATTAGCAGGCCTGGCTTGGTCATTCTCTTTCTAATCTATGATAACAAGTGTGCAGGGAAAGGATTGTTTATGTAAGGACTCTGAAGGTATTTCTTGGCATCTGCACAGGAAATGAAGGTATTCTAAGCAGGTTCAGATTGATGAACTCCGTCAAGTGTTCGTTGTAAGACTAATGAAGATAAAGTACAGGAAGGGTCGTCTACATTATAGGGACAATCAAGAAATGTAAGCGATTTTTAGAAGCTGATCGCATCTGGGGAGGTCATACTGTGATTTAAATGATTTCAGGAGCACTCATAAGTGGAGCACACTTATCTAGAAGGTTACAGTAAAAATTTAACAGAGACCTTTGGTTTCGTTTAGGTGAATGGAAGTTTTTTTTGGGGGGGGGGAATATAACCTGGTTGCTTATATGTTAGAGATGATAATAAATTCAAAGCTATAACAACATGTGAGAATTGCAAATACAATTCAAACCACTCACATTTGCAAGTATAAAACCCTGCTCATCTGTAAACCACATGATCCTCCAATTCCTACTGATTTTACATGAATGCATATGAAAATGATGGATTTCTGTGACCAGTCTGCTTTCAGACAGTAATTGTGATCTTGCTATACATTCTTCTAGTCTTTTCTACACATCTGCTTAGGCAGATAGTGGTCATTTCAATTTATAAAGTTAGCTGTAGCATAAAATATATGTGTTATAAGTTGCTGCAAAAGATCCCATTGGTGCCCAGGGTTGCACACAGTCGTGATCCTATTGGTGTTTTCAAGGGCATTAAATGAGAATTCACTTCAACATAATCCCAAGGGATATGGTGGGCATAGACAAGACATGCACTATCATCTATAATCTATGTCCAAATGGTATATGCATCTTCAAAATAACTGAAACCATTTTTGGATGTTTATATTGTAAACTGTTGAATCTCTGCTAATTCCTAGTGATATGGGCAGTGTGATTGCACTGCTCTGTACATATATGAAAGTGCCAAATGTTATGTGTAGTTATCATATGCAGACCTTTGACAATGTATCTTACAAATAGGTACATTTTATTGGAATTTGTAAAACTTACACCTAGTTACTCCATTCATTTCTATTATCATTATCCGTATAACCATTGCTGGTCATATAAAAGATACGTAACTAGTTGATAGGAAATAATAACAAATGTGTATCTAGTTTTAAAAATGACTAATGGTTTCAGGAGCTCCAACAAGACTCTAGTGAGGTGGGCAAACAGACCATGGAAAAGAAAACTGTAATTGTGATTTCATGTGATTTTTCAATCTTAGCTTTCTTACATAGAAAATTCTAGAATATAAACAGTCTCAAAATGTGCTCTGCTTTAAGGCAAAGGATATAGACCTTTGAAATCCATCCTCTCTTGTTAATTATTGGCGATGAGCCACCAGAGGAAGAAAGGAGTAAAATTCTCAGGCTAATTATACCTTTTTCTGTGAAGGAACTTGGGCAGGATGCCAACAGGCCCCCTTACACATCTGATTATCAGGAAAGAAGTGTTAAGTAGGTGGAAAATGGGACCCAGATATGTTGCTGGAAGTAAGCTAAATCCACAAACTGTTATGAAACCATTACATTGCTGCCAATTATACTGAGGTCTCAGAATGTACACAACATGATAATGTTAGTTGCCCTGCCGTGTCTGAAACATGAGAAAGGCCAGTAACTATTTGAACACCTACCTTCCTGATCTCATGGGGATGTGTATCTGCCTAGGGTAGTCAATCTGGGACTGCGTTCCGTGCTTAGCTTTTGCGTGGAACCTAAATTCAGCTTAATGCTGCTTTCTCAGATTTTGTATTTTCTCACCGTCAGAAGCCTTTGAATGGCATTGATTGCCTACTAAAAAGTGGGATCCATAACAAACACTTCATTTTCTGGGTAGGGCTAATTACTCTAATTACCTTCCAATTCAAGAATACAGAAAGACCCGCTGCTACAAGGCCAAAGTGCTGAGAACAATGGCACATGTGAAGTTATTGCTGAACACTATTGGCCAGTGAAATAACTGAGAACAATGTGGCCAGCTTCTCAATTTCCATAACTTTGGAAAAAACTTGACACCTGTTCTTATAAAATTATATCTGATTCTGTTTATATTAAAACATAAATTAAACAATCATGAAATTATTTGGCATCACTAAGGGCTCAACATGAAGTTAGAACCAACACATTTTTTAAAATAGCACTCCTAAAGCTATGAAGATAGTTTTGAAGCATTGATTACTCCAATATAAGTGATGAAATTATATATTAAAAAAACACCCTAATGGTATGTGACCCTTTACGATCTCCCTGTGTGATTGTCAGTACCTTTCGCAGTACTGTCCTTCATATCCCTGAGGGCAGGCAGTGCATCGGTAATCATCCAGGCCTTCCTGCACACAGGAGGGGCTGAAACTGAATCAGAAAACAACACATACAATGTTAATTGCTTTTTTGATAAAGTTCAGTATTTCTATCCATTTCCAAGGGTACTGGGACATTTTGCTGTGTGTATGTGTGTGATAAATACATTTACAAATATCAATAAAGGTCTTGTTTATGGCAAGGACAATTAAACAGTACTAATGATAGCAAACGTGGTTAGTTTTAATGAATTAATAAGATCTCACATTAAAGAAATAATGATTTTTGAATTCTAATAATTTTATGAAACCCATATAAATACTAAATATTCAACAAGATTATCATAATTTTTATTAATCCAAAGACAATTTCTGACAGGAACATGTGTGCCTGTGTCTTACAGTAGACCAGGTATCACTGAATAGCTTCTAGGTTAAAAGCCAAACCAAAAAAAAAGAGGATACAAAAATCATATAATTTTTTTTTTTACCTGAAACCTTAGTCCAAATTACCACTGGCCATTCAACATGTGGAGTGTGAATGGATGTTCCACTTAGAATACAACAGGGCCTTTCCCAACCTACCAGATTCCAACACTCTAACAAATTACACAACGTAATTTTATCTAGCGTGTGGCAAGAAGGCAAAGCTTTCTGTATGAAAAGGAACAAAATTTGCTCACTATTTTATGGGCTTTTAAATAACTGCTCTGTAATCACATGTGCAGACCACAGCCTGACCGCAGCTCAAAACAGTGCTGTGTTCTCTGCATTCCCAGTGGATAAGACTTCTTGGAGCATCAGGAAGAGAAAGCTTCCTTGCTGTAAACCAGCAATGCCTCAGATATTCTGTTTCATTATTTGAGGGCTTCTAAATCATTCCATAGAAAGAAGCAATACTAAGGGTTGTTTTCAGGCCAAGATCCAAATGGTAGTCCACACCATGTCCATACTCTTTGGTTTGGGCATCACTGGGGTTGCATCTTGTAATAACATGCATGCATTAAAGCCACATAAATTCATGGTTCATGAATGGATGCTTCATTTTAACTTTTGCATAATGTGCAAACAAATGAATCTACTATGTACAACCTTGCTATCCAACCAATAGATTTTTTTTTTGTCTTCCAAAGATCTTAGACCCCCAAACTCATAACTTGTATATGAAGTTAAAGAACTGAAAACTTGATGCAAAGAACATGTGTATGGGTGCATGCCCATGCACAACACATTGATGTTCATACATAGGCCCTGTGAAACAGATTCTAGATATTGTAAATACAATTCTAGACTGGCCAATAGAATGGATTACAGTCAAGTATTGTAAAATAACAAAGTCCTTGATAAGTTAAGTGTCTTAAAGTACTGTAGCACTCCTGGACATGTTGGTACAAACTGTTGAAGTACAGTTTTTGTGATGGGGTTTGATTTTTATTTTCAACCATATAAAAGGACTTTGGAACAGGGCGTATGGGAATGTCATCTTCCCTGAAGTCGGTGTCAATCTCTCTTCTCACAGCTCCTCTACCCCTGACTCCTATCTCATCTCCACATGGCTCTTTCTTAGTAACCACCTTCTTCTCTGTTCCTCGTGGGGACTAGTCACAAACATGCCACTGCACAGCTTGTAAAACTGACCGGCTCTGTTCCCTGCAGGACCTTAGCTGGATTACAGAGCTGCCTGGCCTCCTGGAAACCACTTCCTTCTGGTTTTGACCCCTGCTCACAGGCTGTTTCTTTACTGGATCTATTTTGTGTTTTTCATCTGTTAATGTGATCTGGAGCTGAGGGTTAGATTTCTCCTCTCAGTCACTCCCTTTGTCCTGAGGGCCTTTAAATGACTGTGTTCGCTCTGGTCTTGAAAGCTGATTTTCTCTTCCTCTGGAAAAACCAAATGCACCTGACTTTTCCTCAGCTTAGTCTGCGGTTAGGCTTCTGTATCCTCTGCTAAATGCGTAGAGTCAATGCTGCCCCTTTCTTCTACACTCTATCAAACCGTGGTTTGATGTATAAATGTCACTGGAGCTACTCTTAGTGGCTTCATCACATTATCCTATACCGTGCCACCTCTGACCTCCATGAAAATGCTAGCATTCACCTCTCTACCCTCTTCCACTTTCACTGTTTTTCAGCTGTGTTAACCCTGTCTCCACCAACTGTGGGCCAGGGTCAGTTCACTGTGTCCCCTCAGCTGGACTAATCTTGCAGCCATTCCATAGGCTCATTCTACCACTTTCTTCACATTACTGCACCAGCCACACCTGTCTAAGGTCATTGACCCTTACTGAAATGGTGCAATGGCACGCCCCGCCCCCCTTCATTCCCCGCCCCCCCATTCTCTGGGGCTACTTGCTTTGTTCTGCAACTATTGTCTCAACCTATATTTTACATTACATGTCCCTGTTCACTGTCTTACTTATGGAAAAACACAACTTCCAAGGGAGCAATAAATAGGACTATTCGGCCTGCTTACATATTCCCAGTTTGAGAAGGTATTCTCAGATGGCATTGGGTTGGCTCTTCACTAAATATTCGTTGATCAAAGGAGTGGATAAAATACTACCTCTCTCTTCAGGGACTGTACAATTATGTGGGACCCCCACACAAATGTAGGATAGGACACATTTTCTTTCTTATTCAGAATATCAAGAAGGAGTACTTCCTACTTCACAAAAGTTTGACAACATCTGATTGAAGTCAAGGCGTGATGTGACATGCATGGGCGGCATGACAAAGCACAGAAGCATGCTGTGCCAGGAAAATGACTGCAGCGGAAGTGGTTCTTGAACTGGATTCTTAAAACTGGGCTGGATTTTCATATGGGTTATGTTAGGCCTTAGTGAGAAGGAAGACTTTTGAATTGAGCAAGCGACTGCAAGCTCGGCATCACATGGAAAGATGCCGCGGGTCAAGGCTTGCAGAGAGAGACTGACGCTACCCTACAAAGGTTCGCCCTTTCCTTGGGTGTAAGCAGTAGACCGTGTGTGTGTGTGTGTGTGTGTGTGTGTGTGTGTGTGTGTGTGTGTGTGTG
>OU015750.1:81372166-81388939 GCA_907169655.1 Acomys percivali
GTGTGTGTGTGTGTGTGTGTGTGTGTGTGTGTGTGTGTGTGTGTGTGAGAAAGTGCTGCTGCTGACTCACACCATTGAAGGTTTATGGTATTTGATTTGATCCAAGAGAAGGAAGTTAATTCTGAGGCTATGAGCTGGTAGTCACTGAGTCTTCCTTGCCTTAACTGAAGTCACTAAATTAAGACATCTCACCTCTCCCATCTGTGGCTCTATTTTTACACGTTGGGGGAAAAAGTGCCTCTCTTTGCCCGAACTAGTTTTTCTACTTTGCCTCGTAAGCCTTCTTACCGTCCATAGATATTTCTGTGTTAATTAGGCTAATATGTTCCAAGCTACAGCTGGTGAGATTAGTGGGTCATGAAATCAGCTTAGTCTTTCTGCTGAAGATTTTCTCTGAAAAAATGTATGATAAGAAAATTGAATAAATGGAAGGATACATGCACACATATTTGACTGTCTACATATTGGCTTTTGAACACCAGGTTATGATATTTTAAAAGGATACTTACAGTTGTGGTTAATAAAGTCTGAGTAGCATTTCGGCTATAACTATGATGTTTTGACTCTCTCAGGCTCCTTAGCATGAAATTTACACTCAAATCATGAAATAAAAATATGAATATTTCTTTAATTGATTCTGATAACCAAGCAAGGTAGAATTGTATATTTGCAATTTCCTAAACTGGAAGGTGTTCTTTAAACCCTTTCTATTTAAAGTCCACCCCAACTATTGTCATCCTTCAACAGTGACCCTCCCTGGTAAAAGCTGCCACCTTTGCTCAGCCCCCTTTGAAAGAGCAATCCTGGATGCTGGCTAGCTATTGCTCCTGGTTCCCTTGGTACCAGGGACAATGCTGCCCTAGGTTTGATCCCCTGGCTTCTTCTGCATCTGCATCTGCTCTCCGCTTTCCTAGTGATGGAGACTCAAGAGAAGAAGCCCATTTTTCCTTCTCTCTGTGTGCACCCCTTGCGGAACATCCACCTGAGAAATCCAATCTAACTTTAATTCATTTATTAACATATTTCCTCCTTCATCTGCTCCTGCAATTTTCAGATTTCCATTCTGCACAGCTATTTGCATATTTCCATTCAGACAGACCTTTCACATCTATCTGAACCCATTTAAACCGTAAATTACCTGTCTTCAGCAGCGGCTCTCTCATGATTCCCCTCTGTAAGTTCATGGCTCCACCATTTTGGGGGCAAACTGGCTGAAGTCATCAGCTTTCAACTCCTGCCTGGACTCTCACCCCGCCAACTTAATTAGCCAGCAGTTGTGTAGTGCTGTGCGAAACAAGTCCCTCACACTCATGCCTGCGCTGCCCTCTTGTTACTGGCACCTGGCTTTCAGCTCTCATTATCTTTTGCCCAGGTTAGTGCAATCACCCTTTTAATTGGTCTCATTGCTTTTTTTTTTTTTTTTTTTTCCCTTTGCCTGCTTCATTTCTTTGTGTTTGGCTCTATCGTAACTGGCTTCGTAAAATGTGCTTCTGATCATTTAAACTTTTTTTTTTAAATGAAAAAAGCTCGCATATTTTAAATTAACACCGAAAGTTAAATGGTAATTTTATGGACTGGCATTCAAAGATCTCTTCCATAGTCTCTGTGTTCCCCGTCACCTTCTTCAGCAATGTGGGGTCCTGTTTATACCCCACACTCCAAACTTTTGCTTGCTAGCTGTTAAGCAAGCCTGTGTTGTGCTTTCTAAGCATTCATGCACATTATTATTTTTTTTTTTTTACTACTCAAACCTGTAGAAGTCCCCAGTCTACTCCTGGTAATGCATTACGCATAATAGCACTTCTTTTAACATATTTTTTACCCTTCCGCATTAAGAATGGTATTTGTGACTTTAAATTCTGTCACCATTTCCTTAAATGCCAACGTTTTATAAGAACTTTCTCCAAGAAATGGCAGGATTCTATTTAACACTCTCTGAAGCTGTAGGTATTTCAGTGTACCTAAGAAGGAATTATTACAGACTTTTTTTTTTAAACCCAAGTGGTTCACATTTTAATAAACAATGAAATAAATGGAATTCCTCTCCCTCCTCAGAGGGAGAGCTGGGAAAGGGAAATAATTTCATACCCCTATACTTCTGTACTTGAGCAATAAGATCATATGTCTTATCTTCATCAATATCCACCATACCTAACAATTTATGTTCGGCACCCTGGAGAGAACTGTACACTTGCAAGGGAGAGGGAGATAATTTATACAGAACTGTTTTCAGAATGCATACAAAGCTAAAGATTAAGACACAGGGTGAATGTGCACAGTGGAATTTTATTTTGTCTGAGTGGCTTTGTGGCTCTTTCATTCTTAAGGAATCCAGAATTCCAATGCTAGGCAAACTGCCATATCTTCTTTATAGAAACAAATTCTTCGAGGAAAGTAAGTGACTTTGCCATGTGGAGATTGAACCTATACAAATCACCTATCAGAAGTATAGATAGTTTTAGCAAAAACGTAAATCAAAACACGAAGGGGTTTGCAATAATAGATATAAAACAGGGCAGAAGGCTCAGGCACATGCTTCAGCCCGTCTTTCCCTGAGGTGGTGGTTCCATGGTACCATGCTCAAGCCATCCGGAACGAAAGGGTCTGTGCTCCTAGCCAGTGCTGACTTCTAAAAATCACTTAACAGTAAGTTACCCTGATTTCATTGTGACGGTTTTCAATTGCCTCTTTGGTAATTTTTTCCCAGTATTGAATCCAACCCATAGAATGAGAGGAAACAAAACAGCCACAAATGTGATTTGGTGTACATGTAGACAGTTCTTCACAGCTGAATCACAGACAAAGAGTAAAGGCCACACAAGGCCTGTGCATTCATAGAACCACGCACATCTCTAACACATTGCTTGTCTTAGAAACAAATCTAATGTCAAAATTGATAGTTAAATTTTTATTACCAAGTATTATTTATTACTCAAAAGAGGGTTTTGGAATGGAAATGAGTGATTCAGTATCTACATACTGACTTTGGTTGTATTTTTAGCTTATTAAAAAAATCTGTGGCTTGAGAGGATTTTTTTTTTTTTTTGTCTATTCAGAAAAATTGGCAAATTATAAACAAGGTTATATCCCAGGCAGATGGGATTACTAATGGGAAAAATGATTATATGTGTCAATCTTACTTGTTGCTCGGAGAAATCAGAGGACATGCACAGGGTTGACAGTCACTTGGCAATCCCCTGACAATTCCATAGTAGCCAAGGGCACATCGCTCACAGAAATCACCAGCAGTGTGATGCTGACAATTCTGTAAAAGAAAATGAAAGTTGCTTTTAATGTACAGGGAGTTACACTGTATCATATCACACAGTTCCCCCATAAATGTACACACACACAGAGGAGAGAGAGAGAGAGAGAGAGAGAGAGAGAGGGAGAGATATTACAATTATCAATTCTTCAGTCAAACATTTTTTAAAGATCTTTTTTATTTAAGAAGCTGACACTATGTGTGGTAGCTAGATTATTAACAAGAGATTTTGTTTTACCTAAATCAAATTCTCTGTTAATTTTCTTTAACTCAAAATAAGCAAATAGAAATTCAAGAATCTCTCAAATCTTAGCTCTGTGAAAAGCCATAGAAAGTGGTAAAAGACCTGGGCCCTGATGCCTGTCCATTGGGGGACTCTGATCCAAAGTGGAAAGCATAAATGTATTGAGAGATGACGTGCACACAATGGTAAGCCTTGTTCCTACATTATGAATGTTACTTATCTGTTTATTGGAAAGTGTTGGTGGCTCTTCGCCATTATAGAGGACTCAGTTTGACACTGAAACCCTTGTCAATACTTCCTGTTCATGCTTGGATAATGAAAGGTCTTCCACTTATATGTTTAAAGATATTTTCATAAAGAAATCAGAAGCACTGCAAAGTGAGATATAATTTGAGTATAAAAAGTCTCATCAATTAGAATCATACTTCAGAAAGAGCAATAAATATGGACGTAAGAGGAAGTTACCCAGGAGGCACTGGGTGAGGAGAGGAGAGGGTAAAATCATTCCCCACCTTGGTGAGTTTATATCCGGTTTAGGAATTCTTAGATACGATGACAATTAGGAATCACAACAACAAAGATGCAACCATGAATATTGTTAGGGAAAAAAATATGACGCGATTTTGAGAGTTGAGAGGGGGGAAAAAGGATTACGGTGAACTTGGAGATGAATTTTGTCTTCCTTTTGTAAGACAGGGTTTGCAGTAGTCAGAGCAACGGCTTACTCCTTAATGTGCTAAACAGCAACACTGAGAAGTGCAATTCAGTAACAAGATAATACATAAATATACTCTTCCCTCTCCAGCTTACGTACCCTGAGCTAACCACGGGAGAGCACATGAAAGTCACATGTCACCACTCATGTGTGGCTCTCTTACCTCTGGGACTTTTCATTTGTAAATCCCTTCCTTGTTCAGTCAATGTCATTTCATCTTCTTACCTGGGCAGCTCATCTCAACTCTTAACATCAAATGTCTTTTTCTCTCATACGCATTCCTCTGTGTCCTAAATATGCCTTAACAGCTCCTTCTGTGTAGCTTAACACAGTAAATTGAAACACCATCGGCATGCAACTACTATTCTAAATGACTGAACGAAAGAGTTCACATTCTAGGCAATGTGGGCCACGTGGGTCAACATTTTAACTATGGTAAAGGACAGGTACGGCATCTCATAAATGAAGAAAAGTGGTCATCAGGACAAAATGATTTGTTGCATCATGGTGCTGGTTTAAATGCCATATCCATCCTTTACTTGACCGCCTGGAAGAACCTACAGATCTTAGCAGTCAAAGCCTTTCTGTACTTCACGGCAACAATCTGAGAAACAGTGATTCCAAAATAAAACAAGTACATACGGATTTTTTTTTCTTAAATTATCTAACAAGCCATTGAAGAAATAAGATCATCAAGATCACATTTTATAATTACAGAAATAAAAATGCCCCAAAGCCAAATTCTTCAACAATGGTCCTCAGAATTTTGGCTTTCATATAAAATAATTATGTTTTTATGTAATTTAGATATAACTCTAACAACTGAACTCTATTGCTTAAATATAATTAGCATTGCTAAAAATGCAGAGGCCCAACATTGTGGTTTTAATTTTCTTCAATCTGCAATTTTACATTATTTGTTTACCAAGAAAGCTAGCATATTTTAACCTTCTCTGAATTGTTGATTTTTCACTACTACCCTAACATGCTATACTTGGTTAAATGAATAAAATACCCTGGCTAGTTCCACAAACAAAGCATATAAACCATAAGGCTGTTTTAGAAACAGTCTTTGACACGTGGCCCTTTCATATGACTAGCCAATTGGCTTGAAACACTGTGCATAGTATTTTCAGAAATTGTCCCATGGAAACTGGATGTACTATGGATACCTAATAAGTTAAAACACATTTACAGGGGTTACACATTAGTAGTTTTTCTCTTTTTGTTTCTTTTTTTGCGATTTATTTATTTATTTACTTTACATCTTAATCATACCTCCATCCTTTTCCTCCTGATCCCACCCTCCTCCTTCTTCCCTGTATCCCCCCTCCCTTACCCCTCAGAAAAGGGGAGCACCCCCCCAACCCACCCCAGCATATCAAGTCACATCTGGACTAAGCTCATCTTCGTCCCCTGTGGCCTGGAAAGGCAGCCCTGCCAGGAGGTAAGTGATAGAAAAGCATATTACAAAGTCCTTGTGAGAGACAGCCCACCCCACCCTCCCCACACATGAAGATCAAGCTGCCAATCAGGTGCATATGTACAGGGGGCTTATGTACAGTCCACTCATGGTCCTTGGTTGGTGCTTCCATCTCCACGAGCCCCCCTGGTCCCAGGTTAGTTGGCTCTGTTGGTCTTTCTGTGGAGCTCCTGTCCCCTCCAGGTCCTTCTATTCCCCACCCCCTCACTTTTCCACAAGGCTCCCTGCACTCTGCCCAATGTTTGGCTGTAAGTCTCAGAATGTGTTTCTATCTGCTGCTGGGTGGAGCCTCTCAGAGGACAGCTATGCTACCTGCCATCTGCAAGCACAGCAAAGTACTGTTAATAGTGTTAGAGGTTGGCGCTCTCCTATGGGATGAATCTCAGGTTGGGCCAGGCATTGGTTGTATACTCCCTCACTTTCTGCTCCATCTTTATCCCTATACGTCTTATAGGAAGAGTAAATTTTGGGTGGGATGGAGTACCCCTTTCTCCACTAGGAGTCCTGTCTGATTAGAGGGTGGCCTCTTCAGAGTCCATGACCCCTGCTGCTGCTAGGGGTCTCAGCTTGAGCCACCACCATATCATGCAATAGTACATTAGAATATGTGAATTTTGCATGTGTGCTTTATTTACAACCTGGATTTCAGGTGGCTCCTATTTCTTCTGCAATATTCAATGAATATAACCCAATGTTGCAGCATTTCAGACTTAAGGTGAGAAGTAACTAAACATAATCTTACACTATACTTTCTAAGTTTTCTCTCCGGTATCACAAAACGCACAGATCTCATAAAGCAGGTCTCCTGTCTTACATGACTGTGAGCAATAGAATTTTCCTTGTGCCTATGAAGGTTTGCTTCATTCTTGGCCTAAGGAAGCAATCTGAGTTCTGCCTTCTGAAGTTTGGGAGATGAAGTCTAATTCCCATTTCCCATGGAGGGCGCTCCAATGTCTAAGAACGACATTACTTCCTAAGTCTCTTGTTACATGCTAAGCTTTTAACAATGCTAGTTTCTCAGAGTTTCTTTTAAAACATGGGGGGATTATAAGCGTGCTGCTGAGATTTGCAAACACATTAAGAATCCATCCATCCTTGATTTCCGATGCTTGTACAAACAGCAATGTCCTGTATGGGTACTTAGTGAATCCACAACCTGATTAGCGTACCTACATCGTATGGGTTGCTGGGATGTGCTGCTGTCATCCTCATCTTTATATCCAGGACCCTATCGCAACACACGCATACTGGAACTAGTAACAAAAACCACGAGAACAAATGGACAAGTGAACTACGTCAATTTTCTTCCCATTAACTTCACATTGTTAATTGTGGGCCATCTGTTTGTATGTTTTTTGTCATCCAAAATGTTCACTTTGAACCTGTACTACTGAGGCTGTATCATCCTGTTAGCAACGACTCTGAAGCTCACCTTGGTCCATCTTTTGCAGCAATTTATATACACCATTAATCTATCAGCTGCGAGTATGCAGATTCTATCTGTAGCACAGCTTTGTTTGTGGGGATATCATAAGACAGGAATCAGCTGCTTATTTAAGCAATGCTGCATTTGAGAAATACATGCCATCCTCAGTGTTTTTTGACTTAAGCAAATTATTAATTCTCTTGTATCAGTTTGTAGACTATAAGAGAAGAAATGATACTGCCTGCTCATAAGTGCATTATAAGAATAAATGGGAAAATGTATGTGTTATTACCAGTGTGTTATGAATATATTAATGTATATTTCTTGTCCTGGCATATACACATAGTTGGGCCCATGATAGCTAACGTTACTTCTTTAGAAAAGAATTTGAGATATGATTCTTTCTCCTGTCCTAGGATTGTGATAATATACTGCAGGACAGGAACCTAAGGCCTCACATATTGCGTTTATAGTAACCTACTGTTTGGATGTTTACTATATTGAAAGAACCCTTTTTTCATCTCCAGTGAGCACTGTTTATTTTTCTACAGCTTATGAAAACTAGTTAAATAAACCACACTTAGGTATCAACATCAACCTCTTTCCTGAGATGCCTGCCCTTTTAAAAATAAAACCTGGACAGATATTTAAATGTTTTTAATTTTTTATTTAATTTTAACTTTACATTTTCATAATTTCTTAATCATTTTTCATATGGCACTCTTAATCATATCAGTAGATTCTGCCCATTCTCTAGAAGAGAATTCACCTGAGGTTTCAAAAATCAAATATTTAATCAACTAAGTATGCATTTCCTCCATCTCAGTCTATACGCAGCATTTTGTATTAAAATTAAAATATAGTTTTCCTACTTTTTGGCTAAAGTTAATGGCCACCTAAACTTTCAGAGCATTAATATTCAGAGCTATTATGAAATATTAACAATCCATAATTTGCAAGGATGCTAGCTAGATTAAATAAAGTTTACAATATTCCTTAAATATCATATACTCTATCTAATGTCTATTTCCTGAAGAGAAAATTTAGGATTGAATTAGACATACAGATGTCGTATCAGACAACAGAACACATCAGTGAAAAGTTTTTATATTTTTCTTTTCCTTCTATAATTATAACACAATGAAAACATTATTTTTACAAACTGTACCTTTAAAATACAAGTTAGATGAAGCTTCAGTGTTTTCTTATGAAGAATAGGACAGCTCATACTGACAGTGGGTATAGTGCTTCTCAAGTGAGAACAGCCATTATGTAACCTATCTGTCCATGTATATAAGTCCATACGGGCTTCTTATATATGTTTGTCTACTAACACGTGTTAGCAGTCTACGTCTCCTTCTTGGAGTATAGCATCACATAAGTTCTAATCTTTCATTCTTAGAAATATGAGTTCTGTTAGGAGCAACAAAAGCCACTGGGGCATTTGTAGTAAGAGTAAGTGTGGAAGGTTTGGGACATATCAAACATAGAAGGTAACTACTATGAAATTGTGAAGAGACTAGTCACATAGTAGTGTTTGTTGGGAGAATTATTTAACACTATATTTTTCTATACCTATATGTATTTTTCTTTACTCTCTTGTTTACAAATAAAGGTAACAATATATCTAGTAAAAAAGAATAATTGAGCTCCCATCTAAATACCATTTTCTCAAGGGGTTTGGCTTGGTATTTTTTGGTTGAATGTCTGTCTCATTTTGGTCATTGGCTGAAATCTTAACTCTTCATGTGGTGGTCTTAGGCCCCTTGAGATGTGATAGATGATTAGAGTAGAGCCCTTGTGATGGGTGCTTGTGCTCTTACAAAAATCCACTGCAGGGAGCTACTCCAAAGTTGCTTCCACCATGTGAGGACACTGAAAGATAGCATTCATTGTGACCAGGAAACATGCACACCAGACCCAAAATTTGCTGATGCCTTGATGGACAGCCCAGACTTTAGAACTGTAAAAAATGATATGTGTTGTTTATAAACCAGTGAGCTTGGTGTGGAATGGTGTTTTGTTCCAGTAACTTAAAAAGACTAAGCAGTGAGAAAATCTTGTCTAGTGTTAGACATAATAGTTGTTTATTAATTATCAACTCATTGGTTTTAAGACTATAAATTATCTATAACTATAAATTGGCAATTATCATTACCAATTACAGTGCTTTTAATTTTATTTTAAAATATTTCATTTATTTCTATTTTATATGTGTGTGTTGCTTACGTGTATGTATGCACACCATGTACAGGTAACAGGCACAGAGTCCATAAGAGGGTGTTGGATCCTTTGGAACTGGAGTTACGGGTATGTGCTATGTGGGAAGGATTGTAAACTCTGTCACAGGTGAAAGCAGCCTTGGCAGGCTTTGCCCTTGGACACACCGTGGATACTCCCTGAGATTAACCTTGAGGTGGAGCCATCCTGGGCCTGGAATTCAGGAAGCGGACCAGGGGACTCCACCTGGATTATTGTGATTCTAATTGACCCTCAATGGGAGGAGGAGACTGGCCCTTGCACATGAGAGACAGGCAGCGAGGATGACAGAAGTAGGTTCGGACCAAGCTCCAGCGCACGTGGATCGGGAAAAGGATCAGCGAACAGGCCAGAGATACCTAGGGACCCGTCCCATGGAACAGATACCGGAAGGTTCACTCTTGTTTCCCTTTAACCTTTTTTCCCTCTTGTGTAAGATAGTTGGGTTGTATAATAAAGTTTAATTGTTAAGAAATGGAGCCAAGAGTGCTAGGTGCCATTTGAATAGTGGGGCCTGAACTTGAGTCCTTGGGAAGAGCAGCATGTTTTCTTAACCACTGAGCCCCATTTAACTGCTATTATGAAGTCAATCATCTGCCAAATCATGTTTTAAGCTGTTTGTTGAGTATTTTATTAAGTCTGTATAAAAACTCTCTGAGAGGTAAGTAGTTATCATTTGATAAGTGTGGAGCCTCAGGCACCACTAAAGTTAAAGAAGCTGACTGGATTTACCCAGTAAGTGAGAGCTGAAACCAGGATTTGAGTCAGGACAGTGGAGCCAACACCACTGCACCAAAGCTAAGGGCATTGCTATGTGTATCAGACATAATGTTAGGCTGGATTCCAGCAGAGGAGGGGTCAGTAGCCTCTGCTTCCTCGGGTGCACCACAGGGTTCCAAGAGCTGTTTCCTGTTTGCCACACAGGCCTGTTTCTAAGATGAAGTTGTCTGAATTCAATAGCTTAAGTTCCCCTAAGGACAATATAAAAATTCAAGGCATAACAATGTATACGCTGTGTGTGTTTGATGGCAGGATCTATTTGTTTCTTGCTTCATCTAGGGATTTCTTAGAAAATAGACTCTCGCTGAGAATTCTGAAGGCAGGAAACTATAACAACCAATTCAACAAAAGAAATGGTGAAAAGATAGTAAATTTTGTCTTTAAAAAAGTGAAATTAAATTCTCATTTATAAGTGTGTCCAAATCAATCATATGAAACAAACTAATCCTTTAAAACTATCTAAGAATAATACATTTACCTTATGAGTTGAGCCTTTCCCCAAAATTATCTGTTGAAATTTACAGACAAGCAGAAAATAAGGCGATGACACCAAAAGCAAACACTAATTGTTCCGGGAATTCAAGGAAAGTTAATATTAGTTATTAGCTCACTCATAGCTCTCATTGTTTAGTTGGAAACACTGTTCACGATCACCTCCTGAATCTGCCTTTACTCTCATCCCACCGCCACAACCACATATGTGCTATATTGTAATATCTTCACCAGATTGAAAGGAAATATCTTCAAGAATACAGGAAATATTGAAAGATATTTCTTAATATGGCAAGGAATGACTTTCTTTCTTTAACAAATACCATTTTCTTTTTTATAATTTATTTTTATTTTATGTGCCTTGGTGTTTTCCCTGTACATTTGTCTGTGTGAGAGTGCCAGATCTCCTGGAGCTGGAGGTACAGACAATTATGAGCCTCTGTATAGGTGCTGGGATTTGAATCCAGGTCCTCCGCAAGAGCAGCCAGTGCTCTTAAATGTTGAGCTATCTCTCCAGCCCAAGAATGATATTTCTTAAATAATTGGAAATGACCCAAACACAGATTTCCAAAAAGAATGGGGGAAATTCATGGAGGCAAACTCTACCAAGCTTTATAAATATAAATAATTGAAACTCTATAGGTTGTAAGAAAAAAATGGTTGGATATCAAACACATGTTAAGAAAGACTAATAAGTAAATGAACTGCTAACACAAACTAAAATGTTAACTACTAAAATTAAAATGTGTAATATATCCAATTTCCATATATAAAGTATGCAACCTATATTTTATGCAGTTTAACCATAAGTTATAAAATGTTTGAAGAGAGAAGTATGGGAGAATGTCAAAGTAGAAGGATTCAGAGGGTCCTAGAAACCTACAAGAAGAACATTATGATAGGCAGCAGATTTGAGCCCAGGGGTACTGCTTAAACTATGACACCAGCCAAGGACAATACAGGCAGTAAACTTCAAACCCCTACCCAGATCTAGCCAATGGACAGGACATTCTCCACAGTTGAGTGGAGAGTGGGGACTGACTTTCACACGTACTCTGGTGCCTCATATTTGACCATGTCCCCTGGATGGGGAGGCCTGGTAGCACTCAGAGGAAGGACAGCAGGTTACCAAGAAGAGACTTGATACCCTATGAGCATATACAGGGGGAGGAAGTCCCCCTCAGTCATAGGGGAGGGGAGTAATGGGAAAATGGGAGGGAGGGAGGAATGGGAGGATACAAGGGATGGGATAATCATTGAGATGTAATATGAATAAATTAAAAAAATAAAATTAAAATATAAAATGTTTGAAGAGAGAGGACAAGAACCTTCCCAAGTGGAGGAAACAAGACTGAACTGTAGAAATATAGCAGCAACTCCTTATAAAGAAGCTTAATGCAATTTTGATCAAATTTATAGTAACATATCTTGGAAAGTAGATCAAAATATTGAATAAAAGTGTCACCAGGATGAATAGATGGACATCTAGTTAAGAAAATTACAAGAAGTAAGGGTGATAAAACCCTCGTTTATGACATAACACATTCCAAAACGACGGGAGGCAAAGCATTATAGTAAAAACAAAAAGGCAAGTGGAGCAGAAGATGCATGCCTTAAGCAGAACTTAACATGGAAAAAGATAATCGTGCTTATACTTACAAATCAGCAATTATGAAGAAGAGGTGATATTAATCAATAAAATATGTATTTGCTGTAATATCTTTGAAGAAAAAAAAAACCAACCCCGTAACATTCATGCACCACAGAAACTTTGAGAATGATTCAAGTGGATATAAAATCAAGTGGCAAGAATCGCATAAAGACTGTGGTATACAGTACAGGTTCTGTAGAGTACAAGTGACCTGTGAGGTCACCATGGGAACAAGTGGATTTAGAGAAGCAAATAGCACTGAGTCCCGGGAATGCCATGTGTTGATATCAGGGCAATGAAGAGAAAAGTAAAGAGCAAGGAGGAGGAGGAGGAGCTAGGGGGTTTGAAATCTTCACAGTGTCTGCCTGGGAAATGAACCAAACACAGACTTCTAAAACGAGTGGGGAGATTCGTAGTGGCCAACTCTGATGACAGGTCAAGGAGGGTAAATCCTGGGGCTGAGAGGACCACTGGCTTTACCACAGATCTGGAAGTAAAAGCTTGTCTTGAGTACCTGGAGTCCACCTAGACTCAGAGAAGCAGTGGATGGGGTCTAGAAAATTCTTTGGTGATGGAAGGAGCAGTAGCAAGGAGGAAGTAGAGCCAAAAAGAGTGCTTTGCTCTGTTCTGCATGAGGGTGTAGATGGGAAAGGAGATTAACAGGGTGGTGTCCTTGAATGGCAAAGTGTAGAGATAAGGAATACACAGAGAAGACTTGGTCTCGTCTTCCCTGTTCTCTATACAGTGAACCCAGAACCCTCATGCATGCTAAACAAGTGTTCCACTATGAGTTGAATCTGTAGCCTAAAAGTCTGTCTTCTCCAGAAAGAGTAACTTCTCCCTGTGTAAGGAACAAGTCAGAATCAGACATAACAGACAAAAAGTGACCAAGGGATCCCTGAGGTCATGTGAGCTATGGTTCTCTCTTCCTCTGGTTGCTGCTGGTTTCGGAAGAAACAACAGCAAGGGCTGAGAAGACGTCTCTGTCAGAAAAATGCCAACCATACAAGTATCGGGATCTGATCTGGATGCCCAGGATGCATGTGAGAGGCCAGGCACAGTGCTAGGTGTTTGTAGTTGCAACATGGTGCAGGTGGGGCTCTCTGGCCTGCCAACATAGCTTACTTGGCAAGTCCCATGCCAGTGAGACACCCTGTCTGGGAAACAAAGGGAAAGAGAAAGAAAACTAAGGACATGAAAGGACACGAAATAAGCTGCTTTTAAAAATGAGGGCATAAGGGATAAGGTGTTACTAAGGACTGAAGAGGAGAGAAACAGACAGTGGCCCAAAGGGCAGATATTCAAAATGGAGATTGTAAGATGGAGAAGAAATTGAGAGGGAACATTATGGAGGGTTTATTTTTGTGAGCATTAAAATCAAGAAGGATTACATTAGTAGTTCTGTCAGAAAAGGAAATGACACAAAAGAAAAGCCATTAGGGAGTAAGGGGGCTGATCAGACGGTGAGTGGTTGACTCAACATGTAGAGACACTGCAAAGACAGATATGGGAAAAAGAAGGAAGGGATGAGACTGGCAGTGAGGGACAGGCACCCTACCCTATCTTCAGGGCTAGTAACATGAAGAACATGGGAAAACAATGACTACAACGTAGGAAGGCCACAGGTTGGCAGCCTGTGAGGGGACAACCGGGTTTCCATGAGCAACCTGAACAGAAAATGAGCGGGAGAGCGGAATTCTACATGGAACCTTACTAACGGCTGCCCATGAATTTCCCAAGGCTTAGTGGAAAGAGTTCAGATGTCTAGAAGAAGAAGACGAGACAAACAGATGTCCAGAGCTATGAAGCGATTCAACTTCAGGGGTGAGCAGTGACAGGGGAACCCGAACTATCAAGACCAAAGACAGGAGAGTCTTGATGGTTCAAAAGCAAATGGTGGATCTGGGTCCTGGCGGGGGTGGGGTGGGGAGTAGGTCATCAGGAAGATGCGACACTAGGAGTGGTCTCAATTCTATGACAAGTAGGTAAGTTACAGGATACACAATCGAGGCACTTGAGGATGTTCATGATCAGCATATTGAAAAGACAGAATATAAAACTCTGAAAGTACCTCATATCTTGTTTTTAAACACAGAAACAAACAGACAAACAAGATAACCCAGAGGGAAATATTTAAAACATTGACATTTTGTCTTAGGGTGTATTTAGGGAAACTTTTCCTTTTTATAATAAATTTCCTTTCTTTTCTCTTCTTTTTCACCTCCCTCCCTCCTTCCCTCCCTCTCCCTCTGTACCTCCTTCCCTCTGTCTCCAACTCCCACCTTACTTCCTCCTTCCATTCCTTTCTCTTTTATTTGCAACATTGGAAATCAAAGTCAAGACATCATATATGTCACAAGCTCTCTACCATCCTAACCCTTTAAATATTTTGGTACAATTTCCAGATTCCATAAAACAAAACTACTTTTGCTTAACAGCACATCACAAATTTTGACCTGTGTATTCTCCTGTGCTCTAAGCTGCCATCATCCTTTTTTTTTTTTTTTTTTTTTTTTTTTTTTGAGAAGAACTGGGTTCCCCCTCTGCCCCAATCTCAAGTTTTCATTGCATCTTAAAATGAAGATCATGGCAACTGTGTCTTCTCCTTGCATGGTCTATGTCAAGCACACAGTCACGCTTCCTGTGGATGAACTGGCCTCTGCATGCAGCACTGCACATTTGGAAAGAGATATAAGGGCACAGGTCTTGTCCACAAAGCTGCAGGTGCCTACCTGGCATACTGAGGTCTCAACATCACACTGGCTGCTGTGTCCATTACACTGACAGGGGACACAGGTTCCCAGGGTTGGTCCAGGAGTGCGGCCACCTGGTTCAGAACGCAGTCGGTAAAATCCTGGTGCACACGTCTAAAAGAAAAAGAAAGCAGTTAGGAAAGCCATGCTAGCATTCTTCATCAGTGCTGAAGTTCTCCAGTGGCTTTAAGGACAATGTTGGTTCACGCCCTTGTGTGTGTGTGTGTGTGTGTGTGAGAGAGAGAGAGAGACAGAGACAGAGACAGAGAGACAGAGACAGAGACAGAGAGACAGAGACAGAGACAGAAAGACAGACAGACAGACAGACAGACAGACACACACACACACACACACACACACACACAGAGACAGAGACAGAGAAGAGAAAGGGGTAGAATTGGGGGGCATCATTTATAAGCGTAAGTGCCAATTTTGATATATTTCAGTTAGGTCCTTCTGTTCTCAAACACAGCCAGTCCCCATGTGATCAGAATTTAGTAGAGCAAAGCTCTTATTTGCATCTACCACTTTTAGCCTGTGAAAGCCTGAAAGTGTCTTTTTCTTGAGAGGTTTATTTTTAAACTAACATTGTCATATGGACTAACGAGATGTTAGTCCGATGTCCTTGTCAGCCAAAAATATGCTTCTCTGCGCTTGACGGATAACTAGTGAATGTCAAAAAAAACCCAAAAAAAAAAACAAACAAACAAACAAAAAACAAAACAAAACAAACAAACAAACAAACAAAACCCCTCACTAAACCAGAATAAAAAAATTCAGAGGAGCATTATTTATATCAATATGATTTAAAGCTTATAAAAAGAAAAAATTCAAAATAATAAAATCTCTATGTGTCTTGGAGACTACTAGGCCATTCATAAAATTTATCTTTTCCTGATCTGTATTTTTTTCATTTTGCAGTAAAAATACAAAAGCCAAGAGAAAATTGCTAGTAAAATTAACATGTGCAAAAATCAAGATTTTTGTCTTCATGAAAGTTTCATTATATGAGTGGATAGAGAACGTCACTGGACTTGTGTGAGAGGGCCTGGGCATCAGATGGGACTGACTGTCTCCCAGCCTCAATCCCTGCTCAATGGTCTCTCTCATCAGAGAATGTTTGATTTCTGATTAAGTGGTAGGAGGCAAGTCTGATGCCACTGAGGATTGTAAAGAGGCTGTTTAAGCACCTTGGCTAAGTAGGATTTTCTTTCTTCCCTTAAAATTCTCTTTCCTGTTGATGAGAGAATGATGGCTGACTAATAGGGCGGACATGTTTTACCAGGAACTACCTAATGCTTGCACAAGCTTTTGATCTGGCCTAAGCAGCTCAGAACGAAAGAGAAAAAAAAAATCAATACTCAGCACTCTCCTTGTGTTTATTTTGATTTGCTTAATGTGTGCCTCAATTAAACACTTAATTAAAAGTCTCTTGGCTTTTATCAGCCTATAAGAAATTCTAATGAGATTTAATTCCTTTCCAACTTTGAGCAAACTAAACACGGATCCTAGCAGTAAAACAAAACAAAGTAATAACACCCACAAAACAAAAACAAAACAAAAGAAAAAACCCTTTGCATCTTTTTGCTCTCATGCATACAAAGATACAGTGTTTGCAAATGTCACCACGCTATTGATAATTGAAGTTAATTTTCATCATTGTTACAGAAATAGCCTAGAAATTACAGCTGAAGAATTCACTTAA
>OU015750.1:81388949-81462743 GCA_907169655.1 Acomys percivali
CCCTCCCCAAAAGTGGTGCACTGTTTAGAAGGCTGCAAATTGTTACTATATTGACTTGAGTAAACTTCTCTTTTCTTTTACATGGACTTCATACTTAAATGTTTTTCGGTGCCTTTAAAGTTAGTCTGTGTGAAGGTGTGGGCCAGCTGTCTTTTGTGCACGGTTTCCTTAGCCCACAATAAGCATCTGTTGACACAGTTTAATGTTGTGTTTTGGTGGACTTCATTTCCAAACAAAGAAAAAGTAACTGTTTTTCAATGTAAGAACTGGAGCATTAAAAGAGTGTTTAAAACAATATGTCAAAGAAGAAAGATAAAAGATAATAAGAAACATGTTTACAAATAGCAAAGTCAAAAAATAAATAAAACAATAGGTTATATTTATTTCTTTTTAATCCCTTCCTTTCCTGGATCCCTTTGTATTTATTCTTTCCATTAAAATATCAAGGGAAGGTGTTTTTAAAATATCAAGTATTTCTGCCCTCACTTGAAAAAAAGAGGGGGTGGGAAGCAAAATTCAGCAGCACAAGAAAGTTTAAATAGGACAGAAAAGGAGCTACTTTCAACTTTTCTTTTTTTAAAAAAAAATAGTTTTTTTTTTTTTTTTTTTGGAACCTGATGATAGATTTAAGAAAAGCAAACAAAAATGTCTTCAAATTTCATTCTGTTTGATTTTCTCCCTCCTGTTGTTGCAACTTTTCCAAAACTCTCTTTCCATATCCTGAAATTAATCACAGCTCAACTCTTTTCTGTTCTCTTTTCTTTTTTTCCTTTCAGAATGTGGCATCTCTCCAACACATTAAAGTCAAATTCATACAAAAACTGTGGGACAGTAGAGCCAACAGAGTTACAGAAGAGCAGCAAGCCAGTGTGACACAGACTTGCTCCAGTCAGTCAGTCCTCTTGTGGGGATAATGGAAGTTGATGGGTGCAGGTGGCAGTGAAGATACTCTGCCTCTTTTCTAAACATCATAAAGGCTATATACAGCAAACCAATAGCCAACATTAAATTAAATGGAGAGATACTCAAGGAAATCCCTCTAAAATCGGGGACCAGACAAGGCTGCCCACTTTCCCCATACCTCTTTCTTGAGTTCTTTATATATTTTGGATATTAGACCAGGTATGACACATATTCTTTGACTCCTAAAAGAAATCTAGTTCCCACTTTAAATTGTAAGTCACAATAATTAGGTATTTCAAGGACAGAACCTTGTGATGAGCAGACCAAGAGCATTGTTGCTCTACAGGTATTAGGCAGACAGTGGCACGAGCCTTGTGACTGGTTGTTTTAAATGGCAATGCTTAATTTTATCTTTGTGAAATCTCATTTTGTCTAAAAATACAAAATGAACACCTTACCAAATATAAGTACCTATAGAATTCCACACATGCTAAAGATGTCGTATGTAAAGGAGCCGCTTTGTGTTTTCATAACCCAAAGCATATGCTAGTGGGATAGGGTGGATTATTTCAAAACTGTCCTTAGCTCTTGCTTTGACGATTAGACTTTATGCTTGGGTAATTACACGTTAGAATCAAAATGAATTATAAATAAGAGGTGTAACGAATTAGAGGCAACAGGGTGTGGAGAACGTCAGGTGTCCTATTATGAGAGATAAGCCTTTATCTTTCCACAATTCTCCACTAAGTCATCACTGTGATCCTTGTCTGTAAACAGGAGACTGAGCGGAGCTCTCAGGACATAGACAAAGCTGTGGATACACACGCTTATGCGAATGCACACAGTTCCTTTCATTCTCATTGGCTTAATGTGTGCTAGTTCATATTTTCAGATAATGGCAAATCGTAAAGAATCAATACTAAAATGTGTCTTACTCTTTTTTAGGAAGCCCATCAATCACGATTCAAACATATTGAACTGAAACTTGTGGAGGAATGTAGATGGGTACTGAAATTATTTCATAATCTAATATTTTTATTGAAATAGGAAGAGAATCATATTAAATAAGTGGAGGGAAATTGAGACGTAATATCTTTTCTCTCAAGATACCTGAAGGTCAAGCTTGACTCTGAATATTTTCTATAGGAAAATCACATTACTGAGTCAGAAGCTTCAGGACTCCCACCTTATAGCTTAGATAACTATATAATGGTAACTAGATATAATAGTAATGAGCCTGGTGGCAGTTAAGGGATTTGGCCAAGGTCACACAGTTTTCCAGCAGTTCAGTCACACAAAGAAGCAAAATTCCATCTCTCTAGAAAACTCTTAAGAATTTTCTGTGTCCTCTCTGCTTTCGTCTCTCATGCTAGCGAACAGTTAGCCCACATTTTCCAGCCATATATACTGTATGTTTGGAGGGGGCACATAGATAATTGTAATAGCCTGTATTGTGTAAAAATAAATGCACGAGGGAACTATTGCTTAACGAGATGGGTTATTTGGTTATTCCTGAGATCAATGTGAGATCATGTTACAATAGATATCACCTTTTGAGCAGGCATTGGAACTGCTTCAAGGCACCCCAGTCACCCCAGAAAGTCGTTCCTTGAACATTATAGAACCTTACAGTGTGGCCAAGCTGAATGGCACCGAGTTTGCAATGGGACTTTCGTTCATGAATTTTCACTTATATTAATCCTTGAGGTGCTTCCCTAGGTTAGAAACTTGGCATCAGCAATAAGCCAGCAAAAGTGCCTGAAGTGGCAGAATGAGGTAGGAGGCACAACATCAAGTTTCTTTTGTTCTTTTCATAGGCTGTTTCGCCCTTAGAAAACATGTATTTGATAATTAGATGTCCATATTTATTTGGATATATGTGATTTGGTATGTGCATGCCACAGTCAGTGTGTGGAAATCAGAGGACAACCTGAGGGAGTCAGTTCTCTTCTTCAACCATGGGGGGGGGAGGCGCAGGCAGGGAATTGAAGGAAGTCAGGTTGTGAAGCTTGGCAGCAAGGGCTTTTACCCTTAGAGACATCTCAGCAGGCCATATTCAGTATTTTCAAGATGTACTTTTTCTTCAGCCTGGAGTCACACATGCCACTTTCAACAAAATGTCTAAGAACCCATTTATAAAATAAGCAGATTAGACTATTTATATTAAAAGTATCAGCACATGGACCTATAATTAGTATTATGCATGATAGTATTGACTCTAACGAGTAACCGTAACTGTGAGTACAAACCAGTGCTATGTGTGTGTAAGGGTTGCACCATTTAGAATCTTCACAGAGTCTTGAGCTGTAGGAGGGGAAGACATCAATGACAGGCAACCTTCATGCAGAGAGCACCAACTAATGTGACCAACGAGGCACAATTTGGGATGCAGTAGGTCCCAGAAAACTTTAAGGCCAGGCATTAAAATAGGGCTCTACATAAGGGCCAGATGTGGAAGACCAGAAGTGGTAACCATTAGTTACTCAGGGACTTGAGTATTTATCCTGGCCGGCTTAAACAGGTTTGGAAACCCATGCAAGGTCTCAGCCCTCATACAGGATGAAGTTTAGGTTCAAATTCAGCTGAGTTCCTTCTCTCTCCCAACTTCCTGGTATTGTAATATTCCTTTTACAAATTAATAGTTGTAGACATTGATTAGAATACCAGAATTTCCCATCAACAGAATATCCCATCAATGAGAGAAAAAAAAAAAAGAAATGTTTTTATAAATGTAATGACTGAATGATAGTAGCACTGTAGGAACAAATTTATGTCCTTTTGAGAAGACTATGTTGAATGGAAAACAGCCTGCTAGTTAGCGCACACATTTTTTTTGTCTGTTCTATATAAAAACACTCTCAAACCTGATATAACCATATCTCATAATCACTGTGGTTTAAATTCCTTAACTGCTCAGAAATGGTGCCAAGAAGATAGATGGGTTATACAGAACAGGCTTTTGAAACACTCTCACTGGCTGCCCCACACCCACCCAGCCTCCCAGTTGTGACATATCTTTACAAATCTCTTAATTTTTATCAGCTATTTCCCTTTAGCTGTGATTCTTCACAAGTTGACAATAACATTAGCATGTTGCTACTGTGCATGAAAGATCAAATAAATCGGCTAAGAGAACACATGGACATCAAGTATAAAGGACATTGGGGATGGACTCCCATTGGGTTCTGGAAGGGAGCTGAGCTTAAGCAAGGTAGTAGGGGGTAGCTTACCTCACAGGACAATCCAGAATAGCCTGTAGGACAGTCACAGCTTTCTATCAAGTGTGCTGGTGGGCTTGCTGCTGTTACATGTCCCGGTTCAGCTACTTCCATAGAGATTTCAGAAATGCTGCCAACAATGAGCAGAGGCCATGGTCACACAACCAGATACAGCCTCCCAGAACCACTCCAGGTTTAAGGAAAACCTCCTCAGGCTTATGCTAGTCACAGGTAAATTCTTCTGTTTGCTTGTTTTCAATGAACCAAAATACACCTATTTATCAAGGTAACATGGTATTATATATTGTAGAAGAGGCCATCAAGTTAATAACTACATTGTTTTGAAGCTGCTTAGATTCCAGGAGTTCAGTTGTCACGTCGGATTACTGCATTTTTATTTCCTCTAAGACTGAGATTATGTATTAGGAAAGTATCTGCATAAATCCCAAGGAGTCTAGTAAATTGGATGTCTGTTGTCCTGTTGAGAAGCTATTATAAAGATCTTTATCCTCCTTGCCCCACCCCCAGCCCCAGTTTTTAAAATGTGAGTAGCTTTGTGCAGACAAAGCCAATTAATTAGACATTTATATCCTTTCAAACAGGCAACCCAAGGTCACTCTCTCTTAGACTGTCTCCTGTCATCACAAGTGAAATTGCTTTTAATGTACTACATTCTTCCTCTGGAGCCTGTGGGTGTCCTTTCAAGAACTCTGGAAAGTCTCCTGGAAAACAGTGCAGAATGTGCACTAGCCCTGGTCTTTAAGAAGATAAGGAGCCTTCTGAATTAATATTTTATTGGCTTTATTAAATAAATCCTTCAAGTGACTTAATGAGTCCTTCCTATGGGTGGGAGAGTCCTTATGGTTGAAATATATATATTCCCAGTGAATCCACTGATACCTTTTTCATTAATTTGAAATTATGCATTAAAATATATATGCAGTCCATAAACCCAGACTATTTCATGACTGACTAACTGCAACATGAAAATGTTCTGCAAATAAACTTTTAAGTGAGACATTGAATAGTTCTGCCTCAATAAAAGGCACCTCCAATAGCTAGAGGAGGTTGAATCATAAACTTTATACTAAGCATAGGTAAGTTTTGTTGAATTATGAATCCACATGCTGGTTTCACAAGCATTGTGATCCACACTTGGGAGCCTTTATGAAGCCAGTTTTGGGCTAAAGTGCAGGTTTTGCTTTCCCCTCCTTAGAGTAGCACAGTGGTAGTGGGCTGTAAGCAGCCACTCCTCTCCAATAAGAAAGCCTGTACTCTTTTGCTCTCTGTGGGTTCTGGGATGCAGTAGGAAAACCTGCTGCTTGTTTGACCAGCCTTCTTTCCCCTGAAGCCTCTGAGGGGCTCCATGGTTACTTTAAGAAGATACGAGCATCATCTTGCCTTCATTCTCTTGTACATACGAGCATACAAGAGAGCAGAGGCGTTTAAAAACCAAATGGTGGCAACAATAGACAGTTCCACCAGGAATAATGTTTCTCGAGTAACTAGCGGAGCTCACATGTGGGTGACAAGTATGGAAGTGCAGCCGATGGCTTTGCTTGTGTCTGGATATGGCTCTCATTTACATGGATACTGAATTTTAGAAGCTACTACACCTATAATTCTTAAACTCTGTTTCTGACACCGCCATGGTTTGTATAACAATAAGGATGCCAGGTTATGTCATATTCGGGGGTAGTTTAAACGTTTGCCACATTTCCACTGTCTTAAATATTCAAGTGCTGGTGATGCTTCTGCCTGAATTGTTTTCTTGGTGAGCATACAACGTGAATTTTGATCTTAGAAAAAATGATGACTAGTGAAAAATGAAGACCACACTAGTACCATATGTCACACTAACAGTGTGTTCCGTGAACTGATAAACTCTTGGTGTGCTCTGTAGGAACTTGCAAAGTGGTCCACGTGAATATATAATATGTGAGCCGCCGTTGGCTTCTATGAGTAATGTACATTTGCTGTTATAAAATAATTAGCAATTCAGGTGACAGTGTTTCCCCCCCCCCCACCCTAAGTACATGCTTTTATTTTTATGGTAAAGAAAGCAGAGGAATAAAAATGAGAAGGTGAATTTTGGTTCATGATTAACTTCTTTTTCCCCCACTGAAAGCCCCTTCATCAATCTCATGAGCAACATGAATCTTCTACTAGACAGAAAGAGTCCTGTATGAGATTGTGTGATGCTCAGCACACACAGTATCAATATCTGAAATATTGTAGTCTTTAGTTCCATTAAATCGACTATGAGTGGCTTCCTCTTTTTTTCTTGATTGTCTCTAGCTTGGTCTATTTATTTGTCATAAGATGATTTTACAAACATATATTGACACCATGTTTCTCCTGAACACAAAAGACTATAATGTGTAAAAGAGACGTGGAGTTACTGAGGAAATTGAGCACAGTGTTCATCCTCTGCAGTACGACCTCGATCTGTGTGAGTTCTCATCTCACCTCAGTGGCTGATTCTGCCTATGGGTGAGGAAGTCTCCTGGACCCTCCGTTGTTCTCTTTACCCTATGTTATTTTATTCTATTTCCTCTCTCTAATTACTACCTTTACCAAAGTCTACAAACATGTTTATATAGTTTTCAAATGAGATAGATATCCCTTAACTTTTATCACTGTGTCATCCCATCATTTTGTAAGCGGAGTCATGGAAAACAATAGCTCACACTTTCCATACTAGGTTCTTCGTGCTCTTTGATCCTTTAAAACTTTGAAACTATTTTTGACCAAAGGCATCAGTGTGGCCCCAAGTGCCATTCTCAACATCTTCATATTAGTTAACCTCTTGGACTCAAAAGGAAACACTGTATACTTCTTTTTTTTTTAAAGTATTCCCAGTTTTGTTTCCTTCATGTCACATACATTTCTTCAATTCATCTGTCTTTGATTTTTTTAAAACTATGATTTCCAATCAACTTACACCAAGATATTGAGGATAAATAAACATATAAATCACATTGGCATGGGCAGATGAGAATGGTCAAGGCTGGAGGAGACTGGATTGATTTGTCTTTGCCTACTCTCCTTCATGTTTCAAGGTCATTTCCTTAACAATGTTATAACAGACGTATGACATTACAGCTAATTATATGTGACCAACAGTATGTGCTATCCCCATGACTAATGTAAGTAAGAATATTGCTTTTATATTATTTATTTTGGGTGTAAACTATGGTATCTTCTATCAAGTGATTGGAAGCCTCCGTTGGCTTGTCTTCCTCCTCAGTCCCAAATTAACCACTCATTGATACTTGTCTGGTGTCTTCCTGACCAGCCCTATAGACCCTAAGACCAAGAACTTAACTGGAGTATTTTCCATTATACCTACCGGCTTTGTCTCACGACATTTCCATAAGTAGCCTTGATAAGAATATAGTGAATATCATATAGTATATCCAAGAAGTCTTCACGAGTCACAGTTCTACTGATCCGGGGATCATCTCCATAATATTTCCATTCTCTCTGTAAATAAGAATCAAAAAGCCATTACGATGAAACTGAATGAATGAACATTAGTATCTTAAGAGCACGAGCATCCTGGCATCAAACAACTCCCAACTTTACCTCTGTCAGTTCAATTGCATGCCTTGTCAGCTGGCCAATGAGAGGGGCAGCCATGTGCCTGGTGATAATTCTGGCATGAGTAGGAGTCCCACCTCGAATGATAACTTGAGGTTTGTATGTTGAGAAGCCTGTCTCATCCCGAGCCTCAAAATAGATTGCATACTTGAGTTTGCCCCCATAGGACATCAACTGAAAAAGAAAAAAAAAAAAAAAAAGAATAAACAGAGATGATGAGACAAACCACAAAGGATCTGACTCCTAAACCATGTTTTACACAGTTACCTTGTGAACTCAGGGTGATATTTTACCTTTTTCCCTTCAAATTGTTCTGGGAGTTTCCAGTAAAAAGGTTCCAAATGGAGCTCTTGCCTGACTTCATCCATCTTTGCCACTATCTCTGGGTGCTGGAAAGCAATGCCTTTGGTGGTTGTATGCTGCAGGGCCTCATCCACCAGAGGCAGGATGGTCTGCTCCTCACTCAGAGTCACCTGCAAGAGGGTCAAATTGCAGCAGGGTGCAGAGTATGAGTCTTTGGGGGCACTCTTCTAAAGCTAGGTATGAAGTACATGCCTATGTGAACTCCTGTCCCCACTTTGACGAGTTGTCCCAGAAAATGAACTGAGACGTGGTGTCCGGGAGCAGTAGGAAATAAGTGCCTTGAAATGATGTGCATAATGGAGCTCAACCAATAAAAGTTGAAATTTAATTCTGGTGAAATAAAGGGAAATTCAAGTCAAAATAAGCATAGTATCACCCAAACAACGGGCAGCTTCCTGTGACTGCTTGGAAGACTTGCAACGGGTTCCGGTTTCCAGGGCTGCATTAGATGTCAACAGTCCCATCCCACAGCCTCCTTCCTCAGGGTGTAGCTGTTTTCCCAGCCAGAACACTGTGCCTCCTGGCAATGTTTCCAGTTTCCACTCTCGCCATCTATTTCCTTATCAACACTAACTGAGCAATCTTCTAGGAAGAATTTTAAAGAGGCATTTATGCCAACTGCCTAATGGCACACAGAGCCTTTACCATTTCTGAATGCACACAGGGGACAAGGTTACTTAAATGTTTTGCCATTTCCTACTACCCCTCAGGGCCCGACTGAAAGATTCCTGCAGGAATGTACATTATACTATTACATGGCTCAGTGGTTTCTTACTCACCCTCGTACGGATCAGCCCCTTTGCTTCAGAGCACTGACTGGTGACTCCAAAGCAATAGCAGCTGCTGCAGCCAAGTGGGTTCTTGGCGTCAAGTCCGAATCTGCCAGGCCGGCACCTGTCACAACGGATGCCTTCCACATTCACCTGAAGAAAGAAGAAGGCCTTTCAGCATTCGCTATGGTGTTATAGGAGAAACCAACGTAAGAACGGGGAACAGAGACACATTTCTTTTTCGTCAACTAAAATCAGACGAAAGAATGAAAAGTATGAGATTTAGATATATATTTTTTTTACATGTATTTTTAGTTCTCATCTCCATCAGGACTTCATGGGACTTTAAAAGGTACTTGATTCCTACATGCATCTGTTAGTAAGGGTGCTGCATACTGTTTGGGAGTGCTAAGCCATGCGTTCCTACAGCTCTGCTATGAGCGATAAGAATTTCAAAAGCAAAAGAGACCAATGGTTTGTAGCTTAAAAACAAACAAACAAAATAACACAAAAATACCCGACAGGAAATTGAATCACCACATTTATATATTTGTTCTAATATGATATAACTGCTATAATATAATGCATATGCAACCTGCAGGGAATATAAACATATGACCATAATATAGTGTCTATGTATGAAGCATAATAACCTGTTTAACTAGGGTCTTCATGAATTCGAGGTCATATTCACCATGGCTTGTTCATGCCTCAGATTTAAAACTGGCTGTTTACTCTGGCTTTCTTTGCATAGACTTTGTCTTGAAAAGCTATCTGTGACACTGTTTTAACCACATTTATCCTAGGATTGATTTTTCATTTCAGGGCTATATAAAGGACAAAAACCCATTCCTCTTACCCATTTTAATTGGTTGTTTTTCTACATCATTTAACAGTATTAATGAGGGCTGAAATTTTCACACAGTTAGCCACTGTTTGTAATGTCAGTGTTCACATGTGATGGAATGTTACTGAATTTACATAGGAGTTAAGTATGCTTCAGTGTGCAGCGGCTGCAGATTAACCACGGGAGAAATGGTTTGCAATAAGCTTGGTTATCAGCTGTGGCTTTTTCTCTGACTGTGCCTGGAAGTCCGCCCTGCCCACTGTGCAGACATTTCTTTAAGGGAGAACACAAAAGAAAAATAACTTCACGCCCTGTGGAACCTATATGCTGGGCATTGACTGGGAACAAGGCTGGCTTTGAGTGGAAAGCAGTTCTTGAAAAGTGGAGCGTTTCCATGTGCCAATGAACATACATCAAGGAAACCTGTGTCTGCCCATGAATGTTTGTTTGTGTTGCTCAATGATGCAAGAAAAGCACAACAGTGAATGAAAGTAAAGGCGAGGAACAGACTCTACAGCGCGTGGGGGGTTTTCTTTGCTGCAGCAGCCGCACTTACCTTACAGGTACACTGTCCCGTCTGGTCGCTACAGAAGCATTTCCTTGTCTCTGCATCACAAGTTGTAGCATCTGTCCCTGGAAGGGAGCACTCACAGAGACTGCAGAGGGGATAGTTCCAGTGGCCTTGGTTGCACTCTGAGCATTTCATACCAGAGAATTTTGGGTGACAGTCGCACTGGCCCGTGTTTACATCGCACTGTGAAGCCAAGGATCCCAGTGTGCTACAGTTACAAGCCTGTGGGAGAAAAGCAGCAACCGTTGTCACAAGCGCATAGGGAACGTCTTTCATTTTTAATCCTACTGTTGCTATTCTACTGTACAGATATGACACATGTTCCCATTGTATGCTTTGTGATGTCGGAGTTTGGTGTTTTGGGACACATCAGTGAGCAAAGCATTAAAAGACTTCCTGAATGTAGGAGAATGGGTGATAATCTAGACACCACACTGATATAAGACAAACAACATATCCATTCTTTGTTTGAGGGACTTTTAGGTTGTTTCCAGATCCTGTCTATTACGAATAAAGCTGCTGTGAATATAGCTAAGCAAATATCCTTGTTCTATGAGAGTATCTTTTGGGTATATGTCCAAGAGCGGTACAGCTGGGTCTTGCAGCATCGCTATTCCCAATTCTCTGAGAAAGCACTAGATTGATTTCCACAGTGGTTGTACAAGTTTGTACTCCCGCCAGCAGAAAAGGAGGAGTGTTGCCCTTTCTCCACATCCTCACCAGCCTGTGCTGTCACTTGAGTTTTTGATCTTAGCCATTCTGATGGGTGTAAGATGGAATCTCAGAGTTGTTTTGATTTGCATTTCCCTGATGACTAAGAACTTTGAACATTTCTTTAAATGTTTCTCGGCCGTTCGATGTTCCTCTGTTGAGAATTCTGTTTAGCTCTGTACCCCGTTTTAAAAATGGATTATATGGTTTGGTGGTGTTTAATTTCTGGAGTTCTTTATATATTTTGGATATTAGCCCTCTGCCAGAGGTAGAGTTTGTGAAGATCCTTTGCTCTACAGTGTTGTCCTGCCTGAGAGATATGCTGGCGAATGCTGGAACAAAGCTTGTAGGAGTATCCAACCAATATCTGACTTAAGACCTACTTCACAACATAAAAACCATACTGAGGAAACAAACCACTCTTAAAGGCAGGTGCATGTCCAGCAGTAGATGACAACAGGAAATGAACTCAATGGCATCTTTAGAGCTTTCTGTCTCATAATGTTTTGTGGGAGATATTTTTTTGTCTTAGTTTTTATTTTATTTTATTTATATTTAAAAATTTTCCCTCCCTCTCTTTTACCTTACAGTTGGGTCTATATGATGGCTTACAGTTTAGTGTTTTTGTGGGATTCCAGAGTGTGCAAATGAGTGGGCCTCTGTGTTATGATCTGTTTTTTGTGACTTCCTTTTCTTCTGTTTGTTTGTTTGTTTGTTTTGTCCCATTCCAATATGTTAGCTTTTGTTTTATGTTGTTATATTAATTTTATTATTATCCCTTAGAAGTCTGTTTGCTTTCTAATAAGAGACAGAAAGGTTGTGGATGCAGATGGGAGGGGAAGGTGGGGAGAAGCTGAGAGAAATAAAGGGAGAGAAAATCATAATCAGGGTATAGTATGTGAGGAAAAAAAACTATTTTCAATAAAATGGAGGGAAATCCTTTAAAATAAATAAATAAGAAAGAAAACATAGGCTCTGATTTGTTGTTTTGTTTTATTTTAAGGTATTTTAAATTACATTATTTAATTTGGGTGTGCACCCATGTGTGTATATGTATGTGTGCATGTGTGCTTGGGAGTTTGTACGCACATGCTCCTATTGGTGCATATGGCAGAAGTCACCCTCAAGGGTTCTTCCTCGAATTGTGTCCACCTTAGTTTTTGAGACACTGTCTCTTACAGGAGCTTGTGGCCACACCAAGTGGGCTATCTCTGTGGGTGCTGGGGATCAAGCTTAGGGCCTCAAGCTTATGGGGCAAGCATGTACTGAGCTACCCCCTCATGTCTGACAGAAAACTATGTCCCTCTATCTTCATTGCATGCTGTGAAGAGGCTGTACAAAAATTGCCACTAAGAGTTATTTCAGGGCTAATGAGATGGCTCACTGGGTAGAGCGTAGTGCTGGCACACAGGCCTAATGACTTGACCCTACAAGGTGACAAGAGGGGACTGACTCCAGAGAACTGTCTTCTCACTTCCATGCTCATGCTATAACACACGTGTGCCCGTGTGCAGGCACACACCTAAGCAGAATCCTTAAAATGTTTTAAACTAGTGATATAAACTGTGATTATTATTATTATATTACAAATATGGTTTCTTTCTTTTTTTGTATTTTTTGAGGGGTGCAGGAGGAGGCTGGCTTTCACTTTCCATTTTTAAAAATTATACTAAGCACAACATTAAAATATAAACAAAAGGTAAAGACAAAAAAAATCAAACAAAACCAAAACCTTTAAAAATGTATTCCTTTCTTCTGAATATGGGAGGAATTAAATTTAATAAACAAATTTAATTAAAATTTAAATATAAATAAGCTATTGAGAGTTGATTATGTGCCTGGAATTATATGAACATTTTCACACTCTCATCCCTATACCCCATCACACAAACATGTCATTTTATTCTCTCAACGATCCAGTGTACAGTGGAGCAATTATGCATCTAGACTTATACCTTGCTTGTGGCTGCCACTTATCTGCCAGATAGCCCGAGGCAGGTAAATTCACCTCCCAGTGCACCAGGTGTTCCTATCCTTAAGAAATGACACAATGATCAGCTCATAGAGATGCTGTGAGGACCAGACAAAGGATATCATGAATGTTCCAAGGAAGACAATTTTGTTATTATTTCACAGATAATGAAGAAGAAGTTTTCAGAGTTTTTTGCACTTGTCCAATCACAGCTAAGTGGCAGGGCAGAGGTCAGGATAAGTATGTTCCTCAGGAGGCTGCAGACTGGTAAGAACGTCAAGGAGAAAGCAACATGCACCTTTCCCTAATTTAGAAGTGGAGTGTAGGGATATTCAAGACTGCCTACTGGTAAAGCAAGGGTGGGCTTCCAACTAAACAGAATGCTTTCTTCCTGGAGGGAGAGGTGAGGCAAGAAGGGGTTTCTAACAAACATAATGTCTAAGATGCAGAATAATCCATTACCACAACTCTGGGGGCTAATCTTTATTATCAACTAGATTATGTCTTGAATAAACTAACGCCCAAGCTAGGCTCTCCTGTCACTATTTTCCTAGAGCCCTCAAAACAAGAAGACCCACCATAAATCTGGGCTATACCTTGTGGCAGCCCACCTAAGAGGACACAGAAGAAGAAAGCTTTGCTTTTTTGCCTGCTTGCAGCTCACTCTTGATGACAACTTCACCTGTCCTATTGTTGAGTCATTTCTTCGCTGGTATTAAAGGCAGATTTGTTGATGTTCCAATGTAGACTGAAGAGCAACAGCTTTTCAGGAAGCCTCCAAGTCACCGGGAGCCAGAGTGGGACTGCTGAGACACCCAGCTTCATGGGCAGAGCACCCTACAGGGTTCTCTGTTTTCCTTTGTCATAGAACCATTGCTTGGACTACCTGGACCAAATCCTCTAAGTCAATCTAACAAATCCCCCTTTAATGTACATATATATCCATATTCTTCCTACTTGTTCTATTCTTCCAGAGAATCCTGATTCATACAATGACCCTCACATAACTTACCATTAAAGGATATTAGATGTAGAATGAATTTTCAAAGTCAGGATAATTTAGTTGTTCACAGAATTTTACCTTATTTTTTTGCCAATTTCATTTAGTATAGGTATGGACTCACTTAAAACAATCAGAGAGAAAATAATGGTATGGTATAGAAACTACAATCATGGGACAGAAAACATTCTTATTTTTACATAACAAAATATGAAACGTCTTCCAACCAATTTGTTGTGTACAGTCAAATAACTAGTTCTTTAGGAGTTGCTGACAGTACAAATTGACTTTGGGATGGATCCTAATCAGGAAGTTTATTTGAGAAGTTACTGTGGGAATAAATGAGACAATTAACTGTATGTTTAGATAGCGCTATACCTAATATCAAGCTCAAATTATAATTAGATGTAATGTTTGTTTAGCAGCGGAGGATTTGTTCGCCTTTCCTCTGCTGGTGAATAGTGGCAGGTTCGACATTCTCCCGCTGTGGCAGCTCCAATAATGCATGTGCCCAACCTCCACACAGGCCGGTTCTCCATGGCCAAGAGAGAGAGAGAGAGTCTCTCCATCTGAAATCAATATGGCTTTAAGTTATACTCATGCAAGTTTTTAAATAGTAGAATGTTTCCTCACAGATAGTTTCTAATAGCCACATTAGGGAGATCTTTATAAATCCTCCTAACAGCAAAATATGAAGGTACTCAGAAATTTAGATTAAAAAAAAAATAGTTCAAAGTGATAAAATCCAATTGAGATTTCAACCAATAAAATGTTTATCCAGTGGCCAGTAAAAGAATGCTCCCAAAATAACTTTTTATAGACATTAAGTTATTTCTCTGCTTGATTTATTTACTGATGGTAAAGAATCAGTTTCAATTTCAAAAATTTCATTAACATTTGGCTCTTCTTGTGGAGAGCATATATTCCCAGGAGTTTTCTTCTTAAACAATTCCAAGTGGTAAAGTAGATAATTAGGTTTGACTTTAAAAAGTCACTTAGAACCTTAGAGCATTGTTCATATTCAAGAAAAACTTTCAAATTATTAGAAAAGGTACGTTTCTTAAATTGCAGCACCATAGAATGTCAAACTTAATAATACCAAAGAAGTAAGAAAATGAATGTCCTGTCTAGTGTTTATGCTCTCTAGTCACATATTGAAGCCAGATGTCTGAACCTCTGAAAAAACATTTATCAATACTTTAATTCTTTTGGAGGTCAAGGCATTCTAGGCCAGTATTCACCTGATTTTACATTTTTATGACTTCAGAATTTTGAAAAATGTATTTTTTAATCGTATTTATCCTCAAGTCTGTCTGCTAATTCTTCCCAGACTTCCTTAACTGTGTGCTCTCTTTTTAGCTTTTAAAATAACCCATCAGCTCCAATTTGTGCCAATAATATAACTCCTGGTGTTGGCCAGCCGCCAGAGCATGGACAGCCTATGGAGAATCACAAATAAAACTGACTCTTCTTCCTCTCCCTAGACCCCATCAACTGTCCATATCTGCTCACTTCGAGGTGGGGGATCATTCGCTCCTTCCTTTTGTCACACGTAAAGATGCTTCTCACCCACTCAATCGAGAATATATGTACCACCGGCCTACAGGGCAGTGTTACAGGGCAAAAAAGGTCACCTTTCTGTTGTCACCTTTTACTTTTCTTGAGCTCAGTGTGACTGACTGGAGCAACCTTACCATCTGTTAAAATGTCCTTATTTACTGCTTAAACCCAGCAGGTACAGTTTGATTCTCATCTTACCCGAACCTTTTACATTTCACACATGCACACACACGCATGCGCATGCGCTCCCAAACCCTTACTTATTAAAAAAAAAAAAAACCTTATTTTGTATTTAATCATTAAATCATAAAACAAAAACAAAAAAGGGACAAAACACTTTCGAACATTTGATAATGAAGCAGAGAGCTATTATTCTGGAGCAAAGAGAAAGAAAGGAGGGCTGTGAGTGGAGGCAGCTTCCAGGCTGTGGCACTAGAAAGAAAGCAAACCAAAACAAAGGCGCAGAAAGCAGCTGAGCCGAGAGGCAAGTGGTACTTGTTTTGAAAATCTGAAGAAGCTAAGATTTACAGGGACAAGCATAGTGTACTCAGAATGGGAGTTTTACAGTGAGAATTCTAGAGCTATGTAGGAGATTGTGTGAGGCTTTGGTTGAATTTGGATGTGCACAGGGAAGGAATGAAACTGCTGGGAGACAGTGAAGCACTAAAGACATCTAGGATGAAACAGTTGTAGATCTCAGAGAATCCTTAGACTTTCAACAGTTCTGATTATAAGATAGGAGGAATTCAACAGCGGATTGAGTTATCAGAAGGGCCAGAGGGAGGCTCACTCGGCCCAGACTTGAGGGCTTTTAGCATCTTCCCTATGAAAACATAAAAGCAAGATGTATAAGGGTCCAAATAAGCAGTGAATAAACAGTGTTGAGTAAATTCCAACACTTCTTAAATAAATACAACAAAATATTTAATATGTTTTATCTAAAACTCTCAAAAATACTGGGAATGAGAAATATAGCTGGAGGGCTTATAATATGATGCATCCCTTGCTAGAAAACCACAGTAATTACAACACTTATATAAGAAAATAGAAAAGTCCAGAAATCATGAACATGGAGACCAACTACTCCAACAAAGGAACCAAGCTAATTCAATAGGAAGGGAATCCTTTCAACAAATGACATTGGAAAAATTAGCCATAACAAAGTAAACTTAATTATCTCTCATTAGATAATAATTGATATTCAATTGGAATGTGGACCTAAATTTAAGAGCTAAAATTATAAAATTTTACAAAGAAAACACAGGAAAAAAATCTTTAGATTTAGGCCAGCAGATTGTTCCAAGGAAAAATGTAAGAAACAGTAGCTAGAAAAGAAATGATACCAAAAAAAACAAAAACAAAAACAAAAACAAAAACAAAAACTTGTTCATACATAAAAAATTAGATAAGGATACTAAGTACAAGGCAAGTTATATTCTTGGTTTGTGTGTGTGCATGTGTTTATGTGTGGGTTAAAGAACATGTGTTTAGTATATGCAAAACTCATAATTAATTTTATTAATGAAAAATGTTCTCAGAAAAAAAGTTAGCAAGATTTGTAACAACTTCTTAAAAGAATATACAGAAATGGCAAATGGCTGATAAAATAAGCAATGCAATTTCTTCCATTGCTTACCATTAAAGAATTGCAAAGATAATAGGAATCCACAACCAAGTAAATAATTAAAGTAGAACTGTCAGTGTTGGCAAAAATGTGGAGTGTTCTTAAGAGAAATTAGAATTTATGGCTGCCAATTCCCACACTAATGTTCATAGCAAGATTACTAAAAGAGGCTCCAAAATGCCTATCAATATAAACAGATAAACGGGTTACAGTAAAACATACAAGGTATTATTATCAAGAAACTAAATAGAATAAACTTTTAATGTATGTACTATGATGGGTAAAATACAAAAGCATCACACTAAGGGGTGGAAGGCAAATCAAATTCACTCTCCTCATGACAATAAAAACAAAACATAGAAGCATTATCCTATTTTCATAGAGACAAGGAAATCAGTATATTACACAATTAGAAAGTAACACAACACAGTAGTGCCAGGAGCTGTGAAGAAGAGCTGATTTCCAAGTGCCATAAGGAATGGTCAATTTATCACAATCACTGGGAAAGGCTCATCTCACTTTAAGCAAATGAGTTTTTTAAAGTTTATTTATTCACTTTAGATTCTGACCACAGCCCCCTCTCCTTCTCTCCTCTCCTCCTGGCCCCACCATCCCACTCTCTTCCCTTTTCCCTTCCCCTTCTTCTCAGAAAAGGGGAGCTCCCCACCCCCATTTCAACCCACCCAAATGTGTTAAGTTTCACCAGAACTAAGTGTATTCTCTCCCACTGAGGCCAGACAAGGCAGCCCCGCTAGGAGGAAGGGTTCCAAAAGCAGGCAGTAGAGTCCATGTCTGAGACAGTTCCTGCTCCACTTACTAGGGGACCCACATGAAGACTGAGCTGTCCATCAGTTACATATGTGCAGGAGGCTTATATCCAGACCATACATGCTCTTTGGTTGGTGTTTCAGGCTCTGTAAAACCCTGTGGGCCCAGGTTAGGTGACTCTGTTGGTCTTCTTGTAGTGTTCTTATCCCTTATGGGTCCTTCTATCTTTACCCCCACCCTTCCAAACGACTCCCTGAACTCTGCCCCATGTTTGGTTGAGAGTTTCAGCAATCTGTTTTGATCAGCTGCTGGGTAGAGCCTCTCAGAGGACAGTTATGCTATGTTCCTGCCTACCAAGAATAGCAGAATGTCATTAATAGTGTCAGGGGTTGGCTCTCTACCTTCAGGTAGGTCTCAGGTTGGGCCAGGCATTTGCTGGACACTCCTTTAATGCCCGCTCTATCTTTATCGCTGCACATCTTATAGGCAGGTAAATTTTGGGTAGAAGAATGCATGGGTAAGATAGTGCTTCCTTCCCTTCATTAGGAGTCTGCCTGGCAAGAAGGTAGCTACTTCCGTGTCTATGTTCCCCGCTGCTAAGGGTCTCAGCTAGAGTCATCCCCCATTTCCTTCCAGGAGCATACCCTGCCACAGGTCTGCAGCCTGTCTCAGAGATGTTCTCCCCTCTGTTTTCCTTCTCTCTCTTAGCCCTCTCGACTCCCACCCCAGCTTTCCCAACATCTGATCTCCACCCTCTTTTTACTCCTCATACCATCTCCTACCCAGTTTCCTCTCTAGATCTACTTTCACTGTCTATTCTGTTTCCCCTTCTGAGTGAGATGCAAACAACCTCCTTCGGGCGCTCCTTGTTACTCAGCTTCTTTGAGTCTTTGGATTGTGGTATGTTTATCTTGTCAGACTTTCTGGGTCTGGGTTTCCTCACTCAGGATGATCTTTTCTATGTCTATCAATTTGCCTGGAGACTTCATGATCTCCTTGTTTGTTAATAGCTGAGTAGTATCCCACTGTGAAAATGAACCACTGTTTCTTTAAACATTCTTCAGCTGAGGGACATCTAGGTTGTTTCCAGATTCTGGCTACTATGAATAAAGCTGCTATGAATATAGTTGAGCAAGTGTCCTTGTTGTGTGGTAGAGCATCTTTTGGGTATTTGCCCAGGAGTAGTATAGCTGGGTCTTGAGGTAGCGCTAGTCCCAATTTCCTGAGGAAGCACTAGATTGACTTCCCCAGTGGTTGCACAAGTTTGCACTCCCACCAGAAATGGAGGAGTGTTCTCCTTTCTCCACATCCTTGCTAGCATGTGCTGTCACTTCAGTTTTTGATGTTAGCCATTCTGATAGGTGTAGGATGGAATTTCAGAGTTGTTTTAATTTGCATTTCCCTGATGACTACGGACATTGAGCATTTCTTTAAGTACTTCCTGGCCATTTGAGACTCCTCTGTTGATAACTCTGTTTAGCTCTGTATGCCACTTTTTAATTGGATTATTTAAGGGTTTTTTTTTTTTTTTTTTGTATTTAGTTTCTTAGGTTCTTTATATATTTTGGATATTAGCTCTCTGTCTGAGCAAGGGTTGGTGAAGATATTTTCCCAATCTGTAGGCTGTCATTTTGTTCTGTTGACAGTGTCCTTTGCCTTACAGAAGCTTTTCAGTTTTATGAGGTCCCATTTATTAATTGTTGATCTTAGAGCCTGAGCTGTTGCCATTCTGTTTAGGAAGCTGTCTCCTGTGCCAATGAGTCCCAGGCTTTTTCCCACTTTTTTTTCCCCTAACATAGTTAGTGTATCTGATTTTAGGTTGAGGTCTTTGATCCACTTGGACTTTAGTTTAAGTACATGAGTTTCCATCTCATTTAATAAGTGTTTCACGAAAAAAGAAAACAAACAACAAGCAACCAAACCATCCCAAACACTTGCTTTCTTGAAGCTGCTCCTTTCCCTAAGAATCCTGTGGGAGTTGTGTGCTCTTTGCTCCTCTGTCTAGACTAGAGCCTAGAAATCATCCTTAAGCCTTGTCCCTGGTACTTCCAAAAGGAGCATTTAGGTAAGCTTAAAGTGTCTACACGGAAGCCCACAGGGTCCTGCCTGTAGCATCTTTGCTGAACATGTCTATAGCAGTCTCGTGGCTGAGTCTTCCCTGATGAAGCTAAGCAGGACTCTGGTTCTAGCATTTTCTATGGTCTATCCACAGGGGGAACGTGAGGCTGTTTCCAAGCTACAGGGAATTAATTTGACTCATCAGATTCCTTTGTAATCACCTCTTGAATACTAAAACCAAATTAATTTGGCACAATTTTTAACAGGATTTTGGCAAATCAATGTTTTAGTCCCTTTTGTTTTACAGATGAATTTTGTTATGTCTAAGAATGAAATAGTTGTCTGAGGTTTTGTTATAGGTTTATTTGCCATTTCCCCTCTATTTTTGTAGGCATCATGAATCCAACTAATAAATGTCTCTGCCACAGTAAGATGGAAAACAAGGACCAGCGTGTTTAAGATACTCTTTGATAATTCCATGTTATTTTGTGGTGTGATTTTGGGTTGAGATATACAGACCTGAGCTAAATGGCAACTCTGTAAGAAAATGATCAGACCATAACTGCTATCGACTCACCTTACAGCCAGTGACAATGCTGTGGCCCCAGGTGTTGGGAACGCACACAGAACATTTTTCTCCAGTGGTGTTGGGAGGGCAAATGCATTGGCCAGTTTTGGGGTCACAATTGTTGCCGAGATGGGAACAGTCACAAGCTTCGCATGGAAAAGAGAGAAAGCAAAGGTGAGTCAGATACAAAATATCAGGTTCTTACTGCATCAATTTGCTTCTTCTCATTTTTAATATTATGTTTAAGGATCTGTGTGTGTGTAGGCGCAATGTATGTACCTTGTTATTTATACCGTACAGTATATTTCCCAAAAAGGTTGTGTTTTGTTTAGTAATTTCAGTTTTAGCATCTTTAATTTTTCTATTAATCATAAAGAAGGAGAGAGGCAGTATCACCAATTTTCTCTTAACTATTTATCTTTTACCTACATATTATAAAGTCTAATGTTTTTGTTCATGATATTTATTTCATTTATAGATCTTTAGAACCCGATTGTTTTTTTTTTTTTTTTAAATTAGAACAACTAGGGCTTCTATCTCTTGAAAGGAGTGGATATTCTGTGCATTGAGGCCCAGGGAGCTTGGGGTTTTTTTATTGGGCAGAGGAGGAAATTTGGGGGTACTTCTACCCCCAAAGGTTCCTTCTAAGGTTTGTCTCCTTGCAGTCTCAACGCTGTAAATGCCAAAGGAACTGGTTAAGTCTGTCTTCTTGCCAGGAGGTCCCTAACTACCCGCAGAGGCTATCAGCCTGCCAAAGTTCCTGTTTAGTTTCCTGGCTCCCCTGAGGCTCCTAGGCCATCAGCTCTTTGTTCTGTACCCCAAGAGAATATAAGGAGAAGGAAAGGCAGGGTACCTTCAAGGACTGTTTCCTGTTGAGTAGGGGTAGAGTCAGGGTTGCGGGGTTTGTCCTAGAGTCTAACAGGGATTATGTTGGTTAACTTCCTGTATTGATTTCAAGCTTCCTAACACCTTTCTTTGCTGTAAAAGTTATCTTTTTCTTCCTAGCAATGACTGGTTTTCAATATAACCAGCAAACCTAATATCCCACATCCGGTACATCATGTATATAGATGCTAATAACACAGCATATTTCAGTTTTATACGTATTTAAAAATAATTCCATTGTAAAAACTTTTAAAGCATAATTGTGTCTAAATTTTTCTTACTACCTGATATAGTACTTTAATTTCAAAGGTTTCTTCTCACTCTAAGCGAATTATAAAATTATGAACTCCCAACATCTTGTATATCCTCAAAGAATAATAAGAATTGAGTTTGAAAAGATCTTCTGTGCCAACTCCGAGAAGAGATACATGTCACTTATTGCGTAGGCTTGATCCAACTGGTAAGAAGACAATTACAAGTCGAGCTTAGCTTAAAATAAATTACTGCAAGAAAAGAAACACTGAATATTTTTGAATTCAACTTGAAAACCAATGTTGTAGGAAAGCTTTTAATTGGTTAGCTGATGGTTAAATTATTTTAACTGAGTCCTTTAGGTGTTCGGTTAAGTTACCATATAAAGGATCATAATTATAATATTTCATACCAGCTGTAAATGTTTTAGCACAAGGCTTGACATAGAGTAAGTGCTAAATAAATGCCAGTTATTGTTCTTACTAATGTTAAGCTGATAGATTTATTTACATATGAAATTTATTAAGCAGAAAAAATATCATCCTGTTTAAATTTATGTGCGAAGACTTGTTGAAACAGTTTGGATCGTTATTTGAAAATAGAAACTCTCCTTCATTATCATCCTCATTACTAAGGAGTTGAGGTCATTTTCTTGTATTTCCGTTGTGTTTGAGTTCTCTGGATTGTTTTCTTTGGGATAGCTGGAAACTGGAGACGCCATATTGTTTTGGGGTTTTTTTGCGTATGCTTTTACGCTGTCCTTTAGACATCTTGCCATCTCTGTTTTTGTTGGGTAGCTTCCAGAGTTGGGTGGAGGGAGTCTGATGAGAAGAACATTATGATGGGCAGATTTGGGCCCAGGGGTCCTGCTCAAACTATGGCACCAGCCAAGGACAATACAGGCCATAAACTTCAAACCCCTACCCAGATCTAGTCAATGGACAGGACATTCTCCACAGTTGAGTGGAGAGTGGGGTATGACTTTCACATGTACTCTGGTGCCTCATATTTGACCATGTCCCCTGGAGAGGGAGACCTGGTAGCACTCAGAGGAAGGATAGCAGGTTACCAAGAAGAGACTTGATACTCTATGAGCATATAAAGGAGGAGGAAGTCCCCCTCTGGCACAGACATAGGGGAGGGAGTAAGGGGAAAATGGGAGGGAGGGAGAAATGGGAGGATACAAGGGATGGGATAACCATTGAGATGTAACAAGAATAAATTAATAATAAAACAAATTTAAAAAAAAAGAAAATAGAAACTCTCTCTGTAGAACCTCAGTGTAACCAAAGACAGGAAGATCTCAGTAATGGTTTAGGTTTTTTTCCTGCCAAATCGCAATGTGTACTACAGCTGAAAATGTTAATAAAGATAATGGCAAGAAACACGATACTGCCATTTCTCTAAAGCCTCAGCGGATTCCTACAAATCCTCTTGACATAGAGACTTTTGATATCCTAAGGGAAAAGATGAACTTTGCAGACGCTCAAGTCATATAGCCATGATCATACAGTGAGCTGCCAATGAATCCACTAGATTCATATAGGCTGTTTGGTGTGAGGAATAGTCTTAATCTGAAAGACTCATTGTTGTAGTCACCGTGGCTCTCCACACATGTCCATGAGGGAGTTTCTAGTGAGGGCTAAATAAGGAGGGAAGGCTAAGCTGGCAACATTCCACAGCCTGGCATCCCAGGCCAAGCATAAAGAGAAACAGAGAAAGCAAATTGAATACTATCACTCATGTTTCTTCTCCTGACACAACGCGACTAGCTGTCTCATACTCCTGTTACCGTGTCCACTAGGATAGAATATATCCTCAAGATATGGGCCAAAATAAACACTGCCTTAAGTTTTCATTGTCAGGCCCTTGGTAAGAGACATGAAAAAACTAATTTATACACAATCATTATCTTACCCAGTCTGATTTTTGCTCCTGTCTGCGCTGATTCTCCATCTTGCAATGCAATTAACTTTGCATTTTGGCAAGTTAACAGCACTTTATAATTTTAAATACACTTAATTTTATTAATAATGCGTGTTGGTAGATTTCTGTAAATGTACAATAGGCCCTGTGCTCAATTGGTTGGTTTTTGTTTGTTTGTTTGTTTGTGTGTTGTTGTTGTTGTTGGGGGTTTTGTTTTTGTTTTTGCTTTGTCAACTTGACACAGATTAAGATTAGTTGGGGAGAACCTCAATTGAGAAAATACCCCAACACTCTAATCCATGGGCAAGCCTGTGGGAAATTTTCTTGATTGAAGATTGAGCCCATATTGATGTGGACATTGCCATCCTTAGTCTGGTGGTCCACAGTTTATGAGAGAGCAGGCTATGTAAGCCATGAAGAACAAACCATAAGGTGACACTCTGCCATGGCCTCTGCATCAGCTCCTGCCTCCTGCTTCCTGCCTTGAGCCCCTGCTCTGACTCCTCTCTCTCTCTTTTAATTAATTAACTAATTAATTTACTTTCTATCCTGATGGTAGCCCACTCCCTCCTCTCCTCTGATCCCACTCTCCCTCCCTCTTCCCCATGCCCCCTCCCCTTATTTCTCAGAAAACGGGATCCCTACCCACTCACCCTCGCCAACTCATAGAGTCACAGCAGCGGGACTAAGTGTCCTCTCCCCCTGTGGCCTGGCAAGGCAGCCCAGCTGGGGGGTGGGGGGAGATAAAAAAGCAGGCAACGGAGTCCATGTCAGCGACAGCCCTGCTCCCCTTATGAGGGGACCCACATGAAGACCCAGCTGCCCATCAGGCACACATGTGTAGGGAGACTAGGTCCAGTCCACACATGGCCCTTGGTTGCTGCTTCAGTTTCTGTGCCCTGGTTAGTTGGCTCTGTTGGTCTTCTTGTGGAGCTTCTGCTCCGTCTGGGTCTTTCTATCTTTCCCCCCACTTTTCTACAAGACTCCCTAAGCTTCGCCAATGTTTGGCTGTGATAGCTGTCCTCTGAGAGGCTCTACCCAGCAGCGGATCGAAGCAGATGCTCTCACTTCTCTTAGTGATGCAGTGTGATCTAAGGATTGTAAACTGAAATAAAACCCTTTATTATACCAGTTGCTTTTGATCACAGCGTTGCATCACAGAAACAGAATCCCTAACTTAGATAGCTTTGCACTAATTCATATCATGTTAAGATGTGAATGAGACTTTTACTTACAGATCAGAATATTTTAAGTGGGTTCTTTATAATTTCCAGTGTTTGCAGATATTAGCCCAGAGATCACACACAGTTCTTAGAAGGTCTCTATCATATCACAAATGAATCAAAATGACTTTCTTTCTGATAAAAGCCATATGCCTAAATTTGAGGAGATAGTCTCAAAGGTACTGGTACTTTAAACACGTTGAAATATTCTCTCGAGTCGCATGTGGATTTGCTACAATAGCCAATGATAGCATTTTAAAATCTTGCTGTGGTGCTGAGAATGCAGTACAGAGGTGACACCTGTCAGCCAATGAACTTAAAAAGCAGAGGCGCAATTCATGCTGTGGCTGTTGTAATAGTGTTGATCCTAAGTTAGTGATACATGGGTCAAGGCTTATTTCAATCTTTACTTTCACTTCTGGTGTGGTGATTAACTCAGTCTCTCTCTCTCTCTCTCTCTCTCTCTCTCTCTCTCTCTCTCTCTCTGTCTCTCTCTCGCTCTCTCTCTCTCTGTCTCTCTCTGTCTCTCTCTCTCTGTCTCGCTCTCTCTCTGTCTCTCTCCCTGTCTCTCTCTCTGTCTCTCTCTGTCTCTCTGTCTTTGTCTCTGTCTCTGTCTCTGTCTCTCTCTCTCTGTATGTGTGTGTGTGTGTGTGTGTGTGTGTGTGTGTGTATTCAGTTCATAGGAAAAAATTCTTTCAGGGAATTGTGTTATAAACTCCAACCTGCATTTCCCTGTGAACTAAATACCAAGACCCAACTTGTTTCTCTCTCAGAAGGTCAAGGTTTCTGAGGCAACTCTGATACAACTAAGGCTTTTGTACCAGAAAACAAGCAAACAGAAAACATCTTGTGTCTGTTTTGTGATAGAAGAAGTTGAGATGTCTTGGTCTGAAAAAGAGTTTAAGCTCAAGGCACCAAAGCCCATGAGCATTTGAATTTGAAGCTATAGAAATGGAGGGTGCAGGCCACAGGGCACATGTGGATTAGGAATGGGCTGATAGTTGTTCAATACTTGTAAACATGGTAACACACAGGGCACTGTTTCCAAATGCACCGTGTTCCATTCATTAATTATTAAAAAAAACCCCACCTATTACTTTCAATATTCCACATCACATACGTGTTTTCAACATGCATTTCCTTTAATGGAGCAAAGTGTTACAAGTTACGGGATGTTAGTTTCACTTACAGACCTGTACAGCCTCCTTCTTGGAAGTTGTAGTAGCCATGGGCACAGCGGTCACATTTCTTCCCTGCTACTCCAGGCTGGCACCAGCACTGCCCACTCTCTTCACAGTCAAATGATTTCGACCCAAAAGAATTGCAGTTGCAGGGGAGACACCCCCTTCCCAGTTGCAGGCCAAAGGTTTCCAGCTGGCATGGAACAGAAAAGAAAACTAGTAAATCTCAAGACGTTACCTCACCCTGAAGTGATACCCACAGTGTCAGTTGGTAGTGAGGAGCCCATGGGTCAGTAGGCTCTCTGGCAGCATTGACAACTGTCTGTTCATCAGTGGATTTTCTTTTTCTCTTGACAAAATGAAAAGTATAGTTTCTTCTGGATGTCATCAAAATTAATTATCCCAATAGTCACTAGGTTTTTTTTTTTTTTTTTTTTTTTAATCTTATAGTCTTGGAGCTTTTTCCTATAATCTTCCTTGGTTCCAAAAGCAGTGTGAAATAGATTATGCATTACATTTCTGGTTTTAATTTAAAATTTTACTTACTTTACTGTTAATATACTAAACCGACTGCTTTCAGAGTTTTTGGACTATCTGTGCTTGCTTGAAATGTTTTTTCAATATTCAGTATTCTAGCCATGGAAACAGGCTTTGGAGGAAACAAAATCAATGCATTATATTAGAAAGGTAAAGCCATGCCTTCCATCCAAGCAGGAAGCTGTGGGTCCCATATCCACCCCAACCACCTCATCGTCCCACCCAGGCCGGTGTTAGTAGCTTAGACGACATTCTTGAAATACACATTATCAGGGCCCAGGGTAACTAGGACTAGAAAGATTGGTGGGTTCAGGAATTATCGTTACTACTAGAAAAGTGAAGAGCATACATTCTACTTAAATCACGCCACTTTTCTTGTATAAATATAGAGTTTGTCACATTATTATGGCATTCTAATCTGGAAAATTACTCTCAGTAATTAGTTCTTTGTCAAAATAATTTGTATTTTGGAAAATTAGATTCATAATTACTTCTTGGTAAAAATTAATCTTGCCATTTATTGGGAATCACCCAAAGAGAAATGAATAAGCTTCATTATATTTTTAATATTATTATTAGCAGTATTAGAAATAAATTTGAGAAATTAAAATTATACTGAGAATTAGACTTAATATTACTAGCTAAGAATAGGTGTATTGTTTAAAATGTACAATGAGTTGATTGAGTGTGATAATCATGTTAATTTTTACTACTGGCTTTATTTTAAATTCTACTTATAATTCTAATTTCATATTAAAGTAGAAAGTATGTAGCAGTACCAATAAGTCATACTTTTGAGATTGAATTCACCTATATAAAGCAAAAGTAAAACATATTTTATTCATAAAAATTATTTCAATGTAAAATCCTTAACTTGGAGAAATTATCAACATCAGAACAATGACTGAATCACAAGCATGCTCGTTACACATTGTTTATCATAGCGTGTAATTGTGGTGACACTCAAGCCCTCACTGTTAGAGAGGCACTGAATAAATTAAATTATAATAAATTAACATTATAAAATGAGAGGCAATTAAATAAAATCTATTTTGAAGCAGTTTTAATGATAGAAAATACATTTGTGATTCCTAGGTCAAGTAAAAATTCTAAAAAGCAGCATACACATTATCTCAACTATGATTAAATTACAAAATGTACAATAACACACACACACGTGCGCACACACACACAGACACACACAGATACACACACACACACACACACACACACACACACACACACCAGACAAACAAAGAAACACATGGATTGCAAAAGTGACTAAATGATAGTGTGCTTTAGTGATTTTTTTTTGGAAGCAATGTAGAAACAATGTTTGTGTGCTACTGTTATTAACACGGAGTGTATGGTGTATGCCCTGAGTCTGAGAATGTATACATATGCCTGTGGGCAAAAGAACCTTTTGTGAGTCAGTGCTCTCCTTTCACAGTGGGTTCTGAGGATCAAGCGCAGGGCAGGGTGACAGGCTGGCACAACAGGCATTGTTTATTTTTTGTTTTTTTTGTTTTTGTTTTTTTACCACTCAGCCATCTCATTGGTTCACTGTATTTAATTTGAAAAATCTGAATTATAAGTGTAAAAATTTTCATATGTTATTGTATTATAAATTTCTTTATATACTAAGCTCAGTTGCAAAGACAGGACTTCACAATCATCTTAGGTCCCATATAATCTGCATTTAGAAAACATACATATATATGTATAGACATGCACATTTCACTAATGGGCAAATCAAACAAATGTGAATTGGATTTCTAAATCACAGTTATCATTTAAAAATTCCAAAATTGGTTATTTAAGGAAATATACAAAACAAAATATTGCTACCATTCCTTTCTAATATTTGTACAATGTAGTTTTAAAGGCTGAATTACATCTAAATAAAGCTACCAAACTTCACTAATAACATTTTAATAAACTTGGTACTCAAAAGTCTATTCCAAAAAACAAAGGAAACCTCTCCAATATATAGATCTAGGGGCTAACACTCGTATTCTGTAACTGAAATCACGCAGAAACATGAATACATGGAAGAGCTCCCTTTCCATCCTCACTGGTGGTCTGGCGGATGCTCACCGGTAACTCTCACTTGGGTCAGTAGCCAAATGCATGTTGCTTCGTATGTGCCTTATTTTTAACTGTGTGTGTGTGTGTGTGTGTGTGAGTATATATGTGTATGTGTGTAAATGTGTGTTTGTGTGCATGTATGTGTGCATATGTATGTATGTGTATGTGTGTATGTGTGTATATGTATATGTGTATAAATATATGTATATGTGTGTTTGTGTGTGTATATGTGTATATATGTACGTGTGTGTGTTTGTGTGTGTATGTGTAGGTATATGTGTATGTGTGTGTATGTGTATATATGTATGCATGTGTGTATATGTCTGTGGATATGTGTATTTATGTATGTATGTGTGTGTATGTGTGTTTGTGTATGTGTGTGTTTGTGTATGTGTGTGTGCATTCATGAGCACAGATGCTGCGAATTCCATAAGAGGGTGTGGAACACTCTGGAACTATGGTCCAGGTAGCTGACTGGCTATGAGCCACCCAATGGGGCAATATCTTTTGATAGTAAAGTTTTCTTTACTTTGTGTCTGCTGTGCATTTAAAGAGTGAGAATATGTTTCTCATGTTTGGTGTGCACCTGAACAAAATCACTAAGGGGAAATTAACAAAATCTTAGTTAAAATGAAATGTCAGACTCCCATTACTTTAATACTCTTAATTCTCCAGAAAAAGTCACTTTTGATATCTTGAGTTCCCTTTAACTAAGTTTTTATTTGATTTGTCCATAGAAACACTTTAAAAAATACTTTACTTTATATTGTATGGGAGTTTTGGCTACATGTATGTGTGTGCACCACATTGGTGCCTAAAAGCATAAAAAACTCCAATTTTTAAAAGACAAGGCTTTAGTCAGGCAGTATCTAATTTCTGCATTTGCCATTTGCACACTTAGCGACCAATTTTCACACTTAGTGATTAAAATTATTTGGTAAAAGGTCTCCAGGCCAGCTGCAGCCGAGGAACACAGCATGCCCACACAGCCATGCAGTGCCTACCGGCACAGGGGCCCGATAGGCTCCGCGAGGGCACCCACTGGAGCCGCTGGAACCCCACCTCCGAGGAGACCCCAGCACTCGCTGCGCTCTCCGCGATTGGTCCTTCTGATGGTGCATCTGCCTGCTGAGGCTGCACTGTTTCCCTACAAAGCCTGATTTACAGATACATCTTCCCGTCATGTCACACTGCGGTGACACAGAGCCCAGGGGACTGCAGTCACACAGCTCACAGAATCGCTTCGCTGGGTCCCACCACGTCCTGAGCTTTAAAACCCAACAGAAGGGAAAACAAGGAAAGAAAGTAGCATGAGGAAACGGTATTATAAGAGAGAGAGAGAGAGAGAGAGAGAGAGAGAGAGAGAGAGAGAGAGAGAGAGGCAAAGGTATTTTGAAACTGTCTACTAAAGTCCAGGCTGAAGTCTGAAAATTACTTTCTTGTTGTGAGTAATAAAATATATCTAGGTGACAGGAGCCAAAATTGACAGGCTCAATGCCTTAAGCATGGCAGGACCACCACTGTATGACCATACGGAGCAAAACCTTCCAACTGATGGGATATTTCATTTTAACCAACCGATAGGTCTAAAACTATTCACTGAAATTAACTTTTACATGATAGAACTAGAAGGCAATTGCCTGCCAGGGTAGGGGGTGTTCCCTAACAGAAAAAAGAATTTTGCATTTTAATCTCCTCTGAGGTAAATTATTTTACTTGGCACAGAATAGAATCCAATCTGTTATTTGTTGAAGAAATACTAAATTATAGCAGTTATTATACAAATTTGGAGGTGGGAACACTGGTCCACTGCAACACCCAGTGAGTTTTGCTCTGTTGGAGAGAACATCTCACTGAGTACAGGCATTTCGCCTTCAGAAGTAAGTAATGCTGACCACTTTGTGCAGTGTGTGTATGAAATCCACCACTGAAAGGAGGTGATGGTGGTCCTTACCTTACACTCATCACAGTGCCTTCCCTGCACATTGGGTCTGCACTCACACTGCCCAGTTCTTGTGTGGCAGATCTCCGAGAATGAGCCGTTGACGTTACAACGGCAGGCTGCAAAGACAAGACACACAGACAATGAAAATAGGATCTCACACGTTGCCACTGTAGATTGAGCAGCCCTTGTTTTTGGAATGTTTGCATAGACATTGCTGGCTGAGCATCCCTAATGTAAAATCCAAGATGTGAAGTGCTGCAAATCTGAACAGGAGTTGTTAGAGAGAGAGTTGTAGCCCATGAGAACATGAGCCACTGAGTCCAGTAGTATCAGGATGTCTTCTAATGTGCTGGGCACCCCTTCAGACATCTTTATTATTTAACCCTGCACCATCTCTGCATATTGTAGACATTGGGACACACACTTGCATGGCATATCATTCTACTTAAATACTAATACAACCACTGTTATAACCTCGAGAATGAAGACAATGAAGGACAAAGAAGCAATGACACATATAACATCACGTACATAGTAATTGTCAGGGCAGGTTCCAGAGTCTGCTTGAGCTAGGGAGTTCCCCCGTTTTCAGGTTCAATGTTATTTTACCTCTTCATAGACATATCAGGGTAACATCTAATTGTCACAATCTCATTAGATACATATAATGTATACCCCTGGAAGGCTGAAGCAATTCTGAGAAATTATCAGTGTCAATACTCCTTTTTGGCGTAGCGTTAATGTCATTTTGATAAAACATTTTCAACATAATGCTTATATACTATATGCCAGTTTTTGTACTAAGCTCCACTAATAAGAATGAATTTAAGTGACTATATACCCCTTTGATAATACGAAAGCATGTAAGAGAGCAGAAAAATAACTTCAAATCGAGTAGGAATGTAACACTCTCACTGCTAAAAGTCGTTTTTATTTTACAAGTTTTATTCTGTCTCCAAGGGTTGGAAACATACTTGTTTTAGGTACTCTTTCTTATCACTTTGGCATTAGAAAAGTTTTATAATGTTATTCTGAAATACATACTGACTAAATAAGCCTAAAGCCTGTTTTAGTTCTCAGATACAAGTAGCAACTAATGGCTTACTCTGTGTAATTGCACGGATAGCCGAATAAAGCTGTGATGGGAGATGCCACACGATTTAGTCACATGTGGCTTTGGTAAGTGTGGTACAACATCACAGCTTGTAAACAGACACTCCATCATCATATGACACTATTCTGTTCATTTGCCTTCAGGTTCTACGACTTGGTCCTCTTCCATCAATGTTTGGCCTTCAGTGCCACCTATCTTGAGGCCACTAAGAATTGGTCCAGCTAATTTACCACTCCTATTTCTGAGTCAAATGCTCAAGGATAGTCTTCAGGTCGAGTGTAAGTGTAAGATGAGAAAAATAAGTCTTCATTAAACATTCACATTCATGTGGGCATAAGAATTGTTCTGCATCATGGAACTTTACATAAATTTCTTGTGTACACTAAGCTTTGCAAATTTCAGATTATTCAGAATCACTAAATCCGCCTTGCTTTTAAAAAGTAGGAATTACAAAAGTGAATTTTTCATAGTGATATTGGTAACTGATCAATGTTATTTAGAAATAACAAAAGCAATATTAACTGTTTGTAATATCTATTTGAGAAATAGGACAAACAGCATTCATAACAAAATTTATATAGAGAAAATAAAGTGCTGTTTTATCCTGTGTGTGTGTGTGTGTGTGTGTGTGTGTGTTGTGTGTGTGTAAGATGGTCTCATTATGTAGCCCTGGCTGACCTAGAACTCTGTGATCCTCCTGGCTCAGTTTCGTGAAAGCTACGAGTACAGTGTTTAGCGCCACAAGTTATGAACTTCCTATCAATGTGGGCTTATGCAGTATGCATAGAAGAGATATATTCCTAAAAATTATAAAAATGTTCCCTAAATATTTTTATAGACTTTAAATCAAATTATATGCTGAAGAGCCTTAAATATCATAACTACACCTACACTACATGGCAAATGATATACAAACTGATGATAATTTATGTTTTGGGCTGTTGCTGTTCTCTTGCATTTTTCTCTCATGTTCTCATAGATCAAAATAAAATGAGTGGAATGTCCTAGCTTTGTGGAGCAAGTTAGATGACATAAAAAGAAGTCATGAAATGGATAATTAGACTTAGAATTTGTGAGCCACTGATACTCATGACTAGCAGAGGGACCACTTCCAAAGACTGACAATGGAAGATATCTCAGTGTCAAGAGCCCACCGCATCCCACATACATCCCACATCCTGCATCCCACATCCTGCATCCCGCATCCCACATTCCGCATCCCACATCCTGCATCCCACACCCCGCATCCCTGTATGTGCTACATCTATGAATCCCCATGACCCTTTGGATGTGGGGGACCCATTCCTAGAGTCACAAAGCCAGAGGCTGACACTCTCAGGTATTCAGCATGAACGGAAGGCATTCTTGATTTCCCCAATATTTCACAGGAAAGCCAAATCCGGAGTGTGTAAAGTCACTCTGGTCTTATGGGAAATTTTGTCCAGAAAGTCAATTTGTGATTTTAACAAACTCCAGTTATTCCAGAGAGTGATTTGTTTTTGACTTAACCAATTATTGTTCTGAAGGACAAAAAGCTAAGACCCTGCTTCTCAAGTTTCAGAGAGACACATCTCTTCCTGGAATAGGGACACTGCTGTTTACAGCAGAGATAACAGGCTGAGTTTCCTGTGGTGCCTGGAAATCCAGAGGTCCTGGACCCACCTCAGCACCAAGCTGCCTCTTACAACATTAATTCCACAGAAATGAGCTCTTGTTGGTCTCATAGGTTTCTTCCTAAAAGATTATAACAGTGAAGTGGACAAGTGCCAGATAAAACACCATAACACTGTTGTGGATTCACACTTTTGGACTTATTCTCTTTTGCATATTATGTTGTTATAAAACAATTGTAATGTCTATGTACCACTGAATTCTAAACCCAAGGAGGAAAATATTAGAGGGGAATATGTTGTACCAGAAAGCCTCAAAGTTTTGAGTAGCATCCTACTAATAATTTTGACATGGGAATTAATCATGCAACTATCATATGCCAGTGTGTGAAAATAGACATAATTTTACACTTTTTTTTGAATTTTCTAGACAAGGTTTCTCTTTGTAGCCTTGATTGTCCTGGGCTTGCTTTGTGGACCAGGCTGGCCTCAAACTCACAGCAATCCACCTGCCTCTGCCTCCCGAGTGCTGGGATTAAAGATGTGTGTCACCACGCCTGGCCAGTTTTACACTTATTATGAAATACAAAAATGGTAAAACACTCATATGAAAGCAAAACCAATTAGTACTCACTGATAGGTATTGTACAATAATATGGATAGATGATTTATTTCAATCAAATGATTAAGTCAATACTAACAAAAAGGGCCAAATAGGCCCGTATTGTTTCTAAATTCTTCTTTACTGGTACAGATTTCAGTTCATTTAAAACAAAATTTCATTGTATATGTAAGTATTAATATGTGCATCACTTGAAAACCAACATTTAGCAATGCAACAAATTTTAAAGGTTTTTTTCTATTCATTACTACAAGACAATATTTTGGAACATGCAGACATTATTTTTCACTGGGCATTCATCATCCACGTTTTACAGATAATTTCCTAGTCTCTAACCCCCACTCAAGAACTCATCAGCTCCCTTGAGGTCTCATACATCAATTCTGTCAGGGACATCAATAGTTCAGGACTTACGTTGACAGTTCTTTGCATCAACCGCATCTCCAAAATACCCATCAGCGCAGAGCTCACAGTACCGGCCTGTTGTACCTGGCTTACAGATCAGACAGGCACCAGACGAGCTGTCACAGCTGCCAGGGATGGAGACGTCAAGGTTGTCATTGCATTGGCATGGCTGACATGATCCTCCAGGTACGGATGGTTGTCCAAAATAGCCTTCTGCGCACCTAAGGTGATAATTTCCGAAAGTGAGATTTTAGTGTGTGGTGGGGGAGGGGAGGAAACCCCAAGAAACCCACCCAGGGCAATGTTTACATTTCTTTCATATTCCTCTGCCAGGATCATGGCTTCCTTGCAAGCATTCCTTCTCCCAAATGAAGAGTGATTTTAAAAAGATGCTTTTTCTATAACTGCAGTATGGATTCAAGATGAAATCCTGCCAGCTCCACTCATAATTAGATTTCAGCCAAAGAGGAAAAGAAATTCTTGTTACTGACATTGAAGACAGGACCAAAGTTTTAGAAGAAGGAACCCTGAAATCCTTCAGAGTCTAAGTTTACCCCAAGAAGCCCTTATGATATCGCACATCATACGTCTCCAACTCCAGCTGGTTATTTTCTGTTCACATATATAAAGCTCACGTTACTGCTGCTGTTGTTCATGCAGCAAGAGCTTGTTATGAGGAAGCCAACCCAAATTCAACATTTACTGAGTAGAAACCATGACTCAGAAAATATTACCATTTGGGTAGGAGCTCTTGGCACCTTGGAATTAGCAATGGGTTTGTGTGCATTTGCATATAGATTAAGAGAGTTGTTTTCAATGAAGAATTTTCATTCGGAGGAGCCTAAGCAGGAATGCCTGCCCATTATGGAGTGTGCAAAATGGTGAAGTTGACAGGTTACCCAAATTCACACCAGAGAATTCTAGGTCTTCATAAAAATAAAAGCCAACCCCACATTACATTTATTTGGGGGAAAGAAAAACCTATGTAAGTTTATCATTTGTAAACTGTGGCAAAGAAACTACATTTTGCCCCAGTGTCCATGTTTTAACATCCTGCTCAATGGCACTGATGCTCAAACCCACCCTGGCTGAGATCTCCTGTATCTATTCACCTTGGTCCCCTCAATTACATTTTCTTATAATTTGTATCAAGTCACTTCTTTCAAAGAAGAAACTAGACAGAGTTAGAAGGCTGTGGCTGGTCTGCCTCTGTCAACTATGGCGTCTTATGGAATAAATACTCCACAGCAAGTTTCACAGCTGGGAGGGAACCGGGTACTATATCAGAATATCACCGACTTCATGGGCTACCATGCCTGTGAAGAAGCACCTTTGAGAGAGGCTCTCTGTCGTTTGGAACACAAATGCTTTGCCTCCGTTATGGGGTAAGGAATGCACTGATAAATATCATTAGGTCAAGGTTGTGAATTTGGTGCAGACACACTTATTATCTAAATTCTATTGAAGCTTTATAAAAGAATATGCTACAGATTTGAGGTTTTATCATCATCTCTTAAAAGGATTTTTAATTGTATCAACAAAACGGTTTATGAAATTATGAAAGCTGGATATTGAGAGATTAGAAGAATATTGCTGCTAATTATTATTACCAATTATTACTTATTCAATTTTCTATTATAGACCATAAAATAGCATTGTAATGCATAGCATTTCTTCACAACTCTTTCTGGAGTGTTTTTAAATACATAATTAAGAAGATATTTTTAAGTATTAACCTGATCCTTACCTTATTTAATCTTTAGATATTATGATAATACACACACACACACACACACACACACACACACACACACACACACCTCATTTTGCTTATACTAAGAGTTCTTCGGCCAGTTACAATAGGTTGTACACCAATCATTACCAAAGCCAAGAGGAACATAATACTTTCATTTTGCTTCCTTCAGAATGTCTTACACACCCCAAGAGAGATGGAATTATATAATAAACTATTAGATGTTTTTAAACAAAGATACCAATTAAAAGTCCAAATTCTCCTGGAATTAAAAATATATGCAGAAAATATAATTAAATAGAATAACTAAACATACACCTGCCATGTTTATTTCAGGATATATATAAGTAGAATATATGAATATACGTGACAACTCATATGTCACTTGATTGCAGTGGAATATTCCCTTCTCCATGTGCACAGTCACGTGCAAGCAGCCTCTTAAACCTTAATTCATTTGGTTTTTATTACTCTGTGTGTGTGTGTGTGCGTGTGTGTGCATGCGCACATGTGCACTGACTAGACTTTCAAAAAAAAGGTTTAAAAAAGTTCCATTATGGATTTAAAGGTAATCCTAAAGGCAGAGAATATTATTCTTTGTGTCTATTATTAATAGTAACAATTACTGTTATTACTTTTTGTGTCAGCTAATTAAAATTAGTAAATGTTATAGTCCTGTGGGTCTTCCCAGCCTCACAGATTTTCTCTTTAGCAAACTAATTACAGTGTGAAATCTCTAGCTCTCTAGCTTTCACAAACAAGGCAGTATGAAGACAGTGAAAAACAATCTGTAGGGTTCTTTTAAAAATATGGACATCCTGACTGTGGCTTCTCATGCTCGTTTATTTTTCAGATCATATCATAAGAGCGTGAGGAGAGGCGCTTTAAATGTAAATGTGAAACGAGGCCACACAACAGTTCTGTAGCCGAGCTGCTGCTATTGCTAGTTCAGGAACAATATTACTTATTATAGGAAGGGAAATGTTAATACAAACTAACAGCAGAAATAGAGACCAAAAAATGATAGAAAAAATATAATAGGGCCAGTGGGACTTTTGTCTCCTTCTGTCCCATCATGCTTTAATGCAATTTTCAGTTATCATCTTTGACCTACATTCCCATCCTCCATCTTCCTAAAAAACTTAGGAGGGAAATCAGCAGAGCAATTTTATATAACACTAATATAAGTCGGGCATAATATTGTTCTACTATCTAGGCCCAAGAAATATGCATTTAAATACCTAACCACAGAATAACTATAGACTTGAGAGTTAGAATCAAGCCCAGGGTTATCAAAGGCCTTTTCCTGATGGTGGAGCTGAATGTCGGCAGCTGAAAAGGTGGGATGGTGCCTGGTTCAAGACTGGAAGGACTGCAAGTCTTCCGGAGAATTACATCAACAGAGGAGGAGCCTGTAGTCTAACGGGGTTGCCTGGGCCGTGGTGCTATGTTCTCACCGCTTCCAATTCGTCTACCCGAGAGGATAGCTGGCTTGTTCATAAGGTGCCTTTGCCAAAGCAGAAAGCGGTGCTGAGGCAGCGGGCCCAACTGGACACCTGAGCACAGCACAGGAGCTGCACTGGCACGAAGCGGCTCTTGGGCACAAAATATGGAGCTAGATCCAAGAGCCAATCACTCGGTCCTCCAAATGCAGGATCACATGTGAGCAGCCTCTCAAAGCCTCAGCTGTTACGATGCTGATAACAGTATCAGTAATAAGGAATGAGTGTCTCTCTGCAGCCAAGGCCCAGATCAAGACTTGGGCAGAAATGGTCTGCAGCATTGTAATTGAGGGTGAGGGCACTTGATCCAGACTAAGATCTTTCTGAAGCAGAGACTATCTAAATGGTGGTTTTGGTTTGATTTTTTTTTTTAATGAAAGGAATTCCATTTATACCTAATATGAATCTTGTGGTTAAAGTTACAGGTGAGTTTTCAAAATGTTAAACCTTTGGAGTCAATTACCTTCCACATTTTCAGTGGTAACCTGTAAGTGGCCTTTGGGATTCTCTCTCTTCAACTAGGGAATTCAAAGTGTTTGCTAGCTGGGGGAGGAGACCGGGGTTTAAGGAATCCACGCATTGCATTGTTTCGTGCCTTCCTGTAGGATTTGCTGTGTCAATGCACCATGATATTTCTGAATGTTGTGTGATATGTCGCTGAAGCTACAGATACCTAAAGCCATTTAGTACCTGATCAAGTGCCAGGAGCACTGAAGCAGCTTTAAGTTCCTCCTTTTAGTTTTTTTTTTTTTTTTTTTTTTAACAGTCCAATGCTCACCTGATTGCTTCCTGCCTCTCACAGTGCTGTTCTTTCTGCTTTTCTAAATAACAAAAGCCTAGAATCTTAACAAAGTGTCTCCTCCGCATCTTAACTCTGTTTCCTTTGTGAAACTACACTCAGCAAAGAAGCCACGTGAGTGTTTCCAGGCTCTAAGTAGCACTTGGCATATTTTTAAAAAAATATTTATTTATTTATTATGTATACAGTGTTTTGACTGCATGCACCCCTGCATGCCAGAAAAGGACACCAGATCTCATTATAGATGGTTGTGAGCCACCATGTGGTTGCTGGGACTTGAACTCAGGACCTTTGGAAGAACAAGCAGTGCTCCTCACCACTGAGCCATCTCTCCAGCCCTGCACTTGGCATCTTAAAGAACATCATTAATAGTTTGATACTTCATTGTATTTACAATAGTCATTCCATTTACTGCTTTTGTTGGTTGGTCACTTTGCTTCTAAGTTTCATTCCCTCAATTCAAGATTCAACTCCATGGTGTACTATATGCCACAGTAAAGGGATTGGGCAAGGAGAAAAACAGGAACACAGGGAAATCCTAGACTTTGGGTTGTGGTTTCTAGTGGCTTCTCACCTCTTGTAAATCTTACCCAAACACAAAAATGGGACGACTCTGCAGCAGAAAGGAGAAGACTTTGTTCAGGTTTCACCCTAGCTAAGGAGCCACAGGTTTGATTGCTTCTAGAAGAGGCAAAGTCAGTTTTCTTCAATGGAGTAACATCTTGTAATCAACCACATTCCAGAAGCAGTCACTCAACAAACTGGACTCCCTGTTTTTGGTGGGAGGTTGTTTCTCTGGGTGTTTTTTTATTTTGCTTTTGTTCTTGTTGTGTATGTATGTGTGGGGCATGTGTGGGCTCACTGACTCATGTGCCATTTTTTTTTAATGATGAGAGGAAAAGTTGGGCAAGTATGGAGGTGCAAGAGGATTTGGAAGACGTTCATGGGTCATGCCTTTTGGGCTAGTGTCTAATTATAAATGAATATATACTATGTGAGTCTTTCTGTGTCTGGGTTACCTCACTCAGTATGATCATTTCTAGTTCCATCCATTTGTCCACAAATTTTGGGATTTCCTTGTTTTTAATAGCTGAGTAGTATTCCATAGTGTAAATGTACCACAGTTTCTTTATCCATTCTTCAACCGAGGGACATTTAAGCTGTTTCCAGGTTCTGGCTATTATGAATAAGGCTGCTATGAACATGGTTGAGCATATGTCCTTGTGTGGAGGAACATCTTCTGGGTATACTCCAAGGAGTGGAATAGCTGTGTCTTGAGGAAGCCCTATTTCTAGTTTTCTGAGAAAGCGCCAGATAGATTTCCTATTGGGACTCTAGGTAAGAGAAGTATGGGAGAATGGGGAAATAGAAGGACCCAGAGGGTCCTAGAAACCTACAAGAAGAATATCATGATGGGTGGGTCTGGGCCCAGGGGTGTCTGCTCAAACTACTGTACCAACCAAGAATAATACAAGCAGTAAACATCAAACCCCTACTCTGATCTAGCCAATGGACAGGACATTTTCCACAGTTATGTGGAGAGCAGGGACTGACTCTGACATGAACTCTAGTGCCCCATATTTGACCACTTCCCCTTGGTGGGGAGGCCTGGTGGCAGTCAAAGAAAGAACAAGCAGGCTATCAAGATGAGACTTGATAGCCTATGACCATATAGTGGGGGAGGAGGTCCCCCTCAGTCATAGATCTAGAGGAGGGGAATAGGGTGAAAGAAGGAGGAGACAAGAAAGGGGGTAACAATTGAGATGTAATCTGAATAAATTAATAAAAAAGTTTTTTTTTTTTTAAAAGAGGATCTGGAAGGAGATGAGGGAGAGGCATGAATATGATTAAAAATACTTTGTATAAAATTCCAGAGAATAAACAAATGCATTATTTAAAAGATGGAGTCAGGAAGCGACAGAGAATTGAAGATATAGATGCTGTCAGTTCCTGGTGTTAGACTCAGAGACGCTGATTGGTTCCTGAACAATTGTTTCTCTAAGAGTGCGATGGAAAGGGAGAGAGTTGGAAGATCTAAAGGGAAAGCTAATTGTGAGGAAGGAAGAGATCAGCTGAAACATACTTGGGTGATCTATTCAGGATGCTCAGCCATACCGTGTGTCCGTTTCTCTGAAGCACTCATAGCCAGAAATGCTCACCTACCACACACACACACATACACACACACACACACACACACACACACACATACACACACACACACACACACACATACTTGCACACAAACTCCTTGAGTTCTACAACTGGTTGGAACTCTGATTCAAGATGGCTTGCCAAAGAGAGCGGAGAAAAAACTCTAATCATCTAGTCCATGCATCTAAGTTATAGCAGCTCCCATGGACGACTGGAGTCCCAGAAACAAAATGGATTGAGAGAAGGAATAAAAAGCTATGTTGCATGTCTTCCTGGTGCATTCATGTCATAAGAGAGCAGATTTAAGTCAGTGATGAGCCAGCCAAGTTGCCTGGGTTTCCTCACTGTCCATGACAGGGGATCTTTGAGGTGCTAACTGGTTCATGGATATCTCCTGAACCTAGGTGATTATGGACAACTTTAATACAGAAATAATGACAGCATGGAAGGCACTGTGGTGGCTGGGAAGTGTTGGGTTTGAGTGAAGTGTTGGGTTTGATTGTGCTGTGCCTATGGGGACCACATATGTTTTTCACAGAATGGTTTTGACCACAGATGTCCACTGTAACCTGTTGCTCTCCCTGAGCCTGACTTCTGTTTTCTTTCCTTTCAATGCTAACAAATGCATCTCAAAAATATTTCTATTAGTATTTTTGATCCATTCCATGGGGTTTTAGACTCATAAAAATACTCTGAAATGGCAAATCTTAACTATTCAAGGAAAATCTTAACCCAAATTCTGGATAAGAAAATACAATAGCTCATTATCTCCCTAGTGATACTGGAAGATTATTTTTTTGGCTGACAAACTTAAGTTGGAAATAAGATGTATCATTTGCTACATAGTCTATGAATCTTGCCATCTTCGGTATCTGATTAATACAGATTTTAGACAAGGCATCATACTTTCTGTCAACTATTTCTTTCCTTGCTGATTTTAATCATTCAATTGGAATCCCCCCAGAACACACACGACTATTCTCACCCACCTTAATGAAGGTCGTGAGCTAATTGAGGACAAAGATGGAAAAGCACATCTGTTTTCATTCAGTGTTTTCCCTTGTACCTAACATATGGTACTTGCTAAATAAATATTTGTTAAATAAAATGTAGCTTGTTAAATTGCACATGGCTCAGATATCGTCCAATGTGCAGAAAGGACAATGCATGGAGCAAAGCAGTATTAATACATCAGAGACCATGCTCATCAAAAAAGCAGATTTCATAGCCTTGTATGACAGAACAGCTGCCATTTTCTAGTTGCTAAAATGAAGGTTGCCTGTGATGAGCTGAAGGGTAGTAGACATTGATGCAAATCTGTCTTGGCAATGGCGCACTGTCCTATTAGAATGTCATATACACGCTGCCTTTTTTTTTTTTTTTTAAAAAATACACAATTAAAGACCTCCCGTTTTTCAACTGCAAATAAATCCCTCTTTGTTCGGGACTGTTCTTCCCTTTCTTATTTACGCATGCTGCCATAATCACCAACAGGACTCATGACTGATGGAAACTGCTCCTGGCATGCTGCTGGCCAAATTCTCTGCAGGTGAAGGCTTGACCAGGCGATGGCTCTAAGAAGGCAGGAAAGGATGAGAAGAAATATCTCTCCTTAAGGTTGGCCTTGGTGAGAAGGCAACATTGCCCATGGCCTGGCTTTTCTTCCTCTGCCTTGCCCATATCCGCAGCTGTGGTAACTGAGGGTATCACTTCTCAGAGTTAAAAACAGGGGGGAGGTTGTTCTGTCTGTCCGTCTCATCAAGGAAGACATTTGTATCACTTTTTAAATTGGGAGTGAATACACACAAGAAATATATTCTTCAAATATTTCTAAGGAGGAAATATGCTGATGGAAACTGTCTGAAATACTATCTATGTTCCTGCTTCCAAGAATCTTAACAAGAATTAAGATACCAGTTTAAAAAATGATTAGAAGGAGATGTAAGTCATGATGATAAATTATGCTTTGTTTTTGTTTCAAATATATTTACTGTAAATTATAGGCCACTTGCTGAACTATGAACTACGAGTTTAAGCCACATTTTAAGGACAAAAAACTAATTATGAAAAATAAATGGTGCCAAGGGTAGACAGTAAGATAAATCTTAAAATCGTGCCTTTCCACTTGAGCAACACTTTTTTTTTTTGGGAAAGAGTGTAGGTGAATGCTTAACCTTTAAGATTAAAACATTAATCAGATATCCTCGGAGTGAATGGAGATTTATTAACCAATTTCCAGAGAATAAATAAACTATAAAAACAGAATGCATTTGTGTGACATGTGTGATAAGAAAGTTTATTTCAGCCCATTGAGCAGCGAGGTTTTCTGGAGCCGGGGAAGTTCATGCTGGTAGCTTTATAACTCTCAAGGAAGGCAGAGACCATTTTGCAAGGCAGTGTGACACATGCTTACCTCTCACAGCGCGGTCCTGTGTACCCGACAGGACATTCATCACAGATCAATCCCAGACTCTGGTCTAAATGGCACGTCGGGCTAAAGCTGCGGTGATGATGTTCAGGAGACAAGGAAAAAGCATACACACGAGGTCATTAGCAGCGTATTTTCACATCTCTTTCTCTACCACCACTGTGACCAAAGGATATAGGCTGGATGAGAGTCTGGGCAATGGAGGATGAAATGGCATTGCTGTTTCGACAGACACGAGTATAGCCCAGTTGAGAGCAGTGTCCTTGTGGCATGTGATTAAGTGACTTTGGACTGTTCGGCCTCTAACATCACCAGTGAAAAGAGTGGACAAAAAGCTTTTCAAGAACTCTGCAGTGCTGACAAAACCACTTTCACATCCCCCTCTCCACGTGCATCCACTCAAGAGTTTGAAGCAGCTTGAAGAAACCTAAGAGAATTTGAGACAGCCGTGACGTCACGTCATCACGGCTGTATGAGTTCCTGTATCTGAACCAGCTGCCATGCGGCGCCTGTGCAGGCTCTTCCAGCTGTGTACCCACAGGCGTAATGGTACATGGATGGAAAGCTTTCAGCAGAGATCTAATGCGTACATTCTGCTTGATTTATAACCACAGAAATCAAACCAAACCGGCTTTGCCATTACACATCTCCTGGTATGTTCCAAAGTTTACCTGTCTTTAAACACATTTCCAATTTGGGGCTGAAGCGGCAGAGTGCTACATCAAGACAGAACCAGCACAGTTATAGGGTAACATCAGCCTTTGTCATTCTGTTCAGTTTTAGTTTCATTTCTTTGCCTGGTAAGGAGCACCTCCCATGCAATAACTGATGTAGTTCAACTGTCTTCTGGATTTCCCATGATCCCTTGTCTATCTTGAGTTTTCTGGTACATTGCTCTTTTTAAAATCTTACTTTTATATGATACATAAGCTTATTTTATGTTTATATAATAATATGATTACATATTTATAGGGTGTCATATAATGTTTCATGGTATATAGTGTACATATTTAAATCATGTTGAACATGTCTCCTAAAACATCTTTCATGGCATGGAGAGATGGCTCAGAGTTTAAGAGGATACTGGCTGCTCTTCCACAGGTCCTGAGCTCAATTCCCAGCAACCACATGGTGGCTTACAACCATCTGTGATGAGATCTCCTGGAATGCAGGTGTACATGCAGGCAGAGCACAGTATATATAATAATAAATAAATACATCTTAAAAAATTAAAAAGAAATCTTTCATTTCTTTCTGGTAAAAATCTTCCAAGTCACATTTTGCAATTTTCTGAAGTATATATGTTTTTCTAACCTACAACCCCCTTATTATATATATAATACCATGTGAGACACACTTGGGGTCAATGACTTCTAAGGTTACATCTTCCAATCAGCCTTTCCACTTTACCAGGTTCTACTCATAAGAATGATCTCTGTGTGATCAACTTTTCTAGACTCCACATTACCATTTAAAGGAAACTGTCCTCAATTAATCTGACACCAACTAGGTTTTCTCTATAATATAAAAAACAATTTAGTAAAGGCCTGCTTAAAACCAAATCCTTAGGGAGAGCACAATAAATTACACACACTGGGGCCCTGGTCTGGTTCTGCTTCTGATAGTTGGGGGAGACTTTGTGATATTTTTCCAACTTTGGTGCCCATCAGATCCCGGCTACCTTTTAAAGCAATCTCCGGCTTGGTCCTGAGTGGACCTGGGATGTTTCGGCAATTCTCCTTTCTCTATAGTACCAAGTTATTAGGATCCATTAGGTCCATCATACTAGCTACTTCAACTCATTTTAAAATCGAAATGAATATGTGGGTTCAGAGAGAGAGAAAGTCTGGCCAGAAAAAAAAAATGAAAAAAAAAAAAAAAAAGCCCTTGAATTTATAAAAGTCATCTAGGTGAAAGAGGTACTGATGGGCACTGTGGGACCCAGCTCCCGGCCCACGAGAGGAATCTTGTTGGAGGAGAGCTTGCAACAAAAGGGTTTACATGTCTCATGTCTTAGCATATATTACAACAAACAAACGGAAATCCGATTTCTCCCATCACTTACTTGTCGTTTGTTATTGTTTACCAAACTAAAGAAAAAACCGGATTCTGACAACTCACTGTGGTGTACATGTCCAAAATTGTCATTCTCTGACTGTCTCCTGTTTATGGCGAGCGGCACCCCCATGGAGAAAGCCCGAAGTTTCCAACCTTGTTGGACTGTAGTGACTGAATGCAAACCAAGTGAACTATATTTTTTAAAAAAATTCTAAATCAGTTTACCATAAAGACATGTCAAAGGTGGCTGACAAGGCTTCTGACACCTGAAAACCATTTCTAAAATAAATTTCAAATTCTTAAAAATACTCCCTTGTCAGTTAAAGCTAACAGCAATAAAGTTGAATATGCTCACTGACAGAGAGCAATACTTTTTTCAGGAAAAATATTAAGCAATAACAATATATTCGATTTGACTAGCTCTTACATTTCAGAGTACTTTTATCATAATTGCATTGAATTTTAACAGAATCCTATGAGCTGGTTGAGACAAATATAATTTTTCTTCCTCAAGGTCATACACTAATTTCCAGGAAAATTTACATGAGATTCATGACTTCAGGGTCTTCATTTGATCCTCTCCGCTCCCTATAACCACCTGTCACTCAAACTTGCTGGTGAGATTTACATGAGCCTAAGCTCTCAGTAATATAAATACTTGCCATGGTGCATTCAAATACAATCTTTTCTTAAAATAGCCCTCTCTGCATGCTTTCATCATCTTTAAACAATGCTAACTGGGCATTGTTTCTTTCCTAGAGTAATTGCAGTTGCAGTCACAGGAGAAGATGGCATGCAACAACATAAATAAAATTAATAGGAGGAATGAATGTGCATTGTAACAATGTCCTCGGAGTCTGGACTGGCACAGGAGGCATCTCCACCCTGATTCTGGCCCAAATGTGAAGCTAATTGCTATGAGACTCAAATAGGGAATGGTAAGGTTGCCACTGGCTTCAAATGATTCCAAACTTATGCCACTCAACACTAGCTGGCCCATGCATCACCATCACCACCAACAAAAAAATACCATGCACCTAGATTTTCCAGTCCACAACACCAAATTCTAGGTGAGCCAAGAGCAAAAGTGGTCAATGGGGCACCAGAGTTTGTGTCAGAATCAGTTCCCACTCTCCACTCAAGCGTGGAGAATGTCCTGTCCCTTGGCTAGATCTGAGTAGGGGTTTGCTGTTTACTGCATGTATTGTCCATGGTTGGTGCAGTAGTTTGGGCAGAACCTCAGGGCCCAGTTCTGCACATCCTGATGTTCTTCCTGTAGGTTTCTAGGACCCACTGGATCCTTCTGTTTCTCCATTCTCCCAGACTTCTCTCACCTAGAGTCCCCCAATTCCCCTTGCTGGGGAGGCCCAGTGGCATTCAGAGAAAGGATAGACAGGTCACCAAGATGACACTTGAGAGCCTATACTCATATAGTGGGGGAGGAGGTCCCCCTCAGTCACTGACCCAGGGGAGGGGAATAAGATGAAAGCGGGAGAGAGGAAGGAACAGGTGAATACAAGGGATGGGATAACAATTTAGATGTAATCTGAATAAATTAATTAAAAATATAAAAATCAAAACAAACAAACAAACAAAAGAAACAAACAAATGAAAAAAGAGCAAAGGTGGGAAGAAAGGCAAGCTGCTGTTGGGAGAAACTATACAGCCTTTCTCAATAGTCAAACATATATTATTATATGTACAAGGACTTCATTTATATGTATGTAGACATACATATATACTTGTATGTACAATTACAGTCACACATGAATATATATGACTCCACATGTAAATATTAATGCATGTGTATAGATATAATTAGCTTTTTTTTCTAAAATAATGTTAAGTTGTCATGGATTATATTGGCATAGCTTATCCTGAAACATATTTTTCAATTAAAAGTACTGATATTGATAATTTAACATTGTCCTGTGTGCATATGTGTGTGTGGTTTACATGTGTTCATGCACATGCTTATGGGGCCACACATGTATGTGTGTATCCACACTTGTAGAGGCCTGGAACTGATGCTGGTTACCTTACTTGGTTACTATCTACTTTATTTTTTGAGGTGGGGTCTGTGTCTCCAGACACAGAGCTCATCAATTTTGGCTAGTCCAGCTGAGTAGCTTGCTTGTTCGGAAGCTGTCCTGTCTTTGCTTCCTGATTGCTGAGACTATAGGTCTCTGTGTTGCCTCGCCAGATTTTTTTTTTTTTTTTAACTTAGGTGCTGTGAATTTAAACTCTAGTCATCATGCTTGTGTGGCAAGTACTTTGTTCACTGACCCATCTTCCTAGTCCAATATAATCCAATGTATAAGCCCTAAAACCAGCTCTAGAAATATTCCTCTGTTTTACAGACACGGCTCTTAGTATTCCTGATGCCCACCGAGCATGGTTGTGAAAGTAGTACATACATAGGACTTAGCAAGGCCCAAACTCGTGTCCAGACTATGACAAGAATACTTCTAAACGAATTATGCACGTGGGGGAAATTTCAAAAGACTTCAATGATAGCATATATTATTGTACAACCTAAGTGCTTGAACAAAGATATTCATGGATTTTTGTCTTTAGGACTTTGATATGTGTAACTAAAAATTAATGATTATAGACTGATATGTTTATACTTTATTTGCTTCTATAGGAGTAAAGTTCATTACTTCAGTTACTATTTGTAGTTCAAACATACGCATCACTAAGGTAAGAAGGACAAACTCTGGGCACTGTGAGTAGATGATGAACGTGATCTGTATTTGTAATTTAAATTTTATATGCTCATCTATATCTATATATCTTAATAATCACACCAATCTGTCTTTATCTCCCTCACATTTGATTTATTTAGCAATGATATCTAAGAAATTTGGAGCTAAAATGCCTGTGATGTCTAAGATTTATGACCAGGGATAAGAGATAAATCACTAAGATAAAGCCTGCACTTCAGGTGGAGGTTGCGGCAACCTTTAGCTCTTTTCTGTTATTTCTGAATAACCTGTGAAAACTCAAACCTCATCTTATAAATTAAATGTGAATATTCAATTATTCCTCAGAGTACCTAGCTCATATTACAACAGTAAAGTATTTTTTTCAATTATAGAGATGGTTTCATTCACCATCAAGTACATACACCTACTGAATAGTTTTGTTATTTTTCTGAAAATATTTAGGTTATAGATAAAGATGGACTTTTCCCATTGCAATTGTTCAGCTACACAATAATAATCATGTACATTGTTTTCAATAAAAAAGATTGTATGACTTTAGTCACAAACTTATGTAACTTAAAAACTATGTGGAGTGCCATTAACTCTTATTTTTCTGTTTACAAAATATCACAATTAAATATGCAATTAAAATAGGCATTCACTCTCCCCACAAATCTACTATTAAATGTCAAAATGATATTTCATATTTAAATATTTACTATCATAAAACTGTCTTTTAGAGAGCCAGTTGTGGTGGCACACACCTTTAATCCCAGCACTCAGGAGACAGAGGAAGGTAGATCTCTGTAAGTTCGAGGCCAGCCTGGGCTACAAGGAGAGTCCAGGACAGCCAATGTTACATAAAGAAATCCTGTCCTGAAAAACCAAAAAAAAAAAAAAAAAAAAAAACTGTCTTTTAATCAATGCTGACCTATGTTATTAGAAAACTTGATCAGGATAATTAAACAAAACTGGAATGCATTTGTTTTAGGAAACACCATCATTAGACACTGGGATTCCAATCCCTTTGGCAGGATGGATGGTATTTTAAACTTTGATGAGTTTGTTCTCTCAGGAAGATGTAACTAGAACTTTTATAAAAAGAGACACACAGCAAAGGCAGAGGGAGCATGGGTCATGAAGCCTTGTAATCCCTCAAGTAACCTCTCTGAAATGACTCTTCTTCTCTTATATGGAACATGAGAGGAAATCCACCATGTCTGTACATTGCTGCACCAATAGCTGTGCAAATACTGACAATATTTTGGCTGAAGAGATGCATTGTGGGAAAAACCTCAGACACTACCTGTCTGTTTTTCTCAGTAAAGAGTGGGTGTGGAAGAGTGACTTTTATGTGTAGGCAGATAGTTTAAACAAGACCACTCAGCCACAGCGAACATGGAGGTCTTGTATTATGAAAGTGAACCCTACAAATGTGTGCAGCTGACAATGATCTTGTCACGTTATGTCCAGCACAAGCCCGCTATGGCCGGCATGGGCCTGAGCAGCCATCCCTTAGGGTGGAATCTCCTGCAATTGTTCCCTTACACTTGTTGCTTCCCTGTCTCCTTTCTGTTCTGTCTCACACCTTTATTTAGTGATTAAAGGTTCTTCGGTTATGCGCCTGTCTAGACTCAATCCCTGAAATCAAGACATATATAATCATTAAAATACATTAAACTGTTGTCTCATTTCTTTGTAGTGTCTAAGGAAGCTAATCTACCAGGCAGGTCAATGAATTGTTTTTATTGTCCTCACTTAAAATATAGATTTTATTTTTTGAAGAGTTCTTTAATATGTACTGCAGAGGAAGGAAAATAACAAGGACATTAAATAACTTGAAATTTCAATGGGATACTTGATATGCGACTTTGTGCTAGTTACTTTAAGTCAGTTCTCTGCTTTCCATGTCACCCACTATTTTACCTGCTTTTTTTACACACTTCTATTGTGTAATTCCCACACAGCTCCACAAGAGGGCTAAGCTGGTGGCATTTTGGTAACCTGCTCAAAGTTTTGCACCTGGAAGTGAGGAGTTGGCATGAAGCCCAGGAATTCTGGCTCTAGATATGCATGCCATCAAAATGCCACCTTCTTTTCAGAAACTTCATTTATTTATCTATAAAAGAGAAACAATGCTGTTGGCCTTACTGGGTTATTTTTGGAGATGAAATCCCGAGACATGGCACTCGGGTCTATGGCTGGCTCTGGCAGCCCTCTTTTACTAAGTGGCAGTTGGCCCTCTCTTTTTTTGTCAGCCATGGATTCTGATGAGGAGGGCGGGTGGCGACGAGAGAGAAGATCTCAGTGGTGTTGAATGGCACGGACCTCAGACCTTAGAGGACTTAAGGAACGGTAGAATTCTTTCTGATGTCTTCTGCTTGGATGATTATTCAGGGAATCTAACAGGTGACCATACAGAAAAGGGCTTTCTTGGTTAAGGCCTTAGAGTTTGCCTTACTCAATCAAATTCTCACATGAAAAGACCATAGCTGACAGACCTCCCTTACTATTTACAGTTTCTGCTCTGCAGCATTATCATAGCATCCGGAAAGAGCTGAAGGACTATATTACAGCAGGAGTTTTATTAAGCACCAAATTTGCCTCTAGTAGTCCTCTTATAAAAGGATTTTTTTTTTCATTTAAATTTAGTTAGGGGCAGGAGCTCAGGTACAGCAAGTGCATAGTCAGCACGCTCACGCTCTGAGCTTAATTTTCGGTTTTACAAATGAGAACAATAAGAAATAAAATGATCCTTATTTACAAACACTCATTGTTGTGGTTAGGTCTGGTGATAATGCTAGGTTCGGATGCTAATTACTGGCTCCCAAGGTCTCGTTGCTGCCTAGATGAGCACATTCTTACATATGACTGTCCTTGTCGTGTCTGCCTTGCCTAAGAAATTATTCCTGTTTGGCCAATAAAAAAGCCAATACAATACCTGGGCTGGGCCAGAGCAAGGTAGGTGTGGTGAAGCTTTGCTGTTTTGGGGAGAGAGAAGGATCATGGGAGGAAGAGGAACAGGTTTTGGAGAAGGAAGGAAGAAAGCCACCACCACGAGTTAGCATGGAGAGGAGACATGGCAGGATCAGAGTGGATGAAGGAAAAGAGTCAAGAATAAGCAAGTATTTGTGGAATTATGGGTGGGAGGTAGCCCAGGAAGCAATGATTAAAGCAGATGGCATGGGATAGAGGCTGAGAGATGATGGGAGGTGGCTTAGGAGGTAATACATGCCGTGCACAGTAAAATAAGGCTATTCTAAAATCTACCAAGTGTCTGTGTATTTATCGATTGTGAAAGTGGGTAATAAAGCCATAATAATTATAGCATAATAGTAATAAATGTTAAGCCATACTTTTACATTAACAGCAACAATTTATTATAAAAATCACCAATTTTTGTTCAGTGTTGGAGTGCCTACTGATGGTGTTTGTTTGTTTGTTTGTTTGTTTCAGGGCCTATTTCTTTAGACATGCCTGTGCTGCGGGAATGTGCCATTTTAGGAACTGAAACAGAATATTCTCATACAGTTAAGAGAAGACTCGGTCAAGGCATTTTGTCTTTTTATTTTCAAAGTGTCTGCTCCAATAGATTATTACTGTGGGTGAGCAAATGAGAAAGTGATTATGAAGCCTACGTTATACCTTTTCAAAATCTAAATAATTTATGCAAGATAATATAGTAACCATCATTCATAATTCAATACTCATTTGTAATACAATGTGGGCCATGGAACAAGCTTAGGAAGCCATATATAACATAAGGATATATTATAATAAATGATTATTCAAAGAGAGTATAGATTTGTACTCAGTGGGTCTGTTCTTTGGAATCAATTTAGAAATTTCATTTGAGTTATATCTCTTAGATTCTAAATCAGATCTTAGAGCCCAAATAGCAAAGTCCTTGGAAATAATAATATATTTAAATACTCTACCTTTCAAAACTTATGTTACCCTCTTAAGAAGTCCACACATTTCGTCCTGACATCAAAAGTGCATCCATCGAGGTGGAAGTGACACTCTGTTGTAAGGTCGATCTGCTACTCACTTGTTTGATGGGATATTGAGTGGACAGGCACAGGGTTGACAGTCTTCAGGGTTTCCTTGAGTAGGATCACCATAGAAACCAGGGAGGCATTCATTGCAGTACGGGCCACCTGTGTGATCTTTACAGTTCTGTGTAAGAAGTGCACACCAGTTCATTGCTTTGGTCTCAAATACAACCTTGCCACCAAAACTAGTTCTACAAGGCTATTAGTGTGTTCCCACTGGGGAGAGTAATTTCCCACATTAAACGTGTAATTTTACAGCAGGAAAGTAGCATTGGAAGTTAATTTAATACGCATTTAACAGTTAGCTTACAACTTCACACTAGTGTCACTGTACATATATTTAAAAAATGACCAAAATTCATTAAGAAAAATTTAAATATAAAATTATATTTCTTGTTTTTATTTTCATAAAGCAATGTGTATGTGTGTGTGCATGTGTATGTACAGGCATAAAGCTCTAATGACACCTAAAATACTGGTTTAATGAGAACTGTAGCTCATTATGTAAATCTCTTCAGACTTGCTCTCTTAGGTCTGACAATAATTTAGAACTTGGTGGACTCTAATGGATTAGACAATGTATTCCCATATTACATCTGTGAGGAAACTACTTGGCCCATAACTGAATGTTAAAAGAGATAATTTAAACATACAACAACATATAATTACATATATGTTTATTATGTTACTTATAATTAAATACATAACAAAATATAATTACAATATGTAGATACATATTACAAAATATGTAACTATTGTGTTTAGAAATTTGAAAAAGCAAAAGCTACATGTTCTTGCATTTGTTTTGGGAAACATTTCTTCTACAAAAATAAGATAATTGTTCTTGACCTCTTCATATTAATTAGGTTACCCTTCTCAGGTTGGGTTGCATGTGTTAAAGTCTGAGATTCAGGTGAATAATTCAGTGGCCAAGAGGTAGAACTATCTCTGAGGCCTCCAGGAATTCAACATTATTAGTCTCCATGGATAAAGTAAGGCTGTTTACTTCCTATCAAAATACATTCATCCTTACCGAAGTATATTTCAGCTTAATAAGGATATACAATTAATAATTTCCAACATACTGAAAAAGAGTTCATAGACCCCAGGAGAATGCAGCCTTTATTTTATGATCAGTAGACAAATTTTGTGACAGAAATAGCTAAAATATAAATTAACCTTAAACTGAGTGTATAAAGTTATTAACCTTCATGACCACTGGAATAGACTGAGTTAATGAAATTCTGAGTATTGTTTATTTTGATGTTTTAAAATAAGAATGACTTCAATTACATTTAGTAAATGGACTCAACAGGAGAGTAGACATAAATAAATGAGGCTACAATTCTGAGAACAACTTATTAAAATTCCTTGGAGACATCAGATTTGTTTGTTGAAAGAAATTTAAGATATAATTTATTAATCTACCTTTCAGCCTCCCATTTAATTCTATGAGGTAAAGGGGCTTGAAATTCATTAACTACAAATAAATAGGTATTTTTAAAAATGGAATATTTAAAAATGAGCTTTTCTCTATTTAAGATTCTTTCTTAAGTTGTTTAGCAAACATTTTTTAAAGAAAGCACACATGTTAGTCTTGCTGTTAACAGTTATTATGGAACACCTGAGACAATGGGTCCATTTGCAGAATATAGTTTTTCCTTTGATTGGTTCCTCCTCACACATCCTTTCATTTCCCAAGTTTACCTTAAATCACCTTTTTAAAAAAACCTAATAAATTGTTTATTCCTTGAAAAATTATTCGCATATTTTCAAGTTGATGAATGATGAAAATTAGATCTATAAAATCTTTTGTATTTTAAAACAGGAAACCAAATACACGGAAGCCAGGACAAAATGAGAATTTCTTAAATTCAACTGAAAATCTTAGATAATTTGTAGGTCTTCAACTATAGATTTGAAAGAGAAAGTGTGTTCCTTATACTTTCTATTTTTACTTTTCACTAAATGGAGACAAGAGTAATCCTAAAACTCAACTACATTTGTAAATCAAAACTGAAACAGCATCAGGCAACCAACCCAATGGAAGTCAAAACTGGGAAAGATGAATGTTTTACTCTGATAAGCTGGGTGGTGCTTTCATAGGAAGCGTTCTATCTAAATGACTTTTAAATATTGCTCGCACATCATATTGTGAAAACACTGAGACCCTTCGAGCCTCCTTGGGTGGCTTGAAAGACACCTTGGGTTTTCTCCAGTGCACTCGAGTTAGGATGACTTGTCATACAGAGAAGAAGCCTGAATTCTGTTCTGAAGCCGGAAGTGTTCATTTACAATCAGCTTTCAAAGATAAGACATCCTCTAAAAAAACAAACCTCATGTCATGTGCACTAGCAGTGAAAAACTTCCCCTGAATAATAAAAAGGAGATAAAATTAAAAAAAAATTTTGACTGAGCAATAGAAGTTCCTTTCATGTACAATATTCTAATGTTGTTCTCGGTGTAGATTATATCAGAACTAATACATTCAAAATGGGGTCTCGGTGGTTATCAGCACCAGGACAGAGAGGTGGCACCTGACCATCCCCGGGTGAGCTTATGATCATTCACTCAAGAAACCCAGGAAGAAGAGGCTGAGGCTCAGCTACTAAGATGCCCACGGTTTCCCTAAGAGCCTCCTTTCATTTGAAGGTTCACCTCTCTCTTCTTCCATCAAACATCAAAAACCTGGTTGGCTTTGGCTACCCATTCCCTCGCCATTCCTAGTCTCATCACCCCGCTGAAAGAAAGTATTTTGTTCTGGAACAAATGTTTCCTCCTCTGCAAATTATCACATCATCAAATGGGCCAGCTTTAGAATTTGATTTACTTACTCCTAACGAACTCAACTTAGATGTTATAACACCTTAGGGGACACTGCGAGATTGGTCTTGTGACGTATTTATTTTTGTCCTTTCAGGGTAAATAAGGCCATTCATATTAGTTTGGAATTGGATGTATTCTAGTTCACACTAATAAAGAGTTTAAAGGTAATTCAATATGTCCCCCAGAGTCATTTTAAAAAACTTTAGTACAATTAAAAATGGAAATATCTAAGTATTGTTATTTGCAAAACTGTTACTTGAAAAAAAAAACCCTACTGATCCAGAAATGAGTGTTATCACGCTTTGCCCAGATATGCAATTGAGCAGGATCGCATACAGGGGAAACAGAAAGGGCAACAATAAACTGAAATGCCAAACTGTGCTGGAACAAACAAAAGGCCTCGGTTTTCACTTTGGGTTTTCACCAGTATCATTTAAGTACAGGAGGAAGCAGAGAAACAAGCAAGAGGGATCCCACATAAGAATTAACAGACTACAGAATCTGCCTCAAGTTCTGCAGAGAGATGATGATACCATACTCTCGCTCTCCCAAATTGGTACTACTTCCAATTGTGTTTCGTGAGTCTAATGGCATGAGAGGTGTTGCTTCGAGCTTTGTGCAGCGTCAGACACTATAAAGCTAACTTGCCCTCGAGTTCCCTCTGGCTGTCTGTTCAGAGGCACTCTCCCAGGCCTTGAGCTACTTAGCAGCACAGACAGCGCTCTGCCCTTTGCACAGTTTATTTTCTGGTTAAAAATTCAGAGCCAATTGCAGAAGAAAGAACAGTTCTGCCAAAGATGCATTATGTATGTTTAATATTTTAAAATCTGTGCAGAACATTTTAACTGATCTCAATGCTCAAAAGTTCAAATAAACATATGTAATATGTCCACATTTTCAAAGTGAAAAAAAACCCCTAAGGTATAAAAAAGTGATTTAATGGCTGTATTTTATGTTTTTCATGCAATAGGGATATAAATCATTTTATGTTTTAGAAGAGTCCACTTTGGGTAGATTTATTGAAGAGAGAGAACACATATATTCATAGCAGATGTGTATCCTAGCCATTGTTACAGTTTATAATAATATATTTGATCCTAATTTAGTCATTAGACAAATGTGAAAAATCACTTCCTCACAGTTGCTAGGGAGATGACACATGAAAGAACATTCTTAGCTTCTAACTCTGTTCTGGATAACGATGTTGCTTGACATATCACTTCTTGACCCACATGGTCAAGACTGCAAAGGTATCAATAGAGTTCCACGCTTTGGCGAGTGAAGTTCAGCCCTGTGAGTCAGCAGCCTCAAGAGAGAAGCACTTACCAGACACTCTGCTGTGATGTCATCGCAGGACTCTGTATGACCAAAGCACTGACATGGCTCGCAGATACCAGCAAAAATAGTGCCGTTAACTCTTCGGTGCCCAGGCCAACATGACTAGAAGAAAGATAAGGTTTCTGTCACTTTTTAGCATTAAAAAAAAAAAAGAAAGAAAGAAAGAAAGAAAGCAATTCACTCTTTCCTGGCAATAGAAAATAAGCCAGGTAGCAAACTCAGCAAATGTGCTTGTCAAAGCAGAGCCATTTCTCAAACATTACTACTAGCGCCATTATTCCTGACACTGTGGCTTCATACTGACCTTACTGTTATTGACAGGTATGAGGTAAGAGGAAGCATTAGCTTGGGGTCTCTTCTGAAATGGTAAAAATAAAGCACAGATATAAAGAACTGAAATGTGACAGTCTCAAAGTAAAAAAGCATAGGCGAGAAAACAGAAGGAAAGGCACCAAAAAAAGCAGCAAGCGTGAAAGGAGCCATACAGAATCTGAGGCTAAAAGAGCACACGGTGGGTGTCATCACAGACTAACTTTTCGGACATTCCAACTGTCCCTAATGCCACCGCTTACAGAAAGGCCTTTGGAATCCTTTGGAAGCCATACCTGTCTCCCGTTTTTCAACTGACACCACACTCAGTGATCAGCACACATTCAGAATTCTTATATTTCACCTTAAATTTCCTCCGTCTCTTATGCTTTCTCAAATTTGTGTAAAATAGATTATGACACATTCAGCATAATATATTACCTTACTAGTTCATTTATGTTGTTTGACTATAAGGATGCTTATATTTACCACTGATTTTTTTTTTTTTTAAAGTGCAAGCCAAAATTATTTGGAAAGGGAAAACCACCGACAGTGGGTTATTTGAAGCCAGGCTTTACCTGTGGGTTAGCACCGCACAGGTATCCACTGTCACCTTCATTACATTTCCTTTCTGTGTGGACTTGCACAGATGAGATGAGATATAAAAAAAATTGTGCAAATATTGCTGCCCTCTGGAAGTTTATGATGCCCTTGGGTTGCAATTGCATTTTGTGAGTTATTTACTATGTTTCTGGATGGTTAAATATACCATCATATGTCAAAAAAAAAGGTCCCTTTCTAGTTGGAAATGGAAACTAGAGAGAAACATTGAAGTAATAAACTACATGGACCCATACCGTGTAATGTAGGAAATGATCCCTTTGCCTCGGGATGTGAGGAGGTTTCCATTTGAACAACAATAGCAAACATATGAGAAAGATATACTGATATTTCTTATCTGAGAAGAAAATAAAATCCATGCTCCCTGAATTTGAACAGTACAGAGACAATGGTTCTAATTTCTTGTCTCCTTCCAGTACATCTTTCTCCATTCCAATATAAATGATTTGGTGGAGAAGTAATTTGTCAGAGAAGAATATTGTGGTAAGCCTACAATATTCACATGGAGGTAAAATGTAAGTGTGTTAATGGCACAAACAGAAGTTGTTTACTGTTGTCAGAGCAGGTCCTCATGGTGATTTTTCTCTGGCATTAAAAAAATAATATATATGTAAATATTTTTAAAATGTACTTGCACCATTTTTCTTTCTAAGACCATTCCAATATCTTATACTTTTCAGTGGTTTTAATGGAAAATAACTCCTATAGGTTCATACATTTGAGTACTTGGCCTTCATTTTGTGGAAGTGTTTAGGACAGATTAGGAGGTGTGCTTTTGCTCGAGGAGGTGTGTAACTGGGGGCAGTGGTCTCTGGTATTTCAATAGTCTACGATCCATTCACAGTATGTCCTCTGTCTCCTGCTTACAGATCAAGATGTAAGCTCTGAGCTGCTGCTACCACCATGAATTTGCTTTTCCATCATGGCCTCTAACCTCCTGAAGCTGTTAGCATAATGCATTCTTCTGTAAGTTATCCTGGTCATTGTATTTTTCCCCAGAAAAAAAAAAAAAAAGCAACTGACACACCCTTTTCATAGCCATTGAATTTATATTAATAATCACAGAAAAATTAAAGTCATCATACCCATCTTTTTACTCATAAGCTAGTGCCAAAATTCATATCCACACCCATTCCCACTCCAAAAGTAATTAGAAAGGGAGAGCAGAGTATTTAAAAAGGAATATTATTTCTAGAGACCAACTTATGCTTTAACAATTTTATGTCCCTCGGGTTTTTTAAATTGAATAATTACTGCCCTTGTCAAAATATGTTTTATTGTCTCCAGGAAAAATTACTGCACAAGACAAAACAGAAAAATCACCCTCACAATGCCGTGAGGCTGTCTTGTTTTGTTTCCAGTAAAACCAAATGCCCTTTCTTCCTCGGCGATCTTCCACCTTTCATTCCATTCTTATATCTACTCAAGCAAAATTGCTTTTGCTCTTGCCAAAAAAATTCAAGGTGGACAGACATAATCTTCTGATGGCATTGGACATTGTATTTTACCCATCACCACTGTCATGTGACCAGGTGATTCCTCTCTCCCTCAATTCTTTTTCCCAACTCTATGCTATCGCAATTCCAAAATGTCCATTCTTTTTCTTTGCCATCCTTCCTACTCGGATTCAATGTATTGTTATCAGAAGTCCTCCGCACATCACTCTTTTTCTTAATCCTAATGCTCTTTCTCGAGTAACTTGTTTGATGACTCCTACATTACACAGCAAACCAGAGAGATGTGCTCATTCAAGGTCTGCTTCTAATTATACATTGACATGTATTTCAGACTGTCCAAACAGTTTCATTTCTCAAACTGACTATTCTTCTCTTTCTACCAATCAGACTCCTCCTTTCAACGGCTTCTCCAGTTCAGCCACTGGCATCACATTGTGTTGTTTATCAAATCACTGCCTCTCATGATTTTCTATGATAGTTAAATAAAATCTTGAATTCTGATTAGGCAAGTCCCAGAAGCCTCAAATCACACCCTAGGCTACTCTTCCCTCTGCTCTTAAGCTTTGGCCATATTAGCACAGTCAAAGCTTAATGTCAGTCACCATTTCACCATCTCTTTTTGTTCTTCAACATTCATCAGCTTAACACCATCATCTCAGAAAACCTTTTCTGACTTTAAAAAAAAGTAGATCTTCCAATTTTTATATATGGCCACCTTCATACATTAATTCTCAGCTCATCTATTTCAGCTACTTAAGGTTGTATTTGTTTACTTTATGTACATGGGTGTTGGCTCTGCTTGTACATGTGTGCATCATACATGTACCTTGTGCCTGAGGAAGCTAGGAGAGGATGCTGTATTCCATGGGATTGGAGCTATAGATGTTTGTGAGCCACCATATTTGTGCTGAGAACAGAACCAGGGTCATCTGGAACTACTGATCTTTCTTTTCACCTCCAATGATGTTTTCTTTTACCACATCTGTAATACTTAGAACATACTATTCAGATATATCTAAGGCCTTGATTATCTCAGATATATATATCTGCTATATTAGCTAAATGAACATAGAAATATATCTAGGGAGTAGTTTATAGTAACACAATTTTATAGGAAAGAAAGGATTCAGCCTAAAACTTTTATTATTTGCCCACTTCATTTTCATGTCCTCATATACCAGAAAGAAAATTATAAAATATTAGGTTCAGAAGAAAAAAATTAGAAACTAGCCATAGCAATTTTATATAATGTGAAATATGATGAGGAACAAGAGACAAAAACAAAAATAGAAAAAAAAATCTGAAGTCTGTGTTCAACATGGACTAGAAATATGTGTGTGGTGAGTCTTTGAGGCAAGAGGAATGCTTTTATTAATAGACACAAAGGGCATATGATCTATATTATTATAAGACTGATTACAATAATCCTATCAAGCTCTGTATAGGCCAAAATATTTTTGTAATACTAACTTGGGTTCTTTTTCATTTAAAAGGTTGCTACTCTTCATGCAGAATCCCCACAGGTATTTTGTTAGTACAGCAGTAGGAATTAAAATTTGATAGTTGCAAAAAAACCAAAACAAAACAAAACAAAAAAACAAAACAAAACAAAACAAAAAAAAACCTTCGAAAATCATTCTGAATCAACATTGTGATCCCCCAAATAAAATAAAGTAGAATGACATAGTAATTGGGTCATTTGATGAGCTGTTGGCTGTGTAAACTGTTGACTTATCAAGCTAGACCTAAGGCACGATGGTCTTTCTGGCTCACTGGGCTTTGAAGAGATCCCAGAATATAAACGATGGTAAAGCTAAGGTGACAGGCCCTCTTAGCTAAGCTCCATGGTCAAAGCAAGCAAAGCCAGTCAAGGTCAGAGATGGAGAGTATTTCCTCTCTGTGGAGGAGGAGGAAGACTTCATAAAGACTCCTAGGGTTAACAGTTTACATAAAGAAAAAGAGTAAGTCCAGAGTTTATAAAACTCATTGCCTCTGACTCAACTAAGTTCTTAAGCCGTTTTAAATAATTATCAATTACTATACTAGAAGTAGTAGAAGCCTTTATTTTCCCTTCTGTGTTTCCTTTTCTTTCCGTGTCTGCGCACTTCTTTCTTCCTCTCTACCATCACATCTTAGCTTCTCTATGGTGCTTCCCCAGAAGTCTCCCTCCATTTACCAGCTCAGCCCTTTGAGTGATTTATCACCATTACATTATGTACCACTTACTGCTCCCTTAATTACAGAGTGCTGTGATTCAATTTCCTAGTGGTATTTGTTCTGTCTATCTAAACAGATTACTAGATCTTTAAGGACAGAGATTGTGTTGTATACTTATTGATAATTTATACAGATGAATTCACAAAAATTTACTAAATGTATAACAACAAAAATATTTCTAAAGGAAAAAAGGAAAGAAGGCATATAATCGAACAAGTCCAATATTCAAGTGATTTTATATTCAATGGACATTTAGTATAAAAGTTGATGAGGAAAGCTGTGAATAAAGTGGAACTGTATTAAAAGCAAGGATAGATTGAGGGCATTTATTATTCCAACTGAAATAGGAGTTTAAAGCTTCAAAGGGAGCTAGCTGCCTGGCTTGAAATCAAAACTGGAAGACTTGTAATAAAGGAATGTCTTATCAAGTACAGCATGTGTTTTATATGTAAAATCAAATTTGAGTTGACATAACTAATTCATATCCATGATTATTTTTCTCTTATCTCTATAAATTTAGGAAAAGCAAGTACTTCAATGAATTACATTTAGTTTCATTTCTAGACAGGCAAATCTGTTACCCAGTTAAAAAGAAAACACATTAGTCATGAACATGTCTTTAAGCTCTGTGTAGCCTCTGGAAGCATGTTTTACTTTAAAGCCCATGAGAACCAGCGAAGTTATGCCTGAGGTGTTTCTACAGATGGCATATGTAGTGTTGTGGAGTGGAGCATCTCAGAGCACTCAAATGATTCATTCAAGATACCATATTAATGACACTTAAGCTCTTATTTAGCTCCAAGCCATTCCTACCACCCTGAAAATATCATACACATACACATGCAGATGTATATGTGCTCGCATGAGTGCACATGTGTACATGTGCACATACATGTGTGCACACACACAGACACACAGAGACACATAAACACACAGACACACACACACACACACACACACAGAGAGAGAGAGAGAGAGAGAGAGAGACAGAGACAGAGAGAGAGAGAGACACACAGAGAGAGAGAGAGAGAGAGCGCTCAAGTAAATGAAATTTCAAACACACAGATTGATCTTTCAAAATTACTCTAAAAATATGTACTGAGCTGCTAAGAAATATTGATATTTTTAAAATTACAAATCTAGAACACGTTAAGACAACAATAAAGATCTCAAACTTCAGGTTCTCAGTGGAAAAGAGTTTTTAGGATCAATTTGTTTCTCATACACACTCTGCTCTTGAACTTTTAAGAATTGGATGCTGCAGAGGGTTGGGTCTTGGATGCTTGCTTCAGAAAGTAGTAGAAGAAAAAGGTGCTAGGATGTAAACATGGGAGAGAAAAGAAGAATGAAACAAGTGTCCATTTCTTAATAGAAATAAAAGGAAAATAGCTTGAAATAGTCTCCTACTATCACCACAGCTGGCTAAAAAGGGAAGGAACACAGAAATTGTAGTTACAGTAGGATGAAATATTTCAAAGGACACTATGGTTTTGAAAATACATGGTCGACACTCTATTTAAAACCCATGGACTCAGGTGGACATTTTAATTACTCCTTTAATCTAGCATGGACGCAGGAGAGGCTCTAAGGTTCTCTGCCTAATTGAGGAACTATAGGTAGTCTACAGCTGCTGTTGAGGAGCAATCATTCTTCTGTGGGTGCTAGCCACTCTGGGGTAGGCTGTCCATGCTAATGCAGATGGCCCACACCCATGCACATATGGGCGGGACTCATTGGACTTAGTAAAGTAATAACAATAAGCGAAAAGAAGACACAGTGTAGAAAAGAGCTCATTATCGGGGGACACAGTGATCTGGAGGAGATATTTCATTGAAAGCATCTGTGAAATTACTAAAGGATTAAAAAATGAAGGTAATTTTATTGAAGTAGTATGCTGTCACTTGTCTGTGTAGTTATGAATTGAAAATTTTCAAAACATCCATGTTTAGAGCAGTTTATTTGCAACACTACTGTGAGGGATCAGGTCCTACAAACTTACTTCACAAGAGCTGCCACTGTACCCTGGTGGACACTGGCAAACTTCCACAGCAGATGCCACACTTCTGTCAGTAGGATAGGGGACAGCAGATTCAAGCTTGACAGAGCTCAACCTGGGAAGAGAGGAATTAAATGGTAAGTAAGTAAAGAACTGCTGAGGTGCTTTGAATCTTTAAGAATGGTGATATGTGCATATCTATAACAATATAAATATGAATGAATTATATGCTGAAAAAGAATGTTTCTATAACTTGAAGCTTCTATCATTCGTTATAACATTAGTATTGGCTAAAAGTTGACTCTGCATCCATGGATTCAACCAGCATAGACCTGGAAATATTTGGAAAGAACACCTGTATTTGTACTGAACATTTACAAACTTTAAAAAATAGCTGTTGTCATTATTTCCTAAATAATACTTCATTACATCTATTTATATAGCACTAGCCTTGTATTAGGAATTATACATAATATAGCAATAATTTAAATGGTTTGAATTTAAAGTATCCTACATGGATTCACATGGAGCTTTGAACACTTTATTCCCCCACTGGTGTTTTGGGGTGACTGTGGGGTCTTCTGGACATAGGCCTGAGGTGACAAATGTAGAGCCACAAAGTTTATCGCTGAAGTTTATAGGGCAACCCTATTTCTGCCTCAAGCTCTTTCTTCTTTCCAGCCCACTGAGATGCAAGAAACTATACTGTATGAAACTGTCTTCAAAACATTCATGTGTTTGAACACTTGGTTTCTCGGTGACAGTGCTGTTTTGAAAGACCGTGGAACCTTTGGTTAGGGCTAACTGGCATAGAGCTACACGGTAGACTTTGAGGGCTGTAGTTCATTTGTGCCTCTGGTCAAGCTCCTTCGGCTTCTTTGTCTGGGAGATAGAAGAAGCTGTGTATTATGTTGCTGTCTCCATCAACCTCAACCAACACTCCTCCCTGCCATGACGAACTATATTCTCTGAACTATGAGCCAACATATGCCTCCCGTCTCTTTAGTTGTTACAGGCAGAGATGCCATCACAGTGATGAAGAAGCTATTTCGTATAGTTTAAACTGTCACAATAGAATCTAAACATGAATTTAGAACAATTTGAAAAGGCAAGGAAACAAAAATTATCCAAATGGTCAGTGAGGAAGTCAAATTTCTCCACTTAAAGACTACATGGTTCTTGCTGTAGTGTGCTTACTATATGGTACTTTATACAGAAAATCTCAATGGCTGGAAATGGTATAGAAAATTAGCACTCAAAATTTAGGAGGTTTTTTTTTTTTGTACACTACCAGTAACATTGCTGAGAAAGAAATTAGAAAATTGGTCTTATTTAAAACATGTAATAAATTTAACCAAGGAAATAAGTTCCTCTATAATGCAAATTAGAACACCAGTGACACATTGAAGAGGAAACAAAGAATAGATCTAGAGTTCATGGATTGTAACAACCAATATTACTAAAATGTCCATAACATTCTAAGCCTTATACATAATATTCAATGCAATTATCATTAAAACATTACTGGCATTCTTTACAGAGATAAAAACAAAAGAAAATCAACAATTCTATAATTCATAAGGAAACAGAGTTCTTTAACGCGTACAGCAAAAGAGCAAATCTGGATACATCACAGTGGCTGATTTCCGAACATTCTGTGAAGCCATAGTGACTCCATGACCAAAACAATGAAAATAGAAAAACAGTTAATAGAATAAAAAAGAGAGCACAAAAACAATACTCCTCCAGCAAAATGAATTTTTCGAAAGGTACCCCGCAAACCATACATTAGAGCAGGAGAGCTATCCCTGCCCCTTGCTGGATGCAGGACTGAGTGAGGCAGCCAGGACCGTGCTGCACAGCTGGCCCTGGTGGTATGGGCATGGGAAAGTTAGCTGGCTGATCAATTTAGCTTCCACCCTGGCCGAGATCCAGGGCTTTGAGTTGGCCCAGCCCAACATCTATCTCATCTATGAACTGCTGGAGCATGTGAAAGGTCTGGTCCTGCAGACCCAAAGCTGCAGGATCTCCACGATACAGGGTAACAACATGACATCCAACAGTAGGCCCAGTGAGCGTCTAGTATTGATAGTTTAGCAGAAGACAAAGGCCTTGAACCTGAATAATGACTCATTGCAATGAAGATATGCAAGAAAAGATGTGTAATCAAAAGGGTGTACTGTGGACACACTGCAGTTTTCACAATGGCATGTTTTCTATGCTTTGTTTTGTTTTGTTTTATTTTTGTATTTTTCTTTTCTTTTCCTGGGGAAGTTGCAAGGGCAGAGGCTGGACATTAAGGGATGAGGAGATGAGTGGGATTGGGGGTATGTGATATGAAATTCACAAAGAATCAATAAAAAGTTTAAATAAATAAATTAAAAAGGAAGAAATCAACACCTTCAATAGTGTAGAGAAGACTCTATTATCCACATGCAGTAAATTTACCCTGACCTCTATATCCCAGTATACACACAACTAAACAGAAGCAAATAGCAAGAAACCAAAAATAACAATGACAAAAAAAAAAACAAAAAACAAAAAACAAAAAAGAAAAACCAAGCCAAAATGTATCAAAATATGAAACTAGTGGGCGAAACTAAACATTGATATGGTTTACACAGCAAAATCCTGTCTCAAAAAATAAATGGAAACCCCCCTGCAGAAAAATAGTAAGAGAATAGTCCATTGGGAAAAATAGGGAAATGATAAGATCATCAAACAAAAATCCCAGTATCACATAGGGGATAGCTCTATGTAAGCTATTTGTGCGAAAAGGCCCAGAGTTCCTCAAACAGTACAGACTATTGTTAATATCTATGATTGCCCACCAAAGTTAGAACATAAAATGATATTACTAAAATATCTTTTATGTGAAGCCTTTATTAAAACAACAACAACAAAACCCCGTATTGCTTAAAAAACCACACATGTGGATTGTAGGATACTGAGAAATCAGGTTGGACCTCAACTGGAATTTCCATCTTCTGGCTAGCTTTCCCAGTACTGAATGCTACAACTCAAGTTGTTTGAAAGGGAAAAAGGCATCAGTTGTTCTAGCTTTGGACTTCTTGAGAAACAGTAAGGACCTGCCTGGGAGGAGGTGTCCTTCAGCATAATAGTGACATGATTGTTATGGGGGTAACCAGTAACCTAGCACATTCCAATTGAATTCTGGCCAAAATATCATGGCTGGAAGATCATGCACGCTGGGGCTGGACTACTGCTATTTTGCTAAACGGTCATGGTGTCAGTCAGCCATCTATTGTTTATATTCACAGATTAGTGTTTCTCAACTTTCATAAAGATGTTTCTTTTTTGCAGTGGGCATTGGTTAATGTAGAGACTCAAACCCACTAAAAAGTGATGAGAATAAGTAACAGGACGTGTTCCCAAATAGGGCAGCACTCTCTCCCAGGCTCAGGGAACATTGTGGAAGAGAGGGCAGAAAGAATGTGCCAGCCAAAGGTCACAGGGGCATGTTGTGACTCCTTTTCCTTGCTGTTATGAATACAGCAGCAATAAACATCAGAAAACTGGGGTAGGATGGAGAGTGCTTTGGTTATAGGCTGTTGAGGAGGTGTATAGCTGGATCATGTGGTCATTCCATTTCTAGTGGCTTTAAAAGCTCACAGAGATTTCCATAGTTTATACTCTCACCAACTATAAATAAAGGTGCCTCATTCCTAAATCTCTATTCACGTTTGCTGTCACTTGGTTCTTTGATGGTAGTCATTCTAGTGGAAGGAGTTGGATTTGAAAAGCATCTTTTATGTCTGTTTTCTTGCTGGCAAAGGATATTGAACAATATTTTCACCTACCTATTGGCCATTTGTATTTCTTCTGTTGAGAACTGTCTGTTCAGTTCATTGGCACATTTATTGGTTGCAAGGTTTTATTATTTTATTTTATTTTTTGTTATTTACCTTTTCCTTCTTATTACTTGGATAAACCATTGGGATATGTATTAATTTCTTTATGACCCTTGAAACAGAATAAAAAGTTAATTCAGGTCTTTGAAATAAATTGTTGAATGGTATAAACTCATTTATAATTGGACACTAGCCCAAAAGGCATGTCCCATGAAAGTCTTCACTTACAAGGAGATTGGGATAGATGTGAGAACATCCTATTGGGACTCTAGGTGAGAGAAATATAGGAGAGTGGGGAAATAGAAGGATCCAGAGGGTCTTGGAAACCTACAAGAGAATATCATGATGGGTGGGTCTGGGCCCAGGGGTGTCTGCTCAAACTACTGTACCAACCAAAGACAAAACAAGCAGTAAACATCAAACCCCATATTCTGATCTAGCTAATGGACAGGACATTCTCCACAGTTGTGTGGAGAGTGGGGACTGACTCAGATGTGAACTCTGGTGCCCCATATTTGACCACTTCCCCTTGGTGGGGAGGCCTGGTGGCACTCAGAGAAAGAATAAGCAGAATATCAAGTTGAGACTTGATAGCCTATGACCATAGTGGGGGAGGAGGTCTCCCTTGGTCATAGACCTAGGGGAGGGGAATAGAGTGAAAGCGGGAGGGAGGGAAGAACAGGAGGATACAAGTGATGGGATAACAATTGAGTTGTAATCTGAATAAGTTAATTAAATTATAAGAAACAAAGAAAAAACATTAAAAAAAGAAAAGAAAAAGCATAAGAAAAAGAAAAAAATAGATCATTGAGGTCTTTTTGGGCACTGAATGACATCTGGAACTGTCAAAAGACCAAACATAATCTTTAATTGCATATCCACGCAGGCTACATTATTATTTGGTGCTTTCTTTTGAACACCTTGGTAGACATCTTAGATTGACTCTTTAGTTTTTCTATACATGGATCACTTAAAAAAAATCACAAAGTGGAGTTTTTGCTCACCAGATAACCCCATACATGAACAATCCACTCTCATGGGGGGAATTTCCTTATTTATCTCTTTCTATTTAAGATGACATTGACAAAATAAGATTAGTAACATTTTTATTAGTTGATAATTCCATACACACATATAATATTGATCACATAAACATCATCCCTTCCCCTTCAACTCCTTCTCTAGCCCCCTACTCCTTTTTCCTTCCTAACAAAACAAAAACAATCCTTAGTTTACTTAGTGCTGCTTGTACGCGCAGGAGTGTAGGGCCATCTGCCAGCGCGTGAGTAGTTTCTAAAGGGCTCCATTCCTGAAGAAAACTTTCTCTGTCTCCTTTTGCTTCCACCTCTGCCCATCTGTTGTTCCTTCTTCCCTTCATGCCTCCCCATATTGTCAATAATTCCACAGCTAAGAGTAGGACATTATGAGCTCCTCTCATTTTAAAGGGTAGAATTATGTCATTTAGGATAGTCACACTATTATGTAGCAGCCATGGTTCTCAACCTTCTTAGTGCTGCGCCCCCTTAATACAGTCCCTCATGTTTGTGGTGACCCCCCAACCATAAGATGATTTCCATTGCTACTTCATAACTGAAATTGTGCTACCTTTATGAATAGCAATGTAAGTATCTGATGTGCCGATGGTCACAGGCAATCCCTGTGAAAGAGTCATTTGACCCCCAAAGGGGCCATTACCCACAGCTTGAGAACCACTGATCTCAATCCAAGACATTTAATCACCCATGATCTAACCCTGTACCCATTACCCAGTCAGGGATCCCCCCTTGCTTTAACCCTAATGGTTGACTTAGCCAACTATGTGTCTTTACCATCTGATTTCTCTCAGTTAGCACAATGTTCCTAAGGTTCAGCTTCATTGTCGTAAATAACAGTACATTTCTAAAAATATTCTTGGGTAATAGTCTACTGCATGCCACACTTTGTTTTCTACTCATTTGTTGATGGATATTTGAATTTTTCTACCATTGAATGTAACGGTTATTTGTGGATTGAGCTAGAAATGATCATAATGAGTGAGTTAACCCAGAAGCAGAAAGACTCAAATGGTATATACTCACTTATATCTGCATACTAGCCCAAGGGGCATGTCCCACGAAAGCCTTCACTTACCAGGAAACTGGGACGGAGGGGAGGACATCCTATTGGGACTCTAGATGAGAGAAGCATGGGAGAATAGCAAAGTAGAAGGATACAGTGGGTCCTAGAAACTTCCAAGTAGAGCATTATGATAGGCAGATTTGGGCCAAGGGGTCCTGCTCAAACTAAGGCACCAGCCAAGGACAATACAGACGGTAAACTTTAAACCCCTGCCCAGATCTAGCCAATGGTCAGAACAGTCTCCACACTTGAGTGGAGAGTGGGATATGACTTTCTCACATACTCTGGTGCCTCACATTTGACCATGTCCCCTGGAGGGGGAGACCTGGTAGCACTCAGAGGAAGGACAGCAGGTTATCGAGAAGAGACTTGATACCCTATGAGCATATACAGGGGGAGGTAATCCCCCTCAGGAACAGTCATAGGGGAGAGGAATAAGGGGAAAATGGGAGGGAGGGAAGAATGGGAGGATACAAGGGATGGGATAACCATTGAGATGTAACAAGAATAAATTAATAAAAAGAAAAAAAAACAAAAATGTATTTTACGTATTTGATTTCTATTTTATGGTTATAAAGAATGATCGAGAATTTCTAGGTCTGGGGCTGGAGAGATGGCTCAGCCATTAAAGGCACAGTACAAGCAACAGTATAAGAATTTCTAGGTCTGTCAAGTTTTCTTAATACAACAGGTACCCAACTAAAGATAGTATTTACTTATGTTGACATGAATTATTCCTTGATAATATAAACTATGTCATGTTTTTTACACATATGCAACAGGACTGTCTCAGTCTTTACAGCTCATACTTCTGATGGGTACATGGGTGGATAGTTGAATAAACTGGGGAATGAATGGATGGATGGATAAATGGTAGACATATTCAGAATTAATTGAAATACACAAAAGTTTATTAGGTGAATGGAATACAGTTCCATTATACACAATGCCTAAAATAGTCAATGACAGCAGGACCAACAAAACCTGCCATCCACATTTCAGGAAAATGAAATGCAGTAAGCAAAAGTTAAATTATGTATTTAATCTGACATAGAAAACAAATGGGGAAAAGTTAGTTAGGACTCAAACCCAGAGGCCAGAAATGTCCTTAATGTATCACGGCATCTAGCTGCCTAGAATTAATGTACTATCAAACAATAAGCCTATAATTCTGATCATTAAGAATCAAATGGTTTACTGTTGATAATTAGTTGATTACCATATAAAAGAGTCACAGTTTACTAACTAGCAGTTTGATTTATAAAGACAGTTATGCTTCAGTACTTCCATTATAAAATTGACACGTAAAACCCAAAGAACAGACAAGTCATCATCCAGGTTCTTTAAGAAACAATTTAAAAATAAAGTTAGAAAACAAGGAATACTTTTGGGGAACTGCCAAGTCTCCTGTCTTTTGAACAGCAGATGTTCGTCTCCTTAATCCTTGCAACCATTTTGAGCTGTGAGAAATCTTAACACTGGAACATCTTTCCCTGTAATATTCCACATTAGTATTCACTGAGCAATACAATGTTCATTAAGTTCTGCTGTTTGTTAAATGGGATTTTAATGCGTTTAACAGTGTTAAGTGTTACCCATGAAGAAGGCTGCAGTTTATTTCTTCCCCCTTCAATACGGTCATTTGCTTTTCTCGATACCATGCTGCATTCATTTAAATACAAAGTATTGGCAGCAATAAAGTACTGAATGCTGAAAACGCATGAACTCTCAAAGGTTTGGCAAAAAAGTCATGTGCTTTAACCGAGTCTCATTATGAGGACTTGAAAATACAGACAAGATGACAGATGGAAAGAAGAGACATGACTACAAAAGTTTCTGTGGAAAATACTAGAGTCACATCAGGCACTGTCCTCTTAATATATTTTTGTTTGACTGATTTCCCAACAAACTTGGCTTTGTGACGGTACAACTAAAACCACAAAAACAAAACGAAACATTTTGAAATAACACAAGCCTGTGGTCTTAAACCTTGTTTGTCTTTATTTTTCTACACTTATTTTTCTTAAATACTTTCATTTTTTTTCAACATCAAAAATGTAACTCAGGGTTAACAGCCACAGAAAGACTTTATTGCTAGTAAAATACAGAGTTGTTTGTGTTTGTCAACACCTAAGAAAGAGGGATCCAGCACCCCCTCTTAAGAGAGCCTGGAAGTAGGCTTTTAATCCTTGCACTTGGAATACTGGGAGGCGAGAAGAAAGCAAGTTCAAGGCCTGCTTGAGCTACAGAAGGAACACAAAGCCATCAGGGCAACTCTGTAAGACCATGCTTCAAATACAGACTAAGAGAGCTGGGGTTATAGCTCAGTGTTGCAACACTAGGCAAACATAGGAGAGGCCAAGATCGACCACCAATACCACAAGTGCCCTGGCACTGCCCCGTGGGACGTTTACAACATTCTTCTCATTAGAGCTGACCAATCACTCCTAACTCATTTCTAAAGTAGCAAAGGAATGACTTCTGGCAAAGAAGAATTCCTTTACCTCAAACATTCGTGTATGTGTGTGTGTATATGTGTGTTATGTATGTGGTGTATATGTGTGTGTGTGTGTGTGTGTGTGTGTGTATGTGGTGTGTGTTATGTGTGTGCTGTGTGTTTGTATATGTGATGTGTGTGTGTTATATGTGTGGTATATATGTGTATATTTGTGCATGTGGTATGTGTTATGTGTGTGGTGTATATGGGTGTGTTTGTGTATGTGGTGTGTGTGTTATGTGTGTGGTAAATGTGTGTGTTTGTGTATATGGTGTGTGTTATGTGTGTGGTGTATGTGTGTGTTTGTATATATGGTGTGTGTTATGTGTGTGGTGTGTACATATGTGTATGTGTTGTATATGTGTGTTATGCTCATATGTGTGTATGTGTGTGTGCTGTGTATGTGGTGTGTGTGTTATGTGTGTGGTATATACATGTATAGTTGTATATGTGTTATGTGTTATGCATGTGCTATATGTTGAAAATGCATGAACTCTCAAAGGTTTGTCAAAAAAGTCAAGTGCTTTAACTGATTCTCATTGTGATGATGTGAAAATAGATAAAATACAACTGTAAGTGTGTATGTGTGTGTGTGCTGTAGGTGTGTGTGTATGTGTGTGGGATATCTGTGTATATATGTGTGTAGGGGTATCTGTATGGGGTTATGTGTATATGTTATATGTTTGTGTATGGTATTTTCATTTGTATGGGGGTTATGTGTTTGTGTGGGGTATTATACTGTCTGTGTACATTATCTGTGTGTGTACGTGTGTGTGTGTGTGTGTGTGTGTGTGTGTGTGTGTGTGTGTGTGTACTATATCCATGCATGTGAACACACATGAGGTTTGAGGTCAACGTTGGGTGTCTTCCTCAATGTTTCCCCACCTCAGTTTTTAAAACATGATATGTCAATCACTAAATCTGGAGCTCATCAATTTTTCTAGACTGGCTCCCAATGTACCACAGTTACTCCCCTATCTCTACCTCCAGCTGACAGTTGCCATGCCTAGCATTTTACCCAGGTGCTGGCATCTAAACTCTAGTTCTCATGCCTGTGTGTCAGCAGAGCACTCAATAAGGCATCTCCTCAGTCATCCTCCAAATGTTTAGATCCATGTCAAGCAGAAGAAATAAAGAAGAGGTTCTGATGCTATGACAGGCATTTCTAAAAACACAAACTGCTCCTATAAACATCCACCTCCATTTCCTTACTCATCGACATACACAAAGTATTTACTGTCATTTCAGTGTCCATATATTATTGCAAGTGCTTGCATCTTGCTTCTACTCTGGATCATGTGTTCTTTGAGTTTGGTGCTCCACATGGCATCCCAACATATGCTAGTAAATCCGAGGCTGTATAGCCATTGCGCTCTCACCTCATCTTCACTCTAGATATTCAGATCTTGTTTCTGCCAGTTCACATGGCAGAGGACTGAGATTTAGAGAGCTACCCATGCGAGATGCTCGGTATGTGCTTGCAGACTGAATGACTCCAATATTTACAGACAAGGCTTACAGACCATGGGAAGAAATCCCTCTGGGCTTAAACCCTGGCTGTACCTCTCATCAACAGCAGGATAAAAAGTGAGTTATTTAGCTCTTTTCGAGTCCTAGGGTCTTTGTCGACATATTTCTTTAAAATATGGTCACCTTGATGGCTCATTTGAAATCTGGAAAGTATATCTACATCAGCTCCATGTTTCTGATTTCCAAAGATGTTTTTGTTCATGAGGCTTTTCCCAGATAATTTATAATATAAACTCTGTCAAAATCCCATTCAGTACAAAACTCCTAAACTGACTATGTAATTCACGTAACAATATCTTGGCTTTAAGAGGTGCTGTATGGGAGTGAGTTCAAAAGGCACAATGTACCTGAATGAAAAGTATTTATGAAGTTCACCAATTGTAAAACTGCTATGTATGTCAAATGAAAATACTTCCAAGTGGTTCTGGAGAGATAGCTCAGTTGTTGTGGAGAACTGGCTTCTCTTCAAGAGGACACAGGTTTGATTCCCAGCACCCACACTGCACCTCACAGCTGTCTGTAACTCCAGCTCCGGATGAATCCATGCCCTCTTCTGACTTCTAAAGGTACCAGATGTGTCCATGGTGTATACAAACATACAAACAGGCAAACAATACAATGAAATAAATAATACTTAACTTAAAAAAAAGATTCTGTATTTGTTTGTATTCCATGAATGCATATGAAGTATGTATCCTAATGAAGTCATGATGGGCTGACTCTGCCATGGTAGCTGCTCCAAATTCTGACCAGACAATCCAGGACTGAATGAGGATTTCCAAATGTCAACCTTTCTTCAGTAACTAGGAGATCAACAAAGCCAGGGCGCTGACCTCCGTGTCCTGTTAGAATTCCAGGTTGTTTGTTTCTGCTTGCTGAATACACTCTAAGGAGTCTTACACTGGCAGTTTACTGTTCCTCTTCAGGGAAGATGCAAATCACATTGGTTCACATTGCAGTGGCTAAAGCAAGTCACTCACTCTCAGGAGTCAAGGGAAATGCCATGATCCCCAAAGAGCAGAATCTGGTGAGCTATAATAATGTCTATTGTAGGCTCAAAAGGAAGACAATTTATGAAGAGTTCTGTGTCTCATAGGTACTTAGGAAATATTTTGGTTAAGTTAATGGTCAAGGATGTTGCTATAGCCAAGAGTTGGCTAATTTAAAGGTATTTCCTTTACATTTAGAGAGAGAGAGAGAGAGAGAGAGAGAGAGAGAGAGAGAGAGAGAGA
>OU015750.1:81462753-81475009 GCA_907169655.1 Acomys percivali
GAGAGAGAGAGAGAGAGAGAGAGAGAGAGAGAGAGAGAGAGAGAGAGTATGAATATATGTATATATCTGGAACCAGAAAAAGATACAGGGTGCCTTTCTGGATAGATATCTACTTTATATAGTGAGGCGATGTCTCTTGCTTGAACCTGGAGGTCACCGATTTGGCTACTCTCACTTGCTTTAGGGATCAATCCCCTGTGTCTATTTCTTAAATTATAGGAATCCAGGCAAGTCCTCATGTCCACCTGGCACTTATGTGGATGCCTTGTCCTTATGTGGATGCCTGGCACTGTCCTGATGGCTTGTGTGGCAATCACTTTACCTCCTGTCCCATGCCCTTATCTTCCATTCTTAAAACATAATGCATGTTTATATTTTTCTATTTGTCTTGTTAAGTAAGACCAAGAAAAGGATATCAATTAGCTACACTGAGTGGGTCTTTCAGCGTTCTGGATAAGCCTGGTAGTCAGCATTCTTACTGTGGTGGATACAGCAGAGTAAACCATTTTCTAGATGTCTCCAAGCTTAACTGATATTTCTAGAAAGTATAATCACTTGGAATGAGATTGGTCAGGTATAAATACTTCATATTTGTGAGCCGATTTTCTGTTAGAAAATTGTTTCAGCAACTCTCTAATTCCATTCCCAAAGTGACCTTTTGAAGTTGGCAAGGCAATTGTCTTCTTTATTTCAGAAATGAAGTGACAGAAGTGCAAAGAGGTCAAAACCATATTCATGTTTACAACTATTAAATAGCTGTGTTGGAAACAGGAGTCAAAATCCTTGACCTACAGCTCAGTTTCCTATCCAATTCCACCTAACCTTGTAACGGGGCAAACCTAAGCCCATTTTGCTGGGATAACTACCCTTCAGTAAAGTCTAAATATGAATCGTTGTTTCAATATCTTCAATTTCCTTGTGCTTGCACTCATGCAGTATACCAACTCGGGAGCCTACTGTGCGAGACAAGTTGAAATCAATTCAAGCAACGTTTTACAAATATGAGTCTATCTACTGGTAGATCAGAGATAAATACAATGTGGCAAGCTTACTGATTCAGGATCCATGCTGACTTTCAGCTCTCCCAGAACTAGTTGGAGCATCAGCCTGACCTTGACTCCTCCTCTTGGGCCACAGCACTTCAGTAATGAGGGTGACAAAGGGCAGCCACCTGCCTGGAGAGCTGCTAAGTCAGTCCACATAGCCACACTCCATGACCACACTCATAAGTGAAGAGAGAACCTCAGAAGGAGTTAAGTGATACAATGATTTTGAGTTGGGTAGACTTTGAAATTATCTACCATAAATCAGGAGGAAGTGTCTTTGAATTAACGAGCCTGAGAAATGACGTGACAAAAATAAATAAGCCCTCTAACCGCTTTTTGTCAATTTGGTTGTCATTCACTTTGAAAGCTGGAGGACTCATTTCTTTATACTGTTTAAACATCATGACAATCTCTATTTACTAAATGGGGAAAAAAACATAATTAATTCCTAAGTGCTGCTTCTCATCTTTATAGCACTTCAAAGCCAGCTTCTAGCAGAATTGCCTATGCAAAAGAGGTACACTGTTTGGCAATGGCTTTGTTTATGAATCTGAAGATCCCTCCTTTGGGAAATGGTAATGATGATTATATTCTGCCGAAATATTACAAGTGAAAGACAAACTCAGCAGTGCTAGCAAATAATGGGGGGTAGAACTTGCAACTGAAATATCCGGAGTAGGAGATATTGTTTGGAATAAAGGTATACCAGTTAGTTGTATGTGTGGGAATAAAGGTATAACAGTTAGTTGTCTGTGTGGTATACCAGTTAGTTGTCTGTGTGGCATCAAACTTGATCTTCTAGCTTAGTCTGATTGAGAGTGAAGGTGCAAGAATATCTTGTGTTACCATCTGTATAAAAGGGGGAGGAAAAGCATATTCCAATATAACTGAAAGAAAAATTTTATCAGACAGGAGGTCATTGTTTCTAAATAATAAACAGATGAGCTTCTAGTCAGACCTCTGTGATCAAATTTGGTTCAAGCCAGGGTTCTCTCTTTATAGAAAATACATGGATACTAAGAATGAACTAGCTTTTGAAAATGTCCAAGTTAAAGGAGTTTATCGTTTTAACCACACTGCTAAAGGATGAGATAAAAACTGCTATGGGGCTTTTCCTCTGGCTGCAGCCATCAGGTGAGCCAAGATAGGTTCATTCAAATACATCTAGGAGCTATGGAGGAAGAAGCAGCCTGACGTGATGATCCTTCTTCTGAGGAACCGCTGCTGGCAAATCCGACAGCTCTCCGCACTGCACAGGGCTCCCTGCCCTACTCAGCCTGATAAGGTGTGAAGGCTGGGATACAAGTCCAAGCAAGGTAATGTCATTTACAGGATTTGTGTCCGCCGTGGTGGCCACAAACTCCCAGTTCCTAAGGGTGCAACTTAGGGCAAGCCTGTCCACCATGATGTTAACCAGGTAAAATTTGCATGAAGGCTTCAGTCTGTTGCTGAGGAGAGAGCTGGACGCCATTGTGGGACTTTGAGAGTCCTGGGTTGGTGAAGATTCCACATAAAAATTTTTGAGGTTATCCTCATCGATCCATTCCATAAAGCTATCAGAAGAAATCCTGACACCCAGTGGATCATCAAACAAGTCCACAAATACAGAGAGAGGCATAGGTTGACATCTGCTGGCCACAAGAGCTGTGGCTTTGGAAAGGGCCACAAGTTCCTCCCCACTATTGGTGGCTCTCACAGTGCAGTCTGGAGAAGATATAATACTCTCCAGCTTCACCGTTACCGCTAATACATGCAATGCTTGTAAAGTTCATGCCCAATAAACAATTTAGGACAGTCAAAAAAACATGTTATGGGTATATTGCACTTAAAATTAATGTTCCACAAATACCAATCATTTACAAAGATGAACAGAGCTTATTTAAGCTCCAAAATCTCCTAATCTTTACTTTATACTGTGTGTCTATTATAGTGCCACAGTGTTTTATAAGGAGATGTGTAACAAAGTAAATGAAGAAGCCGGCATTTCTTACTATAACCTAGATACTATTAGACTAGTTAGTTGATGAACAGAGTTACTATTTTGCCAAACCACTGAATATGAGCACTCTGGAATCACATATCTTCAGTATACCACCATCTGAGGTTTCATTAAAAAAAGCTGTCTTTTTGTGTCTCAATAGGCATCATTATCACATGCTCTGGCAAAACTGTAGAGGATTCATCAGTATTAAAAGTTAATTGTTAGTTGATTAAAACATGATCATATCAATTGTTGTCTATTTTTAATCACAAGAATATACATCTTAGGTGTAATAGATAGATATGATTCTATAGAAAGATAAAGTAAAATAGTTAGATAAGGTCTTCAAAAACCTCAGAGACATACAGAATATGGCATTTTAAAATTGTTTTTATTATTTTAAAGATTCACTGACAATGAGACAGGTTAATTCCTGGCAATACCCAGCCTACCTCAAAGAGGATGATGAGCATTAAAGAACCTCCTTATGGAGATAGCTTCAAATGTGGCAAACAAGCCACTGGGCAAAATGGCCTCATTTCTACCGCAGACAAAATTCTGCCTTAAAAAGGGCAAGCTTGAATGTACGCAGAGTTGAGGCCAAACTTTGCCAAGACAGGGTAAGCAAGTCTTCAATAGATCCTGCTTCACAAATATGTCTGTCAGAATATATTGGGCCAGAAGGCTAAAGATGATGCTCCAACATTATAGAGAGTTTTGTGTGACTATTCATGTAGCAAACTGTCTCTGTCATCTTCTCATTTGGAAAGCTACTAACCTGCTCTCCTGGCATACTCAGATAATCAAGTTTATTTTGTCTCAAGTCTCTGATGGGATTGAAGACCAGATAGGTTAGTTTTATAATTAAGATTAGTTGTTTAGAGGAGAAGATGTTTTTAGGTCTAGATAGATGTTTTAAGTTGATAATGATGAGATATGATAGATATTGATTTACTTTCAGAATTTTAGATGCACCAAGATAGATAGGAAAGATGTTTTCTTCAAGGCTGTCAAATACAAATAGCCAAAACACTAAGAATGTAACATTTATATAATTCATGATTGTGTCATGGTTCTTCTTAATGTAGGTAGTTTATTGTATATATGTATAATAATATAAATATATGTAAAATATTTAATAAAGAAGTCCAATACATTATATTTAAATTTTAAAGGTTGTATACAATTACCTTTTGGAAACCAGAACTTATACTTATTTTTTTACCTTGAGGTCATAAGCCTAGCCCTTTTGAAAATGTGCTTTTCTGACATACCTTTGTTTGCACACATGTGAACACTGGAGTTCTAGATCTTACCTGAAGATGGCATCCATCCCCAAGTTGTATGTGATTTGTATGAGGACTCTCTCCAAATTTGCGAGCACAGTCATAAAATCTTTTCTACTGACTGGTAAATTTGTTCCGTGTATGATGAAGGACTCTTCTTTCAGCGATAACTCCTCAGTGTGTTCTTCAGATGGTTCTAAATACACCTCCTTATAGGCTGTGCTGATTCTCAGCTTATTTCCCTAAAGGGGAAAAAAAGTGAACAAAGATTACATTTCAAGCAAGGTACAAAACCCATAAAGGCCATCTGAATCTGGACTCTTTACATGATTATCCTCATGAGGGCTTTAACCTCAGTTCAGCTTTCCCCATCACTCAGCATATTTCTGGCACACATGAAGCAAAGGCAAAGCACTGTGAAGATCAGCCTTCACCTCCTCCAGCACAAAGTCCACCCTTGTGACTTTGCGTGAACTCGTATTCTCTGTTAACTCAAATAATATCTCATATGCATATATTGTTACAAACAGTTTGGCTTTATGCAAGCATGGCAACATATATTTAGGGCAGAGATAAGAATCAGAGGACATCAGGGAGAGATGTCCCTGTCATTAAAATACAAGTTAAAGGATTTCTGTGTTTTATGTAAGTAAAGTTATGCGTACTAATGCCCCAAACAGGACAGCAGCATCAGGACAGGAATCACTTACATTTCCTTAGGCCATTCAAGTCATGCGGCTTCATTTAACATTTTACCAATACATTAGCTCTCAACCTTCACACTGAAAGAGAACGCCTTTTATCTTCAAGGAGTTCCCAGATGCGCACGTGCTTTGTGCCTATATGAGTTCTAAACTACTTCGTTCAATTCTGGAAGAAATTCTCTCAGAGAGTAATGTTGTCATCCTGTCCCTGACTCACATGTGAAAAAAGCTCAGGGCAAGAGCAGAGCTTGGATATCAGTCAGCACCTGCCATTTGGAACACTAACACACAAGTGTGTGTGTGTGTGTGTGTGTGTGTGTGTGTGTGTGTGTGTGTGTGCCTATTATGGTATGCATGTGACTGGAGGAAGTACCACGGCAAACAGGGAAGGCAGTGCTCTAAGGATGTTACTGTGTTCAGACGCGGCCTCCTGGTTCCCAAACGCAGCTTTTGTCTTGTATCTTTTATTCCTAAACTGAGAATTTGAAGTGAGGCTTAAGAACAGCTCAACAACTAAGTTAACTTCCTCTCTCCCTTTGAATATATAAGCAAAAACTCAAACAATAACATCTAGAATATAACATTATATAAATTAGGATTCACCTAAACATATGGACCATATAACATTATAAGCACAGAAATATGACCATGTTTGAACTTGGTCAAAACATTTCTAAATGGTCTCCTTTGTCATCAGAACTCATTAAAAATGTTTTTTTTTTTTTTTCTAGACATGTTTCAGATTGATACGTGGGGATGGCATAAGATTTGTAAGGTGTATTTTCTTTCATAGTATGCAAGTCTAAGTCGCCAGCCAACTAAAAGCAGTGTGACTGGCCTCAGCTGACACGGTGATATTGTACAGTTGCAAAGTAACATGGTAATTCTCCTACCTCTAAGATGATCATCAGCTGAAGAGTTTTTTCTGTGTCGTCTTCCTCTTCTTCCAGGTCATATGAGATGGTAAATGACAATTGTCCTCCTACAGCTGAGAGCTAGAAGAGAAGAGACGCATAATAATTTCATCACAGGAGATGGTCTATCGAATAATCTTTTATGTACTATTTTTAAATCCTTTTGTTGTTCTAGAGGGCAATACTTGGAAGAAGCAGCAGTCACTGGAGCGCAAAGTGGAGACGATAGACATTCCTGCAGCAGGAATGACCTTTCTACGAGCCTTCGCCCATCACCAGCAAGCTTGACATAAATATCAATTCATGTATTATTTCCCCAGTAATGCAGGTTTTATAAAACAGGCTAGGCTCCATGGAACGAATCACAGATGCCCCTGTCATCTTCTTAGACTGTAGTTTTAGTTTTAGATTCCCCAAACAGAGAAGGATCAGTGTCAAGCTGGACAGTTTCTATCCGTCTCCTCAGTTACTTGCATTTGGTTACTATGAATACAGTCGGCAAAGACATCCTTCCATTTGAAAGGCACTGGCCATGGACCATGAGCTGAGCAACATTAGTGGTCAAAGAAAAACAAAGTTTAGCTGTAAAATTTGCATGTAAATTCAATCAGAACTGCCTGAGAGGGCCTCCTTCTGCCTATGTAATCAAATAAGCTAGTTTGAATGAATATTGTTACCCCTTTTGATTAAGCAAACTTCATTTCTTTTACCATATGCTTGATCCCTACATTTTTTTGACATTGACATTAATCTTGTAAAAATAGTTTTTTAATGGAACATTAGATCATTTTATAGGGCAGGAATCAAAACTAGATCTATAAGTAGCAGATTCAATGCAAATGTGTCAGGCCTTTAAAAATTCTACCCTGGCATTGTAAGCAAAGACATTGCTAGAACAGATCTGATGATTTGTATTCTGCGGGTTGCTTTGTGCTGACAGGCAAAGCCCCAGATTCTCTGACCTGGGCTCTCCCTGCCCTTTCATGCCAGACCTTGACCAGAAGGCACTTCCTGGCGAGACTATGGGTAGAGGAGGAGGAGCCCTGATCTCTTGGAGTTGTCCCATAGGGGCACCCAGAGCATGCTATGGCTCAGTAAACAGGATTTTACATTGCAGTTCAGCATTGGCTTGGAAGAACTCATTACATGGTACTCTGGAGGGACTGAAATTCAGGAAACGTTTGTTTCCTTGCTGTACCGAGGAATGCACTGTTCTACTGTCTTTTCATGTATAAAATAATAAATATCTGCCTGAACAATAACACTTCGAATATTGTAAGTAATGGAGGAGGAGTGTGTATACCAAGGCGTTGGCTCTATTGGGATAAGCACTCAACATTCATACAGCCAGCTTGTTCAAAGCAGCTAGACATCAGTAAGAGGCTCAAAAGGCTGCAACTGATTTTTATTAATTTCTCAAAGAAAACTGAATTATTTAGTATTTTCTACATTAATGAAGACAGCCAGCAGGAGGTAGACACTAAAGATCCAATTTGGAACATAGGCTGGGGTAATGGGGACTTTGGCATGTAAATTTTAGTGCGATGTAACTGAACTGAGAGTTGTATACTAAGTGGTTGTCTAATATTGTCTCAAATATTCAGTATGCTCAACTTCATCTCCTTATCTGAATCTTCCTAGTAGTGAAATTTGATCTTTTCTCAACCTCCATTACTAGGTCCATGTAAATGGTTCATTTTAGTTTAGTTACTTTGTATGCAACCCAATATTGTTTTTACATTATTAAATAGTTTCACATTAGAATTCCTTATAGAATCCTTACAGTTTTTTCTGGTAGCTCAAATACTTTTCTGTTTGCCTGGTTAATGTCTCAACAGCCAACTTTATAAGGAAAAACATTTTTAACCATTCTGAAGTGCAGTGAAGAAGCATAAAAAACCATCAGTAACAAAGCCAAAGGATTCTAGAATGGGTAGAGCTGTGGCCCCAACCCAGCCATTAGTATCTACTGAATCGTTCAACAAAGCATGATATTTGAGGAAAATATGTATTGCAAGTAGTTAATTTTCCATAATTTGGTGCTTTCTAGAATCCATGTATAAATTCTATGTTTGGGACATTCAAATGAGTTCATTTGGGGAACAGTGTTCATGTTCACCATTTTATTAGGTCTGCCACAAGTTAATCAAATCCCTAATTTACTCCCATGACTTAGGAATATTCTCCTGTTCTCTTTCCATGAGTGCAATAGAGAAATGTGGCCTTTCACGAGTAGAAGTAGGGCACCTTAAACTGATTTCCATGAGTTATTGTATTTACTGGCTGGATTAGATTATCCATCCAGGGGATGAGTGCTGTGTGTCTTTTCCATACTAAGAAAAAGCAAATTCATTGGAACACATTCTGTGAAACTTTATAGTGACTTAGCTTTTAACTTTTTTCCCTCCATATTGAGGAAATTTTTCTGCAGGAAGATTCAGCTACCAAGTGCAGAAGGTATTTCCCACTAGACGGAGAAACACACTTCTATTCCAGGATGTAGTTTAGGGCTAAATCCTGCATTCTCCAGTCCTTAGCTTTACACGATTAAGAAAGGAACATTACAGATACAGTTCTTTCCCACGAGTATTGGCTTTAATTCTACCTTCATTGGAAAGAAACAGCTTGTTTGCAAGTAACACTGTTGTTTCCAAGCACTATGGGATGCCCTTCTAGCTTAATAATATGGCACACATGGCACACTTGGCCTTAAAGATTGAATCAAGTAGGAAGGTTTTCCCTTAGTGAGTGGAAAAGGCCAAAGCTAATTCATAAAACTGGCTTTACCAAAGTATTGGTATGGGGTTGTGTTTGTGTTTATTCTACTAAGCGTCAAGAATGGTAAGTTGAGGGGGTGTGGGATGAGACACACCACTGAGGACATTGCACCTGAAGAGGAAAGTCTTCTCTGGAAATAAGCTAGGGATATGTGGTTCTCTGGTGTCAGATCAGCATCACTGTTATCCCAGTAAATGGAGTGTAAAACCTAATATTTGCTTCAGCTTACCAGAGCAAATACTTCAAGAGGAATATAGTAAAATGAAATGAGTAAAAGGCTTTGTAAAACTGAGCCAGAGAAATTAAACATAGCTGTCAGTTTCCCTTTTGAATCACAGATAGGACAAGTGATTCATCTTTCTAGATTTTGAAGACTTAAGAGACTAAAATTCCTCCTATATAAGTGTTTACTGCGTGTGTGTGTATGTGTATGTGTGTGTTCAATATTCAATCTATTGACTAAGTTGTAGGGTTGTGGTCCACCATACATTTATTGGACTGAAATAGAATCACTTTTTTCATAGATTAATAAGTATTAGCATGAAACAAGGCAGAGGGTATTAAGTTATAGAAGATGCAGAATCAACAAAAGAGATTTAAGAACATGTCACCTTTCAGTATATAGAAAACTGCCAGAAAACTGGCAACTGACGTTGCCAAAAAAAGATGGTATATTCTAGAAACACTGGTTTAGGTGACAAGAGACCTCACTGTACAGAGTTTCTATAGGCAGAAAGCTGTATAGCAGCATAAAATTCATGCCAGTATTGCATCAGTGGGCACTTATAGTCATTACTGTAGCCTGCAGAGTTTGAAGCTAGCTAAGAGCGATGGTTACGTCTCTCCTCTGATGGCCTACATAGCAGTTTTTTAAACTATAAAATGCTATCCAGTGGGCATAATCCAGGTCACCACCAGCTTGATTTTTCTCCCGAATGATTCCAGTATATGATGTCTTCATCTGAAAACTCTTGGCATCAGGTTCAGGAGGATAACTAAGAGAAAGGACAATAGCCTGCCATGGTTAGGGTGTCTGGAACTGACCCCACTGACCATCAACTCAACAGTCATCTCAATACCGGAGATTCTATTTTCTAATCTGTAGTGTCTGGTAGGAGTGCCGTTGCTCTATTTATTTCATGATTAGGGGTGTTTGGAACTGACCCGACTGACCACCAACTCAATAGAAATGTCAATACTGGATATTCTATTTTCTAATCTGAAGTGTCTGGTAGGAGCAGTGTAATCTCTTTATTAAAGGGTAACTCCATTTAAATTCTTTTTTGTATATGTGTGTATATACAGCAGGGCATGTCTTTAGTTTTAAAAGGCCTCACAAAGCTATTAGTAGATCTACCACATGATCCAGTTATACTGCTCTTGGGCATCTACCTAGAACACATATTCTACTACAGAGATACTGGCTCATCCATGCTCATTTCTGCTCTACTCACAATACCCACAGAACAAAAAAAAAGCCTAGATATCCATCACTATGTAAATATATGCATATTTACACAGTGAAATACTATTCAGCTCTTACGAATAACTAAGTCATAAAACTCATAGGAGTGAAGTAATCCAGACACAGAAAAATAAATATCATCCATTTTCTCCCAAATGTGGATGTTAGCCTTGAAACTTCAGATACATGTTATTCATTTGGAATACTCACAAATGTTATGAAAGGAGTAAGAGGCCACGGTGGGGCAGTGGGCTTTCAAGGGAAAGGAGAAGAATGGAGTGATGGTGTAATATAACTGGAAGAACAAATGAAATGGGGCAGGAGGTGGAAGAGCAAGTAGATGGGAACAATGGGAAAGGATAATTGATGCTAAAGGCCTTTGAAAGTAGTAAAGTGTCTTAAAACATACACATACATAAAAAAGAAATGCTAAAAAGTCTTAATTATTTTTCCAATTATTTGTACGTTGCTTTTTGAGAACTTTACATTTAGTTCCTTGGGCCTATTTTTAATTAAGATGTTCTCCCCCTCCACCATGATGCTTAGTCTGTTGTGTTCTCTGTATATTCTAAATACTAACCACCTGTCAGGTGTGTAGCTGGGAAAGACTACCGTGGGAGTAATTAAGCACTTTATGAGTGTACTTAAGGCCTATTTAATGAAATGGATCCGATTCCTGGCTCCATTTTCTGGCCTAAGAATATGAGACTAGGTAGGTCATAGGCCGTGTGGTACAACCTACCATTATTATTCCACTAAATGGCAATAGTGTTAAACAACTCTCAATGACTCATCCCTATACCAGTTGGCCAGTGCATCTCTCAGTTTTCATCAGAAAAGGTTTTATTCCCTGGTAGATGCCAGTTAACACAGAGACCCACAGCTAGTCAAAATACAGAGTAAAAAACTACAAAGCTCTCCAAAGCTCAGGGACCTTCATTAATGAGAAGGCAGAAACATTATAAAAACCAGAGGCTGTAGATGACATCAAGGAAACTGTGTTTTCTTTTTTTTTTTTTTTTTAATTTTTTTTATTTTTAATTAATTTATTCTTGTTACATCTCCATGGTTATCCCATCCCTTGTATCCTCCCATTCTCCCCTCCCTCCCATTTTCCCCCTATTCCCCTCCCCCATGACTGTTCCCCAGCGGGATTACCTCCCTCTGTATATGCTCATAGGGTATCAAGTCTCTTCTCTGTGACCTGCTGTCCTTCCTCTGAGTGCCACTAGGTCTTCCCCGCCAGGGGACATAGTCAAATGTGAGGCACCAGAGTACTTGAGAAAGTCAAATCCCTCTCTCCACTCAAGTGTGGAGACTGTTCTGTCCATGGGCTAGATCAGGGTAGGGGTTTAAATTTTACCGCCTGTATTGTCCTTGGCTAGGGCCTTAGTTTGAGCGGGACCCCTTGACCCAAATCTGCCTATCATAATGTTCTACTTGTAGGTTTCTAGGACCCACTGGATCCTTCTACATTGCTATTCTCCCATTGTTCTCTCATCTAGAGTCCCAATAGGATGTCCTCCCCTCGGTCCCAGTTTCCTGGTAAGGGAAGGCTTTCATGAGATATGCCCATTGGGCTAGTATGCAGATATAAGTGAGTATATACCATTTGAGTCTTTCTGCTTCTGGGTTAACTCACTCATTATGATCATCTCTAGCTCAATCCATTTGTCCACAAATTTCGGGAATTCCTTGTTTTTAATAGCTGAGCAGTATTCCATAGTGTATATGTACCACAGTTTGTTTTCAGAGAGAAAAAGGGCAGTTGCACATATGAACTAACAACAGGTGTGACCGCATGTATGATACCTGTGTAAGCTCAAGCCCAGTGAAAACTTGAGTGCCAAGGTGGTGAGATGATGTGTGGAGCGAGTCCTATGCCCAGCTGAGGACTTTTTGGCAAGTAATAGCTTCTGGAATGGGGACAGTTAGTTTTCTTTAAGGGTACCATTGATCAGTGGTATTTCTCCCATCTTCTAGGACAGCCCCAATACCAAGAAGTATTTGGGGGAAAATGGACTCGGCTCACATGCTCTCTCTCTCTCTCTCTCTCTCTCTCTCTCTCTCTCTCTCTCTCTC
>OU015750.1:81477889-81506149 GCA_907169655.1 Acomys percivali
TCTTTCTTTCTTTCTTTCTTTCTTTCTTTCTTTCTTTCTTTCTTTCTTTCATCTTAGCATTTCTGGGAGGTCATAGTGATGGAGGGCTCAGCTCTTACAGGTGTCCTAATGTTTCCCTGTGGTACTTCACAGAAGCACTTCACAGACAGTAGACGCTGCATAAATATCTGCTGAATTTTAATAGCATTCATAACCATCTATCATTTCAATGTATTATATGTGGAGAAAGCATAAAGAAGAAGATAAAGCTGGGCCACCTCAGAGGTAGTTTGCAGGTGTTTTTAAAAACATAACCTCCATTGGTTCCTTTATTCTTATCTTTATTAGTCCTAAGACAAACCAAAGCAAATACCTCCATAGTAGCATTCTAGTGAGTTTGATCTTACTTATGCCTACTCCACTGCTGACTGGCAAACCATAAATGCATTAGTCTTAAAGCAAGGAACTTTTACCATTTCGAAAGTTTGATCAGCAGTTGAAGAGGAGGAAAAATCAATATTTAAGTCATTTAGGTATTCACACATATAAATCAACTTTATGCTATTCTGTTTTGCCAGTTGCTATATGGTAGGATGATAATGTGAACCTCAGCACCCAATCCATATTTTATAAGTTGTAAACACATCCGCTGTACACTGTGATCTGTGGCAAGCCATGTAACTCCTGAGTTAAGAAGACAGCAAGTGCACACACTTAAGGAAGCAGCGATACTCCTGTGCACTGTGGCACCTCAGAGCACACCTGCACCCCATGGTCAGTTCTCACACCACCACTTCAGAGGGTAGCAGACAAATTGGAGTTCACCTGAAGAGGTGTGACCGGGATGCTGATGGCTCAGAGAGCTGCACAGTGGGTTTAGAAAGGTAACATGCATATTTAACCTTAAAAAAGGGAAGACTTTAAGAGGCTTGTCTCCTGGAACATTTGAAGGTTCATCATGTGTGATAGGAAATGAAATTGCTGTTTATTGTATTAACACAGGATCTGTATCAGATAATGTCAGGGAGTGGTACTGCTTTAAATCCCGCATAAAATTAACATCTAACATCTAGAACTGTCTGAAATGCAGTGAAGCAATTTGCAAGTGAGTTATATCTCAGGTGTGGGAACAGAGGTCTATCTGTCTGGGATGTGGAAAGACTAGAACTGACATCTTAGTATGACTTGCAACCCCTTCCTGATAGTTTTATGATTAATTTATTAACCGTGGATTGCTTATGTGTTAGAGGAAATCCTTTGCAAGGTCTAGCATAGAGCACCAGAATAGCAATTAGTTTTATGCCCACCCACTCTGAGATTTTAGAGCTAAAGCATAAGCAGAGCAGAGGGACATAAATGCACAAGTACATACAAATAAATTAAATATTCATCACTAGGAGCAACTGCTCCTTCTCTAAATGGAGTCCATGTATTTACTCTGTGACTTCAGGAAGATTAATTTAACTCTGAAGTGAAAAAAATAGTTTGTATCTAAAGATTAAGAATACTTATCTTCAGAGCCGGATGTGGTGGCACATGTCTTTACTCCCAGCACTCGGGAGGCAGAGGCAGGTGGAGCTCTGTGAGTTCTAGGCCAGTCTGGTCTACAAATTGAGTCCAGGACAGTCAAGGCTACACAGAGAAACCCTGTCTCAAAACAAACAAAAAACAGACAATCAACAACAACAACAACAACAAAAACCAAAATATAAAAAAAACCTAAAAAACAAAACAAAACAAAAAACCAAAAAAACAACAACCCCCCCAAAAAACAACAACAACAAAAAACAAACAAACAAACAAACAAAAAACCCCAAAACAAAGAATTCTTAACTTCAAGTTTAAGTTTTACTTTCAAGCAAGGAATCCATATTTATATATGTGTGTGTGTATGTGTGTGTGTGTGTGTGTGTATGTATATGTGTATATGTATGTATGTATATGCATGTATATGTATATGTATGTATATATATGCATGTATATATGTATATAGACATATATTTTTCATGTTTACATAGATGAACTTATATAGAGAAATGTAAATATTAAAGTAACCCCAAAATATATCATTGTTATTATTTTGTGTGCTCTTCTTTTTTTTTTTTTTCCCAGAGAGTGTTTCTCTATGTAGCCTTGGCTGTCCTGGACTTGCTTTGTAGACCAGGCTGGTCTCGAACACACAAAGGTCCACCTGCCTCTGCCTTCCCAAGTGCTGGGATTACGGGCGTGCACCACTATGTCTAGATCCCATTGTTATTATTTTGATTTCATTTATTCTTTAATTAATTTTATCAGATGAAATAACTCTCCCTACGAATGTTAAAGAAAAAATCAGCGTGCTTATCTAGAACATGAAAATGAGGTAAAATATCTGTGACTCCTTAGTACCTGCAGGTCATTGTTTTCACATCAGAGCGTGGCTTTTACACAGAGTCCTTTCAAAATACATTCAGAAATTCTAGAGGAGTCTGTGTGGCTGGCACAGGCAGCACCAGGCAAAGGCTCCCGGGGACAGCAGCTTAGTTAGCTGTGTCATTTTAAAAAATAAATTATGTGTTTCTGAATATACATACATTTTTAAAAGCTCAAAATATAGAAGACTACAAAAAGGGCAGCTCTGATGCCTCAATTTGAGTATTTCTCAGAGTTATGGCTTAGAAAGTTTTATTTATTTATTTATTGATTTATTTATTTCAGTGAACTTTAAAATCATCATTTTTCACATGCAAATTTCAACAATTTTTGTGTTTGCTTTGAGATTTTCAATATATATCGGAAGTGCATGTATGCATATTTTTAAAGGAGAGCTATTTTCTAATAATTGACATTTTTACCCACACATACACTGTATTTTGACCATACCCACCCCATTCTCTTTCTTATTCACCCTCTAATCACTCACTGTTTTCCCCAATTTCTTTTGCTGTTGGTTTTTTTTTTTTTTTTTAGGATTTTTTGTTTTGTTTTGTCATTGTTATTTTGAGCTCATGGATTCCACTTAGGACTGCTGGTATGTGCCTGTGTGTAGTGCCATCTACTAGAGCATGGTTATCCTACCAGGGACTCCTGAAGAAAACCGACCCTTCACCTCATACTCACCAATCCCCAAAACTCTTCTAGAAGGGGCGGGGCTTCATAATTGCTTAGGCTGGCTTGATCTTGTATAGGCCCAACCTCACTCTTTGACATCTTTAATTATACTTGGACCTCGCTGGCGTGGGATTTAAGCTTGTGTAAGTCGAAGCCTCACGCTCCTTAGATCACACGACTTCAGCACAGTTCTCAGGCCCTCTCGCTGCTTAACTGGAAAATTCTTGAGCATGCAGCACTCACTGCCTCCTGGTAAATCCCTTACGTAATACTTTAGACTTGCCTTTGTGCCGTTCCCTTTCATTTTCTCTAAGTAATTTATTAGAATAAAAGTATTCTCAGGGACAGCCCTTCGGAGGAAGAGACAGATGGACCTCAGTTCAAGTCCAGCTGTGGCTACTTATTGAGACCCTGTCTCAAAAACAAAACCAATCAACCAATCAACTAACCAAACAACTAAACACCACTCTTGTCAGGGCCTACATATTTAATCACATGTTTGTTGTTAAGTAGTTCAGACTATGTCCTTCCTAGTTACAAGAAGGATAAGAAAGATTAAAAACAAAGCAGAGAGAAGTGTGCAAGGATGAAGAACTCCATTAGGGAAAGCAATGTCCCAAGGAAAGCTGTGTTCACTATGAGGTGCATGGATAAGTTTGGGGTTTTTTTTTTTTCTTCTAAGTCACCTAATTCCCATAAACTATAGGTACCCTTTGAGAACAAAGGGTCTACAAACTGTGTTGTTTACTATTTTCTAACAAAACAGAGTTTCTGACACACAAAAGCAGACAGCCCCTCAGGGCACACCACAGTTCCTGCTAAGAGTTCAAAGTGGGCCAGGAAAGCCTTACTGTCAATCACAACATGAAACACACTTTCTCACACTCTCGTGGGGATGCAAATATTTGTGCAGCTTGGGAGATTTGTTTTCTTCATGCACTTTCACATCAGCACAGCAACTGCAAAGTTGGTGGGGGGGCCACTTCCACATGTCCTGTGAACTTTCACCCACTGCCTTACTTAGACTTTGCAGCACGCATTTGATTTTATATACAGGTTCTGGTGGCTTTTAATGAAAACACTTTTCCAACAAACCAGATGTTTCTCCACTTGGAAGAAGGCAAGTCATTTCACATCATAAATACAAAAATCACATCCCAAGGTCAAAGTCAAAAGCTTTTATGTCTCATTAAATGTCAGACTTGTCATCAATTTTCCTCATTGAGCTCCATTTAGATCTTGGGATGTGAAACTACATGAACCTGGTGTTATCAGTTAGAAGGCTTCCAGGGCTACTACAAACTAATATAAAACATTCCCAATTACATGTGCAGTACTCCACATGCTTACTTCAGCAAAGTACATGAGAGCAGCAAACACTTTTCTAATTCAAAGCTCCAGGAGATTTCTGGTCCATGTAACAGCAGCTTGTCCCATGGAGAGGAAGAAACAAGATGCCTTTGTAAGTTAATCCATAACCTAACTACAGAGATACAAAAATATTGACTTTTACTTTTTTGCCAAATCAAACCAATTTAGGCTACTCCTGTAATTCTCGGAAGTGGACGTTGTAATTCTGAGATAGCAATACACACACACACACACACACACACACACACACACACACACACACATCACTAAAGTCAGCAAAAACAAGGTAATGTTTATTCACCTAGGTCTGATCTTCAGTTTTCATGTGACAAATAAGAGGTATTTTGATAACATAAATAACCTTCCAGCATCTCATAATATGCATCCCAGTTTCCAAATGTAATCGTACATCAACAGGTGAAAGAAACCAAGTTAACTATATTCATAGCCTCATTTGTCAAAGCGTCTTAGATTTCTTAAAATGAAGTGCTTATTAAAAACATACAAACATTATTCGGGTAAGACACATGATCAGGTAAAGCCAAATTGCAAATATTGTAAAAATATGGGCCTTGGCCTTCAGTCTCACATGTTCATATGTGATTGCATATAATCACCATGTCTTCCACATGATATTGACTACATTGGTTCATTTGAAAAGTTCAGTACTCCCATTTAAAAGCTATGAAGGTTAAATGGCCTTGTCGTAATATTTATGCAGAACCTATGCAATTTTCTCTGATACTGATTATTTTTACAAGGACAGACTATAGTGGTTTTATGCTATTATTATTTAGGGGCTCAAGTTTCTTTTTAACTATGATACATACACATACACACATTATTTGGCTTAAAGTGTTTTCTTGTTGTTGTTGTTGTTGTTGTTGTTATGTTGGTTTTAAAATATATCACATATTCTTTGGCATCCATCCCAGTGAATCATTCAAGTCTTTGTTCCTTGGCTCAAATCTGAAGTGGGTGTGTGATAACCTTGGCCAATGAAATACTGTAGACATAGTGTTCTGAGACTTCTCAAGAAAAGTTAGAAAGATCACTGACTGATCTGGCTCCTTGCTTTGAACATAAGCTTCTCTTTGAAGCCCAACAGAGCCACAAAAGAAATAAAACCACCCAAAGCCACCATGTATTACGGAAGCATAAGCCACATCTATAAGTCATGTGTGGGAAACCTGCTGGTCTCCTCAGCTAAGCAAAGACTGTACTCTAATTTAAAAGCTATGAGAGTCAAATGGCCTTGTCTTAATATTTATGCAGAACTGATGCTAATTTCTCTGATACTATATTTTACAAAGACAGAATATAGTGGTTTTTATTCTATTGTTATTTAGGAGCTCAGGTTTCTCTTTAACCATGTAATTTATTTATTTAAGATTAAAGTAAGTCTGCAACACATCTGTACAGGCCCTTCAGGTGTTTGGAGCCTCCACTGAGAAGACAGATGCCAGGCCAAACTACTATACCCAGAAAAACTTGCACTCACTATAGATGGAGAAAATAAGATAGTCCATTAAAAAGCTACATTAAAAATATCTATCTATAAATCCAGCCCTACAAAAAGTGCTAGAAGGAAGACTGCAACCTAAGGAGGCTAACTAAACCCATGAAAACATGGAATAAATACTCTCACATCAGCAAAAAGGAAACCACAAACTCACACACACAGACACACATACACGCAATCACCACCACTATCGCCACTAACAAAATAACAGGAGTCAACAATCATTGGTAATTGATACCTCTCAATATCAATGGTCTCAATTTCCCAATAAAAAGTCGCAGACAACAGAATGGATGAGAAAACAGGATCTACTATTCTGAAAGACCATCAAGGTTAGAAATTACCTCAGGGTAAAAGATTGAAAAATGATATTCCAAGCAAATGAACCTAAGAAGTAAGCTGGTGTAACAATTTTAATTTCAAACAAAAAGATATAGGGAAGGACACTACATACTCATCAAAGAAAAAGTCCACCAAGATGACATTTCAGTTCTTTACATCTATGCCCAAAATGCAAAGTCACCCATGTTTGTGAAAACAAACAAAACTAACAAAACAAGCAAACAACAACAACAATAAAACACTACTATGATTTAAATCAAATATTGACCCACACACACTGACTATGTATGACTTCAATACCACACTATCACCAATAGACAGATCATCCAGACAAAAACTAAACAGAGAAATGCTAGAGATAACAGACATTATAAATCAAATGGAACTAACCAATATTTACAGAACATTTAACCCAAACACAAAAGATTGTAAATTGTTCTCTGCACCTCATGGAACTTTCTCCAGAACTGACCACATACTGGAATATAAAGCAAGTCTCAACAGATACAAGAAAATTAAAATAACACACTGCATCCTATCTGACCACTATGAATAAAACTGGATATCAACAACAAAAATCTTACAAATCCATGAAACTGAGCAACACTCTATTGAATGAAAAATGAGTCAAGACAGAAATAAACAAATAAAATAAAGAGTTTCTATAATCCAATGAAACAAATACATAGCAGATCCCCAAACTTATGGGAAACAATGAAAGCAGTTCTAAGCAAAGAGTTCATAGCACTAAATGCCTACGTTTTTTAAAAAATAGAGAGCTCTCATACTAGCAATGTAACAACACACCTGAAAGCTCTAAAACAAAAAGAATGATCACACACAAGAGTAGATGGCAAGAAATAATTAAACTCAGGCTTAAAATGAATAAAATAGAAACAAAAAGAACAATACAAAGAATCAAAGAATCAAAGTGATAGTTCTTTGAGAAAATCAACAAGATACAACCCTTATACAAACTAATCAAAAGGCAGAGTGAGATTATCTAAATCAACAAAATTAGAAATGAAAAAGGAGAGATAGCAAGAGATACCAAGGAAATCCAGAGAATCATAAGGACATACATTAAAAAATGTACTCCACCAAATTAAAAAATCTAAAAAATATGGGGGGAATAATATTTTTATGGGTACCACTTTCCAAAACTAAATCAAGATTAGATAAACAATTTCAATAGATCTATAGTCCATGGTGAAACAGAAGCAGTCATTAAAACTCTCCAAACTAAAAAATGCCTGGGGCCAGATATTTTTAGCACACCATTCTATCAGACTTCCAAAGAAAAGTTAATATCAATACTCATCAAATTATTCCACAAAATAGAAAGAGAAGGAACATTGCCATTGCCATTTTATGAGGAAAGAGTCAAACTGTTACTCAAACTATAGAAATACTCAACCAAAAGAGATAATTAGAAACCAATTTCCCTGATGAACATGGATGCCTAAATACTCAATAAAGTCCTTTCAAACTGAATCCAAGAACACAGCAAAAATATAATCCATGATGACTAAATAGGCTTTATCCCAGAGATGCAGGAATGGCTCAATATATTAAAATCAATAAATGTAATTTACCATATAATCAAACTCAAATAAAGAAAATCATGATCTTCTCATTAGATGAAGAAAAGGCTTTTAAGGAAATCCATATCTCTTCATGATAAAAGTCCTGAAGAGATTGGGGATCCAATGGACATACCTAAATATAAGAAATAAGGAAGCTTATAGCCAATATCAAATGAAATGCACAGAGACTCAAAGCAATTCCATCAAAATCAGGAATAAGACAAGGTTGTCCACTCTTTCTATATTTATATAATACTTGAAGCTTAGCTAGAGTAATAAGACAACGGAAGGAAGTCAAGGGGATACAATTGAAAGGAAGAAGGCAAAGTATGGTTATTTGCAGATGATACAATAGTATATATAGGGACCCTAACAGTTCCACCAGCGAACCCCTACAGCTGATAAATACTTTCAGCAAAGAGCTCAATACAAAATTAACTTACACAAAATAGTAGCGCTCCTATATAAATGACAAATGAACTGAGAAAGATATCACAGAATTAATATCATTTATAATAGCCTCAAAAATATAAAGTATATTGGGGTAATCCTAACCAAGCACAAATGAAAGACTTATATGATAAAAAAAATTTCAGAGAAAGTGGAGGATAGTCTTAAATGAATTGGCACAGGAGACAACTTTCTGAATACTGATAGATCAGGTATTATGATTACCAATGGATAAATGGGACCACGAGAACATGACAAGCTTCTATAAGACACCATCAGTTGGACAAAGCAAAAATCCACATAATCAGAAAAGATATTTAGCAACTGTGCATCTAAAAGAAGACTAATATACAAAATATACCAAGAACTCAAAATGTAGATATGAAGAAAAAAATAACTCAATGGGTACAGATATAAACAGAGAATCCTCAATGGAGGAAACTCAAATGGCTGAAAACCCTTATAGAAATATTAAACATTCTCAACCATTAGAGAAATGCAAATCAAAACTACCGGAGAATCTATCTTACACCTATCAGAATGGCTAAGGTCAATAGCACAGGTCACAGCTTGTTCTGTGAGGATGTGGAAGAAGGGAATCACTCCTCTGTTGGTGAGAGTGTAAACTTGTGTAGCCACTATATAAAGCAATAGGGTGGTTCCTCAGAAAATTAAATCAATCTATCTTAAGATACAGGTATAGAAAGCACTCTTGGGCATATACCTAAAGGACACTTATCCTGCCACAAGGACATTTTGCTGAAATGTTCATTGAGGCTTTATTTATAATAGCCAGAAACCGGAAACAACCAAGATGTACTTCAACTGATGAATGGATAAAGATAATGTGATACATTTACACAAAAGAGTATTACTCAGCTGTTAAAAAAAATGACATCATGAAATTTTCAGACAAGTGGATGGTACTAATAAAAAAAAAGTATCCTTACTACTGTAACCCAGACCCAGAAAGACAAATATGGTATTTACTCTATTTGCTTATACATGGATCTTAATTCTTAAATATATGGTAACCGTGTTAACAATCCGTAGACACAGAGAAATTAAGTAGAGAGAGGGCATCTATGGGATGCATTGATCTTCTTGGAAAAGGAAATAGAATAACTTTTATGAGAAGACTGGGAGTGGGTGTGGAAGATGGGGTGGAAGGAGGCAGTGCAGGAAGAGACAGCTGGAATTAAAGGGCATTTGGAGGGTTGTGTGGAAACTGAGCACAGTAGAAACTTCCTTGAATCTCTGAAGGGGATTCCAATGAAGATACATAGTAATAAGGGATATGACATCCCAACTGGCCCTCTCTTTTCTTCAGGCAAGGCTTAGAGAGGCAAGACTGTGTGGCATTCCATTGAGTTGTTGACCAAGGGGATCCCAGGGAAATCCCAAAACAAACTTCAAACCCCTACCCAGATCTAGCCAATAGACAGGACATTCTCCACAGTTGAGTGGAGAATGGGGACTGTCTTTCATATGCACTCTGGTGCCTCATATTTGACCATGTCCCCTGGATGGGGAGACCATGTGGCACTCAGAGGAAGGATAGCAGGCTACCAAGAAGAGACTTGATACCCTATCAGCATATACAGAGGGAGGAGGTCCCCCTCAGTCACAGTTATAGGGGAGGGGAGTAAGGGGAAAATGGGAAGGAGAGGAATGGGAGGATACAAGGAATGGGATAACAATTGATATGTAATATGAATAAATTAATAAAATAAAAAAACTCAAGCTTGTTAAAACAAAGTGTTACCCTCTGCAACCTGAGGGCAAGGCCCCATTGCCAAAGATAATAACCACAGAACTCACTGAACATGAGGAAGTTAAAATGGGGCCTATATATAGCCTTAACCCCTGTGTTCTAGTCTCTTTAGTAAGAGAAGGTACTCTGAAGACTCCTGAAAGAGAAATATGGCCACCATCCCAGACATAAAGCCTTTGACCTACAGTCTATTCTCTCTGCAAAAATATGCTGGGGCAATGGTGGCCCAGAACATGTGAAAGCAGCCAAGTAGTGTCTAATTTGACTTAAGGCCCATTCCATGAGACAGAATCCATACTTGACACCGCTTGTATAACCAAGGACAGGAGACTAGGTAGCCCAAGGATCTAGGGTAAAACAAAACACTACCTGTCTAAAGAATGACTCCTAGTGATATTATAGTACACTCACAGCTCAGTGCCATATCCAGCCATCACCAGAGAGGCTTCTTCCAGCAGTAGATGGGAGCAGATGCAGAGACCCACATTACAAAGGAGAGAGTCCCTGGAACACTCAGCTCTAAGTGGGATGTCTTCAACAATCCTTTCCCTCAGAGCTCAGGGAACACACTACCTCAGAGGAGGTAGAAAGAGCCAGAGGGATGGAGGATACCAGGAGAACAATGCCCTCTTAATCAACTAAGCAAGGCACATATGAGCTCACAGAAACTGATATATACAAATATATATATTCATATATGTATATGTGTATATGTACACACACACACGTATTAGCTTTTAGGTTAGTATGTTTATGGGACTCCTGACTGTGAGAACGAGTGGGGTTCTGACTTGTGCCCACTCTTGGGCCTCTTTTTCTGCTGTTAGGTTGTCATGTCCAACTTCAATATAATAGTTTTTGATTCATCTTATTATATCTTATTTTATCATGTTTGTTATCTCTTAGAAGCCTATTCTTTTCTGATGAGAGACAGAAAGGTAGTAGATCCAGAGGAAAAGTGTGGGAGGGGGACTGGGAGGAGGAGAGTGGGGGAAAATATATTTAGGACAAATTGCATGAGAAAAGAATCTATGTTCACTAAAAGAAAAAAATGAAAAAAAAAACCCCAATGTAATCAATAAAAAAATCTTTAAAAATGATCAAATTTAGCAATACACTTTAAAATTATAAATAAGAGCTCAAAATCCAGAAAGGAAAGAATCATCTAGGGAAAATATTGTTGGTACCAGGTTAGTTATATAATAAATTTTGGCAAATTAATGGCAGGATAGACATTTTCAGAGTTGTGTTATACTTAACTAATGAGAACTACAGAAATGTCAGTGTGCGTCCCGCTCATTAAGTAGAACATACATCATATTACTAATATCTCTAATAGCCTATTTTACATACGTGACATTCAAGAAACTTCAGTCATTTGTCTAGATCACATAAAATCTTACTGTAACTTTAGTTATTGTCAGCTAATGTGATAAGCATAGCTTTGAATTTGTGATGACGGTGACTCACTGCAGTTCTAAGTGTACACAGTTATCTAAGGAGATAATGAAGCAAGTTGATTATTTCTATTTTGCCACAATTCATAAGAAAGTAAATCTCATATTTTATATGATGATAAAAGAATAGAAAAGCCAATGGCTCTGTCAATGGATGGAACGGGTAGATGTGGAAAGCCTGCTCCCTTGGAGGGGCTCTGGCTATGTGCTGTGAGTGAAGTGACAGAGCAGGAGCACTGAATTCTTGAGTTATCTTAAAATGTCAACATGCATTTACCCCTCACTACGGGTTAATCAAAGGAAAACGAAACACAAAATTCTGAACACACTTGCAATGCCATAACTGGTAAGAACTTAATTGTTGCACACAAACTCCAGGCACTGAAGTACCCAAGGTTACTTTCTTTCAGTAAAGTGAGCTATAGATGTCTCACTCTTTTGAGCTTCTTGCTTGTAATCAACATGAACATCCAGCAAACACTGTAAATCTAGAATGATGGGTTAACTGGGCCTTGATAAAAGGTCTGTCCCTCTCACATTTCAGAAACATATTCAAGGTTTTACTTCCAAATTTTTTCAAGCCAGACATTTACTGAAATAACTAATCCAACTGACCTTGTTTTTGTCATTCAAACTGACAGTGCAGAGGTAGAGTCGCATTGCCTTTATCTGCTGTTGGGCTTTGAAAGTGCTGAACCATCCCCAACAGGCTCAGACCCTTGTACATGCAGTCACCAGCTGGTGGCGCTGTTTAGGGAGATTGTGGACCCTTAGGCACTGTGCTATCGCTGGCAAAAGTGAGCCACAAAACAGAGGTGTTGAGGTAATCTGGCTCCACCCAAACTCCTTTTCTCCAGATCCGTCAAGACGGAAAAAGCTGTTGCCGCAAGCTCCTCCTGCCACAGACCAGTCACCTCCAGGTGCAATGTCTTACCTACCTCTGAAATCATGAACTAAAATAAATAAATAAAATAATAACAACAATAATTCTGCCTCCTTATAGTGCTTCAGACATGTATTTATTCTATTAATGCAGCCAGAAAAATAACTCGTGTGTTTAGTTTCATAATTACATTGGGGTTAATGACTAGTTTCATATGTCTGAGTTCAGGATTGGGGTGGTTATTGAGTATTCAGAACACTTTCCATGAAATTGAGTAAATGGCACAAAATGTGCATACAATTAGCAGTGAACCTGTTAACGTTAATGTAGGCTTCAACCTTTTCCCAATCCTGCTTTATTTGGGGTTATTTGATGCTTACACTTCCCTTCCAGCCCACCTAACCTAGCTAGGAGAAAAAAAGAGGTTAATGGGAACAGGAGGAGTAGACCTTTTTGGGCTTAGTCCCTGGGAGTGATTCTCCTGGTGTAGTCGGCAGGATTTCAACAGACCAGAAGTTCAACTAAAGTTGCTGCTGGAGCCCGGAGCAACAGCCGGAACCCACACCCCTCAAGTGTTCTCTGTCATGGGTTCTCTCTAGGAATGTCTCAAAGTGGAGCGATGAACAGCCAAACAATACCAAGATCCAAAAAGAGCCTGCTGCCTCCGGTTTCGGGATCATATACACATGTCCTCTCAGAATCTGTACTAGGATGTGTTTCAGTTGGCAAAAAACAAGCCTCCCCCCCCCCCCCCCCCCCCCCGAATGAGGCGGTTCGTCTTATAGTGGATACACATCACCTGCTCTTTCACAAGTCTGTTCCCCATCCCACACTTGGGATCAAAACAAAACCACATATATGTCCGCAGCATGTTAACTTACATTGATAGTTCTTAATTTTGAAAATGCAATTCAGAGTTGGAAACTATTCACAAAACATGCTTATCAGGATGTTTTGCTGCTTTAATAAAACAAAACGAAAGCTAGACTGAAATGTTAGCAACCAATGTAACGTAAGTGGGAGGAAAAATAGCAGTTTCACAGGCTATTTTTTATATCAGATCCCTTTGATATTTTAAACACCTGGACTCTGCAGTAAAAAATGAACAACTCAGAAAAACAGGAACAAGGTATACTCTGATAGCACTGCACACACTGTTAAGGTGAATGATTCACTTGAGCTTTGGCCTATGTATATGTAGCCTCGCGTAGACAGTAAGAAATGGTTGGATACTTTGAATTAAGTCCTTGGGGATTATTTCAGTACAAAATAATGTTTTTACGCAGCATACACATACCCTGCTCCCTCACCACTATGGCAAATACCAACTCCCCTTTATATCTCGGAAGCCAGTTTGCGCATACTTCTCCCCAAGAGACCTCTTCACTGGGCTAATGGCACACATTTTAAATCACAGATACTCAGTAGACAGAGGCAGGCAGATCACAAGTTCAAATGGAGCCCAGGCTACACAGTAAGCTCCAGGCCAGCTTGGACTACATTTGAAAAATAAAATATCGGTGTTCACAGTGAGCCCACAGTTTTGGAGGAGGCTACTCTTAACCTTCAGGGTATGAAGACACCTTCATGGTCAAGTGTCAGAAGTCAGCCCTCCTATCACTTGCCACAGTGTTCATCACAAAAGTTTTTCTTTCACTCTTTAGTGTTTTGTTTGTTTGTTTGTTTGTTTGTTTTTTCCATCTTCTTTTGCAGGGGGCCTCCAGATAGTTTTCCAAGGCCTTAAGTGAGTCGAAAAGGGAGACATATTTCTTCTCTGTTCATTTATCCTCCTGTTTCCTCTGAGTCTAGTGCACAAATACTTCCTAACTCCTTTTATCCAAAGAATGAATAAACACAGTGTTAGTATACACATGCTATCAATAGGGCTTTTTATAGTATTGGTGATCTATTGCTGTCTAAGAAACTTAGAAGCCATGTAAGGAAGTAAGCAACACGAACATATTTTATCACAATTCCATAGGTGAGAATTTCAAAACAGATTTCTGTGACAAAAGTGATAAAAAAAATTTTTTCCTGAAAAAACACATCATCTCAGTAGCCTCCCAGGGTAAAGCTATTTTCTCGATTATGCAGATTGTCAGAAGATTCCAGCTGCTGTGGATCTGTTGGTGAGGTTCCCACGGACATGCTAGCTGGCTGCCAGCATCCATCCCTAGATTCTGAAAGTGGCCCACAGTCCTTGGCTCATGTGCTCCTCTCTCTCTCTGCAAGGCCAACAAGTCTCTCTCATGCCTCCAATCTCACCTCCTTGTCTCCAGGGTGACAGCGTCCTGAAGCTTTTGTCTTCCTCTTGTGCTTTTAGTGCCTCATATAATTAGATTGTGCCCTCCTGCCTCATCTAAGACAGTCTTTCGCTTCCAGAGCATCCAGGGGTCAGGGATATGACTCAGCCGACGAAGTGCTTGCCTACTACAAAACGTACAAAGCCCTGTGGCAAACCCTAATGCTGCATCAAGCCAGACTACGTACCTGCAGTCCTAGTGCTTGGGAGGTAGAAGCAGGAAGCGAGATATTCAAGGTCGTCAGGAGCTACAAGGTGAATCTGAGGCCAGTTGAGGCATTATAAGAGCTTATCTCAGCCAAAAAAGGAAAACTCAAGGTATTTTCAATTAACCCCATTTACAAGGTACATTTCTTTTCATTTCTCTTCTGCTTTCTATTTGTTTGCTTGTTTGTGTTTTGTTTGTTTGTTGTTGTTTCTTTCTCATATTAAAATTTAAGTAATTTATTCAGATTACTTCTCAGTTGTTAGCCCCTCACTTGTATCTTCCCGTTCCCCCATCCTCCCGCCCTTGTTTGTTTGTTTTTATTTTCAAGACAGAGTTTTCTCTGTGTAGCTCTGGCTGTCTTGGAATGCAAGAACTCTGGAAATTTCTTTGTAGTCTAGGCTCACCTCAGCTTCATCTGCCTCTGCCTCCTGAGTGCTGGGACTAAAGAGGTGAGCCATCATGCCTGTCAGCTACAAAGTACATTTGGTTACATTTGGTAACACATTTACAGGCTGAGCTATTAGGATACTGGTTTCATTGCTGCGGGGGGAGAGGGGCTATCATTTATTTTATTGCATCCATCAATAACAATATAAATAATTATCATAGTAGAGACATATAAGCCAGAGGTTCTCAGCCTGTGGGTCATGACCCTTTGGGGGGGGGGTCACATGTCAGATCTTTTGGGCATTATATATTTACATTACAATTCATAACAGCAGCAAAATTACAGTTAGGAAGTAGCAACAGAATAATTTTATGGTGGGGGGGCATCTCTGCAACATGAGGAGCTGTATTAGGAAGATTTAGAACCACAGATGTAAATAAATGCCCAATTGAGGGGCTCTCTGATGAGGAGCTCTACAACCCTACCCATAATTCTAGTTTAGAGTCAGATGTTGTGATTATAATTTTGAACTAGTGTATTATGACTTTTGGGAGAAGCTTTGTTATAAGGTATTAGATGGCTGCTCAGCTCTTGGGGAGTAATAGAATTTAGCAGATTAAATCACAGTATCCAGAAAAGGCAGACTCACTGAAAATTCTGACAGGCTTCTAGTAAGAGGCCCGCAGCCCAGGCCGACTCTGCTATAATAGGAACATCCACTTTCCCAGCTAATGTCATTCTGCTGAGTTCCAAGTAGAAAGAATACAAGACCAACTCAGAATATAAATCATGTCAAAAGTAAGAGTTAAACAGCAAAATAAATTCAGTAAAATGTGAAGTGATGCTGTTAAGGCCAGGACGTATTGACAAAAATTAAGACCATATTGTTTGACTGCTCTGTGACATCAACGCTCTGCCAAAATAAAAGCATGTCTATACAGGATGGACAGCTATGCATTCAGGTTATGGGCTGAAAAGACAGAAGATAAATAAAGTTTTTCAATCAAGGAGAAATTGGTGGCCACTCTTTTTTTTTTTTTTTTACATTCGGAATTTTATTTTTTTTAATTAATTTATTCTTGTTACATCTCAGTGGTTATCCCATCCCTTGTATCCTCCCATTCTTCCCTCCCTCCCATTTTCCCCTTATTCCCCTCTTACATTTACACTCATTTGAGGAATGTTTGTGGAACTTCATGTGTGTTCTGTGGGTATGCCGATTTACGATGTATAGGCAAAATATAACTATGCATTTATAAACAAATGTCATGCTATTTCAGAAGCTGACATTTTCCTTCAAGCTGCTAAGTCATTTGATGTTTAAAATGCTCTTAGCGATATTTTATTGTTTATGCACCACTGGCTTGTATTTTCTTCAAAAAACAGAAACAAAAGTGCTAAACTCTCAATTTTAGTCGTCAATGTGAAAGAGAGGAAGAAGAAAGCCTGGGAACAGTTTGAGGGACTAAAGGAGGAAAAAAAAAAAAAAGGGAAATGTGTTTAAGCTGAGAAAAAAAGGGGGTGGGAAGAAATATTTCTTAGTGCTACCATTATGGTCGACACTACTCAAAGGAGGGTCCAGAGTGGATGAAGGATGAGAACCCATGCTAACACTGTGAAGTTCTCCTCCTTTCTCTGAGGGATGAATATATGTCGTACCATTTGCAGCATGATGGAGGAAATTATAATATACCAGAAAAATGCATAGACACCAAACCAGACAATGCATGTAAAATAATTATCACTGTGAAAGTTACATATAAAACAGTTAATAATTTCCACACATGTGTGCTTGCTCAATATATTTAGGTCATATTATTGTATAAAAAAATAAGTTAACTGTAAAATACTGATTAAAATTCTTCCGCGTCAAGTAAAATGCAGTTTCACAGTGCTGATCTGGTCCTTCCTTGTTGGAATATTTTATTCACCATAGAATAAGCAGGTGATTCAGATGATTTTTGAGTTTGCAAAGCACTGTCATGTTACATTAAGTCATTTTGGCTTTAGGAACATGTATAAAAATCTCCATTTCAATGAAGAAGAATCTGTACGTTTAAAATCATATCAAAGATTACATCCAGTCACTGAGGTTATAATGAAGAAAGACGAAGCCACTGACTATTCTAAACTGCCTTGGATGGGCAGAAAAACTAAAACCTGCTCAACATCCCATGACTGACAACAGTATTTTCTTTTTGTTGTTGTTGTTTGTTTGGTTGTTGTTGTTGTTTTGTTTTCATTTCTACTTTTGTTTTTTGAGGCAGTGTTTTACTATGTAGCTCTGGGTGGCCTAGAATTCTGTATATAGACCAGGCCAGCTTTGAACTTACAGAGAACCACCTTTATTTGCCTCCAGAATGCTTGTATTAAATGTACAGAGCACCATGCCCATGGGTGTTTTACCTGCATGTGTATCTGTGTGCCTCATGTATGCCTGGTGCCAGCAGGGTCTCCTGGAGCCAGAGTGAGTGATCACTGTGGTCTGCTTTGAGTAGTAGCCAGTGCTCTTACATGCTGAGCCATCTTTCTACCCTCAATCATAGTATTTTTTATGAAGAGAAAAAAAAACTCTTCTGTTTTGAGGACTCAAAGATTCTCTTAATTGTCGATTCAGATTTCCCACTGAACACCAGGTCTGTATATCATCATTTTAAACATTCCCATTTGGACTTTTCATAGAGCTTTTTAGAGTCTCTTTTATCTCTCACAGCCCATCTGTCAGAACATGTTCGTGATGAATAATCCTCACTATCACCTTGATGGGACTTAGAGTCTCTGTGTGGATGTACACATCAGGTTTTGTCTATGAGGATGTTTCAAGGAAGGCTTAGCATAGCGAGAAAACACCAACCCTGAATATGGGTAGCGCCATCTCACGGTCTGGCTCCCCAGACTGCACAAGAAGAATAGAAAGCAAGCTGAGCACAAGCATTTGCTGCTTCCTTCTTTCTAACTGATGACATCATGTGGTTAGCAGCCCTGCACTCCTGCTGCCATGCCTCCCCCAGCTTCCTTGCTTAGGATGCTTCTGTTTGGTACTTCATTAATGAAAAAAAATTATTCAGTGTGTTCATCTTTATCTTCAAAATATATCGAGTATTGTCACTTCTGCTACTCCTACTCTGGACCTAGCCATCTTAATGTTGGGAAAATCACCAAGTCTCTTTAGGATAACAGCAAACCCTCTTATCTGTCCTGTCCTCTTTCATATTCTCCCATACATAATCAACATTTGACTGTTAAAATAAGGCAGAAGATATAATAATATATGCAAAGAGTTCCGGCTCCCCACTTCTTGAGAGCAACACAAAACTAAACAAATTATAATGGCAAGAGTTCCCACTTGTCCCCTCTCCATCCCTGTCATACTCATCCTCCTCACATGTTCTGCGAACACATTTATGTGTTGGGGTCTTTGTACCTGTTTTCCTCTTGCCTTAGGATCAATTTTAGTGGACGAAGGAAGACCAACCCTGAATACGGGCAGCAGCAAACCATGGATTGTGATGTTATGGCTGAAAAAAGTGAGGACAAATGCAGATGTCATCTGGGCTCTAGCACTGATGTCTCTCTGCTTCCTGACCACAGACTCAGTATGAGCATCTAGCTCACACCTCTGCTGTGATGTCATTCCACTGTGATGGACTGTGTCCTTCTAAACTGTGATCCAAAATAAATATTTTTTTTCATGTCTTACGTTGCTTCCTGTTAGATATTTGGTTCCAAAATAAGGAGAGTGTCTACTATAAGTTCATAAGTGTGTCTATGTGTGTTTGTATGCTATATGTATGCTTACTTATTTATTAAATATATGTCATGATAGATATATATTCTATTAAAATATACAATTTAAAAAATATATGAAATAAGCCCTACTTTAAAGTAGTAATTTATTGATTTAAAATTCCTTTTTACTCAGAATAATGACACTATAATTTTCAGGAGAAAAAAATGCAGTAAAATATGCTTTTACATTTAAAAAATTTTTATATGTATTTAAAGATATTGCTGGATACAAACATTTGAATGTCTGTTTTGTTTATTGTTTTAATAGTCAAGATTAATAATTCTGCACATAAATGATACAAATTATACAAAAATATACACACTAACATAAGAATTAAAGCTACAGTAAGCATATTAAAGTATGATCCTCATCTTTCTATGCTTTTTATCAATTATTTTAGAGGCCTGTTGAAATTCAACTAATAAATGCCTTACTCTTAATTGATAATAGTTTTAAAATACTTTGACAGTGTGACAAATTTTAGGATATTTAAAAGAAAGTATCAAAGCTTACTGAGAGTTCATGTTTAGTATATTAAGAAATAAATTATGTCATCATACATTACATTTTAATTAACAAAAAGTACATTTGTGGTTGACAGGCCAACATCAGTTTGATCCCTAAGTTCACTTAATACCAATTATTTTTAATGTTATGTGTGTAAGTGTTTTACCTGCATGAATATTTGTGTTCCAGTTGTATACCTGGTACCCACAGAGGCCAGAATATGGCATAGGATTCCCTGCAACTGGAGTTACAGGTAGCTGTTCTGTGAGTTATGGGAATCAAACATGAGTTTTCTGGAAGAACAGCCAGTGCTTTTAATTCCTGAGCCATTTCTCCAATGTCCAATACTATAAGGTTTTAAAATGGTCTCTCTGTACTAAACACTGCCAGTGCTGTTAATACTCCATCCATTTCTTGACTTTTCAAGCTTTACGTTCACATCGTTATTGTTTATCACTCGTATCTTCTTCCTCTTCACACTCTGTTCTCATGCTCACACCGTTAATACCACTTATACCATGACTTTACAAAGTAGCTTACGTAGATTTCTTTTGTAGGGCGTCATTGATTTAAAATTCTAGGGGATAAAGTCCATCAATCAGCTTATTTCGAAACAGTGAAGTGCAATGTTTTTCATACCTCAGAATGAATTAACAAGTAAGACAAACATCAAACACACCCCAATTTGCTATTGCTACTATTTCTCTCAGCACAGTTTGAGTATGTGACCTACAGATGAATAGGCTAGTGTTGATCCACACATTGGACACTTGCAAAACCTTTGTTTAAGTTGGATGTGGTGGTACCAGCCTTAATCTTGGCCCTCTGAGGCAGAAACTGAGGATATCTAGTTTCCAGCTAGCCTGCGCTACACCATGAGATTGGTATTTAAAAAAAAAATAACCTTACCATACTGAGTTACTGCTACCATCTTATTATCCTAGCTGTGTAAGCATAGGATCTTATATATAAATCTTTGACAACATTAATTTATCATTCAGCAATGCATTTAATAAACAGATGCATATGTTTTATAAAATACAAATATATCTAAATCTAGGCACTTGCAAATGAAAATACTATCTATATGCATTATTTCATTGGATACAAAATATGGAAAATAAGCAACATTGTCATCTTAAAAATGCAATTTCATCTTGTCTTCAATTCAGATTCTTTATGTACTCCGATCACCATAATTCTCTCATCTGTTTTACCTCTGACTGTATGACATTGTTATAATAACCACAATCTCTTCATGATAATCAGTTTTCTGAAAGCACTCGATAGTATTTGGCATTTAATGAATGTTATTGAAGAATGTGAAAAATCATTATTTTAACTTAGGGCCTATTATTGTTTTATATTGCAGAGAAATTTGGAATCTAATTTACAGGTCCCTTCCCCCCAGGTTTTAACAAGCACACACAACTTTCCCACTTTTCATGAGTTGCTTTATAATTTTCACAACTACACTGAATGAATACAAAAGTTTTAAAACTAATATTTACTCACATTTATCAATTGTATTAAATTTATCAATCCTATTGGATACAGTGAGTCTGCTGAACAGCTGTGTGTAAGGACTTGGGAAGATTTAAGGTCATTGTTAGATTAGCAAAACACTGCTCCTTACATTAAGCTGTTTTGAGTTCAGAGGAAAAGAAACACTGAACTTTTTCACAATAGAATAAGACAGTTCAGTTCAAACATCATTAGATTGCCGCAAATATAAATCCATTCTTGTTTTTGATATATTAGAAGTTAATTGGGACGCCATCTGTGGTAATGGTGAATCTGCTCTTAATGTCATCTGAAATAATGGATTTGGGCACATTATCTGTATTAATCTAGCTCATATTTCAGGGCTTTAAGCTCTGATTCATGGCTCTCATTTTCTGTTCTTGCATTAAAATGACTGAAACGATGATTAAAAGTTGATGTTTCTGTATTTGAAAAAGAAATCAATAAATTCTGACAAATTCAAGTGCTGTGGGACAAACACTTTTGACTTTCTAATAGGTCTCATGGGGCCACACCTGGTCCCGGCTTCCCTCTCCTCTACCTCTAAGAAACAAAGGGAGAAAGGTCCTCCTTGACACTTCCTGGTTCTCAGAAGTCGGCTAGACGTAAGCTGTATGCCATTGTCCCAAATGTATTCTTCTCAAATGACAATGAGAAGCATATTTGGGAACATCCTGATGCCCCATCTTTATTTGAACTTTAGACTTATCTCAAGACACAGCGACTGACTGTACCCCAGCCTCTAATAAATAGGAGACTGTGTCCAGTCATGAGAGAGTCTCGAGTACATTATATACTGGGGCTTCCCAGAACCTTTTATTTGATTCTTTTTTTTTTCTATGAAAAATGTTAAAAATGTTAGAAAAGCATTAACCAGAGCCTCTAGTTATCATTTCAAAGGTGGAAGCACTTCCTGATGTAATAGGAGCAGAATGAAAGGCTTTGATTTACTTGTGACTCGACAGCCAAAGATGTCCATGCAAAGCACCTTGAGGGTGCTCACAGGAGCATATTCCTTTGGATAGAGCAATACACTGTTTTCTGGTAGCTTTGTTGATAAGGGTCTATTGACAATTGTTTCTCTGAATTAAAGAGAAAGGCAACTATGACACAAGAGAATAGCCACTTGCTAAAAATAATTGAAAGACTGTCCAAACCATTTCTGACCTAACATATTTATACAGCTAATATAGTCGTCACAAACCTTTAGACATGGGCAGACTGTAGATAACTTATTTTTGGACCTGTGTACAAAGGAAGCATTGTAGATGCTAATGATTCTAAAACTGTTTATTCTGTATTCTCAAAGCACTCCTAATTTACCCAGTGTTTTAAGAATATAATTATATAGTTTACTTTCTTGCCCCAAATCTAATTTTCAAGACAAAGACCTTAACATAATTTTATGAAATAATATGAGTTACCAATAATTATACCTCCTTCTATGTATTCTAAATAACTTAAAATATTTCCTGATTATGCACTAAAAGTCTACATCATAAGTATTAAAATTTTTACTTTATTTGTTTTATTTTATTATTTATTAGTATTTGCTGTGTTAGTAAAAAGAAAGAACAGTTTTCTTTAGGAGTGAAAATAGATGTCATAGAGCTCTTAAGAATTCAACAATAGCTTGTATCTTCGTGATAAATACCTTTAGTCATAAAGTAGATAATCCTATACTCCCCAAGAAAATATCCTTTGTATTTTATCCATTAATTAATAATTACTAGTAACACAGCATGATTCATTACATATTCTAGAAAAGTAAAATCTACGTAGTGTAACACTAGCTCAAGGCTATTCAGATAACCATGTGTCTTCATCTTTTTCTCCCAAAGAACATCATTTTAATTACAGAGATTAATTATTATTTATATAACATACCAGAATCTGCTCCAGGCAGTCTTAACATATGAAAGGCATGTTTTCCCCTCAAGGATGCTTTTATATCCTCCAACCGACAAGAAAACAAAGGAACAGCATTTTATAAAATATAAATGATGAGGCTGCTTCTCCACGCTGGCATTTACTCTGCAGAAAGTTGCTGCAGTTTACCAGGATGGAACAATCTGATTTTACGTTTCCCATTCACTCCAGGACTTCCTATTGTTTTAAAAATAAAATTTTCTCTCTCATTGGAGATTTTGTCCCATTGTGAGCTGATTTTTGGCATATTCAACCATTATTGTTCTTATTCATACCGAATCATTATTTTATCTATAAACTTGAGATGCATAGGTTACAATCTTATTTTATCAAAAGCAAAAATCACGTACTCAGCAAAAAGGTTTTAAAACAAGACAAGCTACATTTGGGGAGGAAGTATTTACAAATACTATATCTGACCAAAAAAACAAACAAACAAAAAAACCTTTCCAAAATATTCAATAACCTCTTCAGTATCAATATCAAGAAAGTGAATGTGGTGATTCAAAAATGTGCAAACACATGAAGACACCTTGTGAGCAATTATGTACACATGCAGACTAAGCATATGAAGAAGGGTTCGAGTAAGTCATTAAAGAATCATAACTCAAAGCAGCAAACTATTAGCACACACCTATTAAAATAGCTTAAGTACAAAATAATGACAATAGAGTGTCAATAAAGGTGTGAAGACAGGCCAGGTGTGGTGGTATATGCCTGTAATCCCAGAACTGTGGGAGACAGAGGCAGGTGGATCGCTGTGAGTTTGAGAGCAGCCTGGTCTACAAAGAAAGTCCAGGGCAGACAAGGCTACAGAGAGAAACCCTGTCTTGGGATGTGGGGGACAGGGAGATGTGCAAACAGGAGAACTCTCATGTCAGTGGGAATATAAAAACAGTACAGTGGAGTGGAGCTCTGACATTTTTTTGACAAAACTAATTACCATTCAGTGTCTGTGGGAGTTGACCTAGAGCCACCATGTGTTAATTGCCCGGCCCCCACTCCAAAATTTTTTCTGGTCTATCAGTAAACCCTCACATAACCAAAATGATGTTTGTGTAACCTTGCCCCTGCCCCCAAATTATCCCTGACTGTTCAAAAAAAAAAAAAAAAAAAAAAAAAAAAAAAAAAAAAAGAGGGGGCAGAGTGAAGGTTCATGGACTTGGAAGAGAGAAGGATGGTGGGAGAGGGAAATGGAAGAGACAATGGAAAGCATAAAAAAAAAACCACGTGGCCGGGAGGACTTTGCTCTGAGGATCAGTGATGGAGGAAGCAGCCCAGATGAGAAACACGTGCAAGTATTATGGGGGATATTGGATGGGAAATAGCCCAGTTAGGAATTATTAGAGCAATTTGCATGGGCTGTGGGACTCAGAGGTAAAAGATGGCTCAGGCGATGCACTGTATAGGCATATTAAAAATCTAACAGGTGTCTGTGCCTTTTATTGATTTGTGGAAGGTTAAATATTCAGCACCATAATAATTACATGGATCGCTAGTAGATATTAATAACCAGATCACCACAACACTTGGTATTTACCCACACAACTAAGACGTTACCAAAAAACAAAAACAAAAAAAAAAAAAACAAACAAACAAAAAAAAAACCAACCAACCAAACAAACAAACAAACAAAAAAAAACAAGTGCAAACAACAGTCCAGGTGTCCGTAGCAGAAGTATTTATGGTACTGTCAAACTTGGATGTAACTAAGATGTCTTTCAGGAGATAAAAGGATAATTAAACTGAGGCCCATCCTAGCAAAGAAATATTATCCACAAATAAAACCAAATGAGTGATCAGCTGTGACTGCACATAGAAGGAAATTGGATGCATATTACTAAGTCAATGTGAAAAAGCTACTCAGTAGCTCCCCCACCCCTCCTCACCCCCTCCCCAGTACAGGACATCTGTGAAAAAGCAAAGCTGGGGAGAAAGTAATGCAGAGGATGATCTATGTTTTCTTCTCACTTAAAACTTTAAACCTGAAGGTAACACATGTCTTAGAAAACATATTCTCACATGGCTAGATTGATGATGCAATGGGTCAAGTCTTTGATGAGCAAAGCTGAGGATCCGTGTGCCCAGTACCCACATGCTCAGTACCCATAACATGGTACCAGCTGTAATCCCAGCACTTGGGAGGCAGAGATAAAGATCCTTAGGGCTGATAGCTCACTGCGTAGCTGAACGATGAGCTACAGGTTGAGGGAGAGACTCTAAGTATAAGGTGGAGAGAGATTGATGAAGATGTCTGATACATAACTCTAGTCTCCACAGGCACATGTACACATGGGCACATGCTCCCACATGGACACACACACTGAAGGAAAGTTAGGGTCCTTTCTGATCAGTGGATATAAAGAAACAAATAAACAAAAAATAGTTAGATCAAGGAAGCAACAAAGAACATTTGAAATACTTTAAATACTTGTATTTCTACTGTGGAGCATATTTTAGAATGAGGCAGACTAAACAGTATTAAATCAAACATTTGAGTTGCAAGCCACAGCTGACCAAATATTATTGTATCTGTTTATTTTACTATCTTAAGAGACAGCTGCTTCTTAAATGTAAACGGATTAGACTCATTTTAACCAGATTCTTAAATATGATAATATAAACTTGAAATTGATGTTTGAAAATGAATAGCTTGATCTTAAACTATCTTGCTGATGAAGTAGCCTACTTTTTTTTGTTTTGCTCTTTTTTTGTTTGGTTTGGTTACTTACATTTTTACATCTCGCACTGAAAAATAGAAAGAGGTCTAAGTGGATGTCAAGAAGTCATAAATTCTGTGTGTTCTTGGTTTCAGGAGAACCACATCTTACGTCTTACGTCTTTATTCAAATGACACAATTGCTTGGCCTCTCACCTTCCACACTACATCCCCGGGTGTTGTCAAAAAGCAAAATGGATAACAGATGAAACCACATTGGCCTGAGAGGAGAAGAGAATCCCCCATCGGCCCCTGCTCCCTTCTGACCTGGAATGGATAGACCAGAGGGGAACACGGAGAAGCCACGTCATGACACAACAGGGTGTAGAAACCAACTAATATGGTACAATTCACATTGTCTTCAGTCCTGAAACTTTGCATTTATGTAAATTTTTTTCAAGATACTGAGCAGAAGACTTTTACCCACGTAGTGCTCTACGGGCTTATAAATTCAGAAGGTTGGAAAAGAATTTAGAGGACTATTTACGCCTTCCCCTCGGTTCTGAACAGATGTGGACTTAAATGACCCTAGACATATTATATACTTTTATAGACATTTATTAGGAAATTCCAACCAAGTGGTTTCTGTGAGGTTTCAATTTTTAAGAGAGATTTATTTATTTATTATGTACACAGTATTAGGCCTGCAAGCCAGCAAAGGACACCAGATCTCATTATAGATGGTTGTGAGCCACCAGGTGGTTGCTGGGAAATGAACCCATGACCTTTGGAAGAGCAGTCAGTGCTCTTAACCCCTGAGCCATCTCCCCAGCCCTCAGAAATTTTTTTTTTTATTTAAAATAATTCTACCTTTATTTTCCCTTCCTCATCCTCTAAGGAAATAGAAATAGTGACACACTTTTATTCACTCAGAAATTGTAGAGCTGTCTGAAGCCATCCGTGTGCTTCTGGGAGTACAGAACACGGTTGTTTAGAGTTGAGGAGCTAACACATTTGTAGATCGTCGAAAGGAAACACCTCTGTGTCGAGGGAGGTCCCAGGGGAAGGCCTAACTCAGAAAGAGCTGAGCTGACTTCTGGAGAACTCAAGACCTGGTCTTCGTCGTTCAGGACGAGTAGAAGCTAATTCGTCAGGAAAATTGTGGATGAAGTGCCTGCAAAAGAACTGCTGATGCAGGCAAACTGAGAACCCGTGAGATACTTGTGGGCATGCAATGGTGGACTGCTGGCTTCTTAAGCTCTAAGGGGGCTGTGAAGATAGAGAACACCCTGGGGTTCCCATTGTAATTTTCCACAAAGAAGGGATAGGTGATCAAATTTGAGGTTTCTAAAGCCTCTCTCCATCAGGTATGTGAATAGCACTTTAGATCCGGGAGGCAGGGGTAGAACGAAAGTTCAATGGCTCTTTCTGCAATCTAGGCAGAAAGTAATGTGTCCTGAACACTGATTGTCCCAGGTCTTGAATCATCCTAGTGGCTTTGCTTGACAGTTCTCACACCGTCTACAGCTGGGCTTATGTTTCATCGGCGCATCTGGACGTGGACAATAGCTCAGCTGGGTAAAATTTTTCTCTTTTCAGCTGTTGTCTGATGGTGCCATTACCATCCTTTGCCGTGTTAGTATTTCCTACCTCATAGTCACCCGAGTAAAGGATTCTATATGGTGTTAGGATCAAGTTTTAAACCTGCGCGACTTCTGATTCACCTCATCTATGTTTTCACAACACACATTCCAGAATTAGGCTTTCCTGAGAGGAAATCAGATGAGTCCTGGAGATAAAAATGCTAGTAGCACAGCATTATCTACCTACCACCCACTCCACTGGACACTGGTTCAGCCACTCTCCCGGTCTCGCACATTCACTACACTGCCTGGGTAAATTGCTGTAACCAGGTCTTCTCTGTGGCCCTAGAAGCAGCACCATTTCACCTCCCCTGCAATCAGAGCTAATCTCACTCCCTCTTGATCCAGTGTCATTTCTACCTCCCTCAGCATTTGATGCCACACCCCCATCTCCTTAAACTAAAGCTAATTTCACCCTTCTCCAACCAGTGCCATTTCTACCTTCCAAGCAGAAAAAGCAGCATCTATACCTCTGTCTCAAAGCCAGAACTATGCCTATCTCCCACTATTCAGTGTAATAGCTACATCTCGTGTGACCAGAGCCATCCCCACATCCATCTAACCTGAGGCATCTCCTCTATAATCTCACCAGGTATGTCACCTTCTTTGTATATTTAAATGTTCTAATTAAGCTTTTGTTCAGGAGGATGCTATTTATTGGCTTATTGGGCAGTGGCACTGCACACAGGCCCAATGACCTGAATATGAAGTCCAGATTCTATAAGGTAGTCAGAGAGATCCTACTCCAGAGGGGATTGTTCGCTGACCACTAATGCCATGGCATAGGTACACTTACATACACATAATAGTAATAATAATAATAATAATAATAATAATAATAATAATAATAATAATA
>OU015750.1:81507191-81531873 GCA_907169655.1 Acomys percivali
AGAGAGAGAGAGAGAGAGAGAGAGAGAGAGAGAGAGAGAGAGAGAGAGAGAGAGAGAGAAAGAGAGAGAGAGGAAAAATTTTGACAAAAGTTAGATTCTCAAGTATTTATCCAAGTCTTCCAGGTTAAGGTGTGGCATGTCTACACTTAATCAAGACTGACCTGTTGTGGATAGAGAGACCCTTTAGAGGCTGCCATGGATATTAATAGAACTCATCTTCAAAAACAGACTGAGACTGAAGTATGTGCTCAATCTCTTAAACTGGTCTGCCTCCTTTTAGTAAAAATACTGCACTGTGTGAGTCAGAAAGATGGAGGTAAAGCCTGACCAGGCTGTGCCTGAGGAATCAAGCTGTTGTGGGCTTCCTTCCCAGCATAGTTAGCAATCTCCCTAGCCTAGCTTTCATAACTGACACAAAGATCAAGAGCTTGGCACACCAGAAATCACTTGCTCTCAAACTAGCACCCTATCCATCATCCCCCATGTATGTGCCAGACAGTGAGATATGCTGAATTAAGATACTTTAAAGTTACAAAAGATTCTTGTTCAAGAACGTAATTAAGATTATATCTCTAGACTTATTTGGATGGCAAAAAGCCAAACAAAGCAATGTAATCTTCAAACAATACAATGCCATCAAAATATAAAATCATTTTATATGAAAATAGCCACAACAACAGCAACAACAACACACTGTTAATCTTTTTCCTCCTTGATGTAAGCAGAAACAAGGTCAAGGCAGCAACTGGCCGAGAGGATCTCGTATGGCCCACACAACATTTTGCATATGGGTTATTTCTACTTCATTTCATTACAGAGGACATTTTCTCAAACAGTAAAGCTGTTGATCCCTTCAAATCCAGCCCCAGGTGAAAATTAGAGAGTAAAGTCACCTGCTCTCCTGCCACAGCGTCACTTTGTAAACAGGGGAAGATACTCTGATAGTCACTAGATAATTAAAGTGCTCTAAAATTAAATATATGTCAATGGGCTCTTCCTACCCATGTCCTTTTTACTCTATTTTTTCATTCTTTCTGTCTTTCCCTTTCCTTTTCCTCTCTTTCCTCCTTCCCCTTACTATTTTATTTTCATCTTTCCCTTCCATTACTCCACCTCCTTTTCCCTATTTTTCTTCTTCAGGTCTTGGAGATGGCTGTAAAGACTTGATCGGATAAAAATGCATAATCAGCGTTAACACTAATAGCTCCTGGAAGGTGTTTATTATTTCCTAATAATAAATTTGATTGATGTATGCCTGTTAACTCATTTAATCTTTGCAATAGTTCTATGAGGCAGGTATTGATATTAATCCATTTTTTTTTTGTTTGAGGGGAAGCGGGGACATTGAAACAAAGTCACTACACGGCATCCACAGAGCTGCTATCTGCAAGAACCAAGGCCAACCAAATCCCTGTTCCCATGCTAACAATACCTGGGACTGAGCATCATTTCTAACCCTTACTTGTAAATAAATAAATAATACTTGAGTGACTGCCAAGACAAAATTCTTCCTTGACTAAGATCCACCTAAATCAATATACCTACAGATTTATATCAGATTCCTCAATATGTCATTTAAGATCTTTGCCCCAGCCTGTTGACAAACGTCCAAGTTTCCTCCACAGTCCCAGATGGTTACCTGTCATGGAAGAACTACTTTAAAACTTCCCATCGTCCCCTGAAGCCCAGGAGTACCACCCTCACACCCCTTCCGAGCTGCTGTGTCAAGTCAGTCAAGATGCTATCTCTATTCAAGGCTTTCCTAAAACAACAGTTGTTTTTCAGAATTGGAGGATTTAGAAGCCCAAATTTGTCTAATATTTGAAAAGAATCAGAAGACTATAGTCTTTAAATTGAAATAACTTTACTTCAGAAGTTCTCCTAAGGCCAAACGACAGCTATAGTAGCACTTTAAAACTACCCAACGTCAGTAACTACATACAGAATGTTTGACACTCCTTCACAGCCCCAAATCAAAGCATGTATGTTGGAGTCATTTTTAAACTAGTGGTCTTTATAAACTTTCTCTATAAATAAAAAGGAGGTTCTGAATAACTCTCCCTACCCCATGAAAGATAAAACATGAAATATAATGGGTGAAGTTCTTTATTTCAAAAACTTATTCATATATTCATGTGTTTTTCAGTGAAAGAAAAAATTTTTTCTTTGGAACTTTTACACAACTGAGAGACCAAGAAGAATGAAATATTCAAACACTGCAAACAACCAAAAACTTAACCAAAGGAAATCCCCACCCACTCTTCCTTCCCAGAGTATTCCATCCGGGGGAAGGATGCTTACTAATGAAGGAAGCCAGTGTGGTACTCTTTCAGGCATCAGTAAGTAAATCACCAGAAGGCCCGTTTTTTTTGGAAATGGCTGCAAACATATTCATCAGCGTGGACCAATCGCCAGTGTCTAGACACGCGTGCGCTCTGCCTCCGTGGCTGTCACTGCTGTCGATCTGAGGCTGAGAGGTAATGGCCTCATGATTCAGGGAAACTGCTGAAGTGTGTACTCGGCCTTCAGCTTGAGAGATGGGTTCATTTATCATCATAATAAGCCATTACCACTGATAGGTCACAACTCATTGAAGAGACAGTCGGTCTAATTGGCTCACTTCTGCTGGCTCTCAGTGTGCCTCAAGGAGATAAGCACCTCTTTGCAGGTAATTTTCAATCACCCACAAACTACCTGTTTAATAATTCACCAGCGCGCTTCAGATTAGGGTCCTATTGTTGCTCGATGTGGCAAATGTTAGATCTGGGCCGCTTGGCAGCGCAGACCCAGGTCATACAGGGAGAGCTTTAGAATAAGTCAGGTAGGCGAGCACCTGTTCTGACACAGCTGCTACTATGGAAGTGACAGGAGGAAACAAAAAATGACAATGTCCACAGTGTGCTTCCCCCAATAGGCCCTGCTGCAAAGCCCAGCATTTACTGGAGAACCTGAGAAGATACAAGTACTGCTGTTTGAATCTCTGAGATTAACTAGGCATGACAACAAGTTTTCAGAAGATAGGACTGGACCCTTAATACATATTAAGGGATTACATTTAAGGAGCAATTTTCAGAGCAAAGCGTAGAAAGAGAACAGCTTGTAGCAGACTAATTTATTAATATAAATTAAAGTTGTTTTAGTTAGCATGTCTCATTTTACAAATTTGACAATATTTTCTTCCTGAGAAGGGCAATAGAACAGTCTTTGATACAAGCTCATCTCAATTCAAATGCTAGGTGTGGCTCTAAAGAACCAGGCCACCATATAGGTACAAATATATATTCTTTTTCTCCACTTGAAGATGAATGCTGGCCATATAAATATCTATACAAAAATGTGTATACCATGTGCATGTTTAACCATTTAAAGATATACTCTGTATATATATATGACTCCATATTTTGCAACTACTCTGCAAAGAAATTCTAATTTATTTGTTTTTATATGCTGTTTGTTTGTATGGCTCTAACAACATTCATGGTGTCACTCGTCGATTGATGGGCAGCTGTGTGGCTAGGATGCATTTATGATACTTCACACAGTCTCATGGACTTTTGGGCTGCACCCTCCAGAAGGAAATTTTGTAGGAATATGTGCATTTGCATCTCCAGTGGAAATTTCTAATATTGGTGTTCTTGGATTGCACCAATGTATGTTCCAACTCTCAACTAATGAGGGTCTGTTTCTGTAAGCCTTAATTAGTGAACATGCTATCTATTTTCTTACCTTTATCATATGGCATAGAACAAATGACTACTTGCCATAATACCATAATACAAAACAAGTGAACATGACTCCTTATATTTCAGAGGCATTTTCTTTCCTCTCCTAGGAACCATTTATTCATATCTGTTGACTATTTTTCTATTTGACTGTAGGCCTTGCTCTTATCTATTTCTACTATTTCTTTACAGAATTGACAAAGTGCCTGTTGTTTGCCAAATATTATACCAAGAATGAACGATTGGGTTTTAAAAAGAATTAATATTTTATTATCTGGCTTGTAAGGCTGCCATAATAAATGTCACAGACTGGGGTGTTTAAATAATAGAAATTGACATCCTCACAGTTTCGGTAGCTAGACACTGGGAAACTTGGGAGGTTGTCACTGCTGAGATAGAAGAAAATGATCTAGTCATCACTGTCTTTGTGTGCAAATGCCATTGTCCCTGCTCGTGTGCCTGTCCCCAAACTTCCTCTCATGCAAAGACCCCAGTTATATTGAGTTGGGGTCCATCTTAATTGTTTCATTTTCATTTGTATTATTATTATTATTGATATCAGATACTGACTGCAGTTTTGAAATTTACTTCTTTGATCAGGGATTGATGAGTGTAAGATCTTTCTACTGCCAAGTCTTCAGTGAAGAAAAGAGCAGTGGGACATTTATGTCACTTGTTTTAGGTGACATGATATGTATTAACTTTTTTTCTGAGACATTCGAGATAAAGTGCAAAACGTTCTGCAGGTATTTCAAAGATTGGTTATTTTTCTTTGTGGCAAAGCTGCCACTTAAGTCATATAATCTTCTTATTTGTTAAAATCAACTTTTAAACTGTCCATCTTCATTTGTAATTCTACCACTACTACTAGGTATTGTGTGAGCAACAAACAGGCATGCAAAGAATTACTATTAAACAAAAAAAATTTATATCTGATATAAATTATCTCAGCAACAACTACGGAAAAATTGCAAAACAAAGTGTATTTGCTGAAAACCTCTGTGTGCCTGGGGCATGCTTTAGAGCTTTGTGCAATTCTGAAGCAGCATTCTTATTTTGTAAATCGTGGAAGCCAAGCTTGAGTGGATTACAGCACTAATAAAGATCCACTGTTAACTCATATCTGTGTAAGATATACAGAATAAAGCATTAGCCAAATATCACCAAAAACCATGACAGTGTTTACATACATGAGTTTTCAGTCAGTTCTCATGGAAAGGAAGAGTCGGCAATTGGTCTGGATGCAAGTTATTGGCAAAGACGGTCCTTTCTAAGGGCTCCAAGGAAGGATCCACTGCAGGACCCTCTCTTTGGCTTGTTGACAGCCACCACCCTCTCCGTGTGGCTTCACACTGTTTCTTTCCGCAGACCGCACCATCTACACTGCTCCTTGCCCACTATGCAGCCACAAGTAAAATAGAATGTCAAGAAAAATCTCCCCAGGACAGGTTCAGAAATAGAATGACAAATGGCCCATGAGGCTAACTCCTTCCCCAGTCTCAGCGTGTCTTGTGTGGGGCTGGTCCTATGTAGAGCTGGCTAGTTTGTCAGAACCATCAATCCATTGTATCCTCTAGTCCTTCAATAGGCTACAGAAGGAACACAGTGTAAAGTGATATTGAAGAGAATACAGAGGAAAGGCACATGAAGAAACAGCGTGCTCTCTTTAGTTTTGAGGTACGGAGTGTCAGAGGGCGTGGGAAGTATTTTTGAAATACACTCGCCATGTTGCAGTCTCCCACTTTCTATGCTCAGAGAGGAGTTTTACACTGGGATTACTCGAAGCTCTAGTTTAAACTGCTGTCTTTGGTCATTTATTCAATAAACATTGTGTTTGACCTGAGGGCTAAAAAGACATCTGGCCAGAGGTCTTCTTCTGATTGGCAGTGGTGGGGAAGGAAAAAAAACCTTTTTACTTTTCAAATATATATAATCCGTCTTATAAGGCCAAATTTCCATGTGGTTTGGCTTGTGCTTTTGCCCAAAGAACTTTCTCCATCTCCTCTAATGTAGCTTTCTTTGTGATTTACTCCTCTGAAAAAGTCTTTGTCTTCATTTTTCAAAGATATTTTGGTCTGGTTTTAAAAAAAAACACACACACAAAATTTCGTACTGACAGTACTTGCTTGCTTATTTCTCAAAAAAAGAGAAGACTTTAAAATATCTCTGCATTATACTTTAGTTTGCAAAATCTCAGTCTATTCAACTACCATAACAAAATACCATAAAGTGGGCCTCTTAGGAACAACAGAAAGCTATTGTTCATAGTTTGGAAAATAGTGGGTCTAACATCAAAGCATCAGTAGATCTGGGGCCTGATGACGCTTCTTCTCTGATATACATTATGGCTTCGGGTTTTACGTTCTTCTGGGATTCCCAAGTGTGCAAATGAGCGGGTCTTTGTGTCTATACCTGTTCCCTGTGCCTTTCCTTCGGTTATGTACTATTCTGATCTGTTGACTTTTATTTTATTATTATCCCTTTGAAGCCTGTTATTTTCTAATGCGAGAGAAAAATATTGTATGAAAAAAAAAAGTATTTTCAACAAGAAAGAAGACACAGCGCTGAATCCTTAAGTGGCAAGACAGTTTCCTTCACCCTTTTTCATGAGGACAATGAACCCATTTACAAGGGACAGAGAAAATCACTTCCCCAAAGGCCCACCTTTCGGACTGTCACATGAACTTGCTTAGTTTCTTCTCCTCTTGGTGTGATGAAGTGCTCTGACAGAATCAGCTTCAGGGGAAAGGGCTTACTTGGATCACATTCCATCACTTTAGGGAAGTCATGGGTACCTGAGCTTGAAGCATCAGTTATAGAGAGAGGCAAAGGCATGGGGGCAGGTTTCTGCTCACTTTCCTTTCTCTGTTTATATGACTCAGGATGCTAGCTAGCTAGGGCACAGTGCTGCTCAGAAGGTGGGAAGGGCTCTCTCCTCCTGTATAATTAACATTTTAAAATGCCTAATCCCCATAGGCATGGCCACATGCGCATGCACACCTCCCCAGATGAGCCTTTCTTCCATCCAGCTGAGAAACTGATCTGCAGAGATATGAATCTGCTGTGCTTCTTGTCTTTATTCTAATTTTATTTTTATTTATTTATTTTTATTTTGGATGTTTTTGGTTTTTTGAGACAAGGTTTCTCTGTGTAGTCCTGGCTGGCCTGGACTCACTTTGTAGACCAGGCTGGCCTCAAACTCACAGAGATCTGCCTGTCTCTGCCTCCTGACTGCTGGGATTAAAGGAGTGCACCATCTATCACTCACTACATACCCAGCCACTGCTGTCTCTTTATCTTCTCTCTTCGTGATCTGATTTTATTATTCCTTGTGGTTATCCTGTCTTTTGAGGGTCTCATTTCCTGACCTGACTTAGCTCTTGGTGATGGTTCCATATCTTCTTCTTGTGCTTCGTAATATCTGGTGTGATACCAGATGTGGTGAATTTTAGATGGATGAGTCCTGAATTTTATTGGACTCTATGTGGATTGACTTGGTTTTGGTATGCAACTCAATTTTTTTTTTTTTGAAAAAAGATAATTATTTGCAGTAGATCCTCTCCAGGCTTGTCTTTGGGATTTGTCATCATGGGTGAAGACTAACTGTGGTCTGGAGCTGATTTAGTTCCTCTACTTAGAAAATATCCTCTGACCCCTGACCTGATGTCCTCGCCGCTATGAAGGCATTCCACATTGGATCATGGGAAAGCAAACCAACTGCAGTTTACTCCAGGCCATTTTTTTCCCCCAACCAGTGCTTTTTGGTGACTTTCACACAAGCTGTAGCCAGTATTCTGCATGCATTTGCCACTCAGCAGTTGGATCCCTCCTTGGCCTTAAGGATATGCAGACCTCACTTTCATCTCTTCATCATCTTCAGTGGCTTGCTCTTCCTTTGCATTCTGCTGAGCAGATTGTTGATAAGTTGGCCTCCATGAGTGCCAGCCTTTCTGCTTGGCATGGCCATACTCTATTAAGGTTTTCTCTCAATGTGTCACTCTAGAAACTCTGGCCTTGGTACTAATCTGAGTCATCTGTAAACCTGAATCCTTTGCTCCACCTTTCTCAATGACTGGATTGCATTACCTATGCACCCAAGGCTCAGTATTATAAATTGTTCACATAATTTTTGGGGGTGGTGTTCCCACTGTACCTTCTTTTTTTATTTTTTAATTTGTTCACTTTACATCGTGAATGTAGCCTCCTCCCTCGTTGTCTCCTAATATCCGACATCAGCCGGTCAAGTCTCATCCAGACTGCCTGTATCTTCTTCCTCTGTGGCCTGGCAAGGCTGCCCTCCACAGGGAAGTGATTAACATATGTGTGTGTGAGGGGGAACAGAGTCCATCTTAGAAATGCTCCCTACTCCTCATGGTATGGGACCCACAAGGAGACTGTGCTGCCTATCTACTACATCTGAACAAAGGGCCTAGTTCATCATCATGCATGGTCCTTTGTTGGTGCCTCAGTCTCTGCAGCACTCCCCTCCTCCACCTGGATTTGTTGGCTCCACTGGCCTCCTTGTGGAGCTCCTGTCCCCTCCAGGTCCTTCTATCCCACAACTCTTCCATAAGACTCCGTGTGCTCCACCCTGGGGTTTGGCTGTGAGTCCTGGCATCTGCTTGCATCTCCTGCTGTGTGGAGCTTTTAGAGAACCTCTACGGTAGGTTCCTGTCTTGTTCCTTCTGTTCAACTGCTTCCAGGGTCTATTCTCTTTGTCCTTCTGAGTGAGAATTAAGCATTCTCCCTAGGGTCCTCCTTGTCATTTAGTTTCTTTAGGTCTGAGTATTGTAGTGTGGTTATCCTGTATTATTTGACCAATATCTGCTTATAAGTAAGTATATACCATGCGAGTCTTTCTGGATCTGGGTTACCTCACTCAGGAAGATCATTTCTAGTTCCATACATTTGCATGCAAATTTCAAGATTTTCTCGTGTTTAATATCTTGTTAGTAATACATTGTGTGAATGTACCACAGTTTCTTTATCCATTCTTTGGTTGAAGGACACCTGGGTTGTTTGCAGATCCTGGCTATTATGAATAAAGCTGCTATGAACTATTAGCAATTTTTGGAGAAAGCGCCAGATTGATTTCCACAGTGGTTGTACAAGTTTGCACTCCCAGCAGCAATGGAAGAGTGTTCCCCTTTGTCCACATCCTCCACAGAATGTGCTGTGAGTTGAGTTTTGATCTTAGCTATCCTGATAGATATAAGATGGAATTTCAGAGTCATTTTAATTTGCATTTCCCTGATCACTAGGGACACTGAACATTTCTTTAAATGTTTCTTAGCTATTCAATATTCCTCTATTGAGAATTCTCTGTTTACTTCTGTATCCCATTTTTAATTGGATTAATTGGTTTAGTGGTATTTAATTTCTTGAGTTCAAAAGACAAACTGGTGAGAAAGAAATTAGGGAAACAACATCTTTCACAATAACCACAAAAATACATAAAGTGTGTTAATGTAACTCTAACCAAGCAAGCAAAAGACTAGTATGAAAAAAAAAAAACTTTAAGTCATTGAAGAAAGAAATTGAAGAAAATATCAGAAGATGAAAAGATCTCCCATGCTCATGGATAGGTGGGATTAACATAGTGAAAATGGCCATCTTACTAAAAGCAATCTACAGGTTCAATGCAATTCCCATCAAAACTCCAACACAATTATGTACAGACCTAGAAATTCTAAACTTCATATGGAAAAATAAAACTCAGGATAGCTAAAACAATCCTATCCAGTAAAAGATCTCCTGGAGGTATCTCCATCCCTGATCTCAAGCTCTACTATAGAGCAACAGTAATAGAAATAACATGGTACTGGCATAGAAACAGACAGGTGGATCAATGGAATTGAATTGAAGAGCCAGAAATAAAGCTACATACCAATAGACACTTGACTTTTGACAAAGAAGCCAAAACCATACAATGGAAAAAAGACAGCATTTTCAACAAATGCTGGTAGTCAACTGGATATCTACTTGTAGAAAAATGCAAATAGACCCTTATTTATCACCCTGCACAAAAATAAATTCCAAGTGGATTAAAGATCTCAACATAAAACTACACACATGAATTCTGTTAGAAGAAAAAGTGGGGAAGAGCCTTGAGCTCATTGGCACAGCAGACAACTTCCTGAACAGAATGCCAATAACTCAGGCTCTGAGATCAACAATTAGTAAATGGGACCTCATGAAACTGGAAAGCTTTTGCAAGGCAAAGGACACTGTCAACAGAATGAAATGACAGCCTAGAGACTGGGAAAAGATCTTTACCAACCCTACATCTGACCGAGGATTAATATCAAAATTAAATAAAGACCTCAGTCACATAATTTTGATCAAGTGCACTTGTAACTTAAACCAGGGAAGTAACTGCGAGCCCTGTAAGTCAAACATGGTCAAAAGCAGAGATCCCAATGCATTCTCCTCACAGAGCTTATTCAGTGATTGTGACGTTTCAATCTTGTCTCCAGCTGAATTTCATTTTAATGCGTGATGAAAGGCAAGCATGCATAACTCACCCTTTCTTCCTGCACATAATTCTTGCCTCCAGAGCCATGGTTTATGCTACTCTCATTGCCTCACAATTTGTCTAAAAATCAAGTATCCATGTGTGAGTGGGGCATCTATGGACTGGTCTTTTGGCTATATTAACTTTTGAAATCTTTGTGCCAACAGTGATTGCTGAAGGGTGTTCGCTCTGTTTTCATGACTTTGAATGAGTCACTTGCTCTTACCTCCCTGGTCAAGGTTTTATTTAGACCAAAGGTATCAAGCCACATAAAACTGCCCTTAGTTTCACAAGATGGAAGACGGTGAAGGGGTTTTCTACTGGAGTCACTTCACTCTGCTGCGTTTAGCTATTCTCAAGTTACTCAAACTTACTATGTAAATTTCCATGTTTTGACCTTATTTGCTTTTGGGTATTTTCCTCTTTAATGTTTGAAGTCATTTTAATTATCACATCTTGTATGTGTACGCTTCTGTATGCATTTGCATGTATACATGTGTGTATGTGCATGTGGAGGCCTGAGGTTCATGCGAGGTGTCTTCCTAAATCGGCCTCCCTGTTTATTTTTTGAGACTGGATCCATTACTTGGAACTTGGCAATTTAGATAGAGTAACTGTTCAGCGAGCTACTGAGATCCACCTAGTTTTGCTACCTTAGTGCTGGGGTTAGAATCGAGAACTGCTGCATGTGTGTTACTTGGAGGCTGGAGATTTGAACTCAGGTCCTTACCTTTGTGCAGCAGACATTTTACCGATTATGCAATTGTCACAGACATTCTTCTTTACATATCTAAAATTGCCATTTCTCTCTTTTGTTTTATTATTTTTGTTTCATTCTATTCCTTCTAACACTACGTTTAGGCCAGCGTCTCCTCCATTATTATTTGTTTTCTATTCCTTTCATGTATATTCTAATACACTAATATCTTTGGTTTTTTTCCTTAGGTTGAGATAGGGTTTTGCTCTATAGCCCAGGCTGGATTGAACTCAAGCCTTCTGCCTCAGTCTTCCAAGAACTAGCGATATGAGGCTTCACATTCTGATTGTTTCTGCTCATACACTTTCTGTTGGATATGTTGCTTCTATACTTGTATTCCAAACCAAATGACTTAAAGAAGTAAATAATAAATAAATAAATAAATAAATAAATAAGTAAGTAAATAAATAAAATGCCTTAACATTTCCTAACTGCATATATAGATACCAACTGTGCCTCCATTGTTTTTCTAAATGAGATATCTTGGTTTATTGCCTAAAGGTTTTGACTATGAATATTAACACGGGTGAAAACACAAGCTTGCAGTGGAGGGGATACATTAGGTGGCATGTGTTGTGTGAAGTCATGGTGGCCATCATTTCCTCTGGCCTGACCAGTACATTTCTATTGATGTAGTCTTGGATGTTATTAATTTTGTTACCAACCAATCCACAACCTATTGACACTGAAATACTACTAAGCACACTCCTTGATCTCCCCTACAACTTGGTTATAAAACTGCATGTTCCCTTACCTAACCCAACTCAGTGAATTATAAATATGTTCTTTTGGCCTATTACATTTCATCATAAAATAAGGAAAACATAATGCTTATGGACATGAGAATACTCTTTCCTATACTAATTTTATAGGTACGTATCAAACTAATGTCACAGCAAGGACATACTTTGCTGTAAGATTATTCTTTGTGGCCTTGAATCCTTCTTGGGGGCGGGTACTTTTGGAGAGCAGACTATAGTCAATGACTGATTCCTTGGTCTTTTTTTATGATTTAATATTCATTTTCTCATTTATCCTTAATAATTTATATGTATTATTCCAAGCAGAAAATATTTTCTGGTTCTACTACATTTATAAATTATTCTTGGTATGTTTTACATTTTGAAATTAAAAAAATGTCTGCCATTGACTCAGCCTTTAGACTTTTATGGCCATGTCTTTCTCCATATTCACAGTGATTTTTATTTGTCCATTTGACTTAATCCAAAGTATAAATTAGAGGGAACTGTGGATAGAAAAAAGAATGTTGAATGCTAGTTTTTGTTTGCTTTTTTTTCCTTATTTTTGAGACAAGGTGTGACTTTGTCTGTCCTAGAATCACTATGTAGCCATGACTACCCTTGAACTCAGAGTGGTCCTTCCTCTTCGCTAGTGTTCTGGATTTCAGGGGTCAGTACCCTACCCAGCTTGAACTTCACTTTTAAACGATGGTGAGACTGTAGAGCAATGATTGTTACTATTTAACTTTTTTTAAGCATATGATTCTGAAAACAGCTTTCAACTCCCACATAAACTCCCACTGAGAGAGCATAGATCAACAGCCTAGTCAAAATAATTTTGTTTTGATTCTTGCTTGTTTAAGCACGTGCTATCAATCCAGGTATTTTCTGTGGGGCTTTTTAGGTAATAAGATTATTTGTTTAAAAAAATCATTGTTTTCTGAATAATTCCAGCATCTACTTTCTTCCTATACACAGATATAACGTGGGCTCTCCAAAGAAAGTCAGCAAAGGGCTATACCAAATCAGGAGGATCTTAATGCCTAATTCCAGGCATTCCTAGAATCAGAAACAACCAAAATGTTTCTCTAAGCTAGCCACAGAAATCCAATATGATAGTGCAGAAAATAAGAATTATTTTGTGAAAAAAAAATTCCCATAAAGTTAATCCAATCATGTTCAGAAATAGAACCTCAAACCTTAACAGCACTACAGGACCAGAGAAAAGCAGGCCATGGAAGCAGCTTCTTAAAGAGTTTTAAAGACACAGGGAACCACTGTTGGATGCTGCACCAACCATTTCAGTCCGCTAGGGGAAGCTTATGCAAATGAATTAATCAGTATTCCAGCAGCATTCAGTTTACTAAAGCAGTAAATTAGCCTACCTCTGAAATTCCCAATATGTTTCTGAACAGCAGCTTCCCTTGGGAAATCAGTAGGGTTCTCTGTCCTCTAGCTCCATCCTCTTCTGCCTGTCTCCACCCTTGCACAAATGCCCATAAACCAAACAAAAATATTTGCCCAGGATTGTGAAAATAAAACTCCACTCACTGCACTCCCAATGGGCAATGGATCTAACCCTCTTGGAGGATTGAGAATGAGACAGGAAAATTACATACAAATAAACTGCCATTGGTGCCTGACAATTGCTCATGTAGGAGAAAAAAACATGTCATGATTACTTTTGAGAAATTAATTCATAGTTGAGATGGTGACATTTATTGGTGGCCTGTACATCTTCTGAGCTTCATCCACTATCCACACACAGTCCTACATCCCCTTATATACAGTTTATTTTCCACACAGTATGGGTTTGAACTCTTGAGTTTGATGACAAGCAAGATGACTTGTGTGTTGTAACAGTGTGTCCCAGGAAGTGGTTAGGATCTTAAGAGACAAGGCAAGAACTGTAGTGTCTTTATTATGGGAGTACATGCCCTGCACCTCTCCCTCTATTGCAAGGCAGCCATATATCTACACAGAAAGGAAAATGTTCCTGAATCTGCTCCATATATATTTAGAAAAAAATTATTACATGTTATAAATAAAATTTTTATCTTAGGAATTAACACTTAAAAAGTAGAGGGGACACCATACCCTCACAGTCTACGAAACACGCCCATCAATAAAACCCACTGATTAAGCAGATGGTCAAGAAAATCGTGATGTGCTATCCCTATCAGACTCTGACAGTGGTTCTTATTCAAATGGCAATTACTGGGGGGAAAATGTAGCCTCAACTATTTAGAAAAATGGCTTTATTGAATTTACAAACAAGGACCAACAATTTTCCATTTCCTTAGCAAGATATTAAATCAAGCAAGCTAAGTGTGTCATCATGACTGTAATTTACATGATGTGACATGACAGTTAAGATGTACTGTGGTAATTTCTGAGAGCTGGCAGTATTATTGTAGTATCAAAAATTTATATGGTTCAGTTATTAAGGTGAATTGTTTCATTCATACAGGGAAGGCTGACAGCAAACCACTGAGGGCTTCCATGGTACGCTAAAAAATGCCTTCCGTAGTCAAACAATTTTCACACTCAGTTACCATCGTTTTGCTTGCTGAATGGAAATGGGGACACAGGCGGGCAGGGCCTTGTGAAGTTTAAATGATCTTCCGTGGAGTGTGGAGTGCTTCCTTGTGGGTGGTTAGAAGAAACAGTTCATCCAAATGAGGGGAGCTATCTTTGGGATCCAACCCCTACCACCACGGTGAAGAGGATGTCCAAACCTTTGCTCTGATGTGACTTGATATCCTGTTTGCTTGGTTTGCTTCTGTTGGTTTGGCTTTCAGCCAACAGAATGAATAGGCATATGCCCAAAATAGAAATCATGGAAAATATGGCAGTGATAATTTCTACAAGTAACTACCTTTAAATAATAGCATAGTACCCCACCAAGTATGAAATTGTTCTATTTTAGACCCAAATTTCTTCTTGAAGCTCCTTTCCACAAAAAAAAGGAAGTAAGTTTAGCTTTACTTTTAATTTTTTTGGCAGTGTTGAGCAGGAGAAATTCAAGTTGTGTGCTGTTTTGTTCTTGTCAGGGATATAGGAGGTATCTAAGTAGGATAAAATGACTTCATGTCATAAAGAGCCTAGCAAATAAAAGTTTAATTATATTTTTATTACAGCGATTGAATTTTATGCAACATATGCTGTCTCTTTTAAAATATGTGTTCACTGAAAACCTACTTTACTCGTTTACACATTTTTCACAGTAGCATTTAGAAGTCTGTTAAAAATGAGAACCTGGCTATGAGCAGAAATGCTTCTATCAAGTAAAATTACCAGTTCCCATTCATTGAGCAGCACATGAGTTACTATCATTTCTGTTTCAATGCTCACGTATTATGCAATGCAGCCAATAGTTATAAGTATACTTTTGTTTATTCAACCAATGAAATTTTTTTCTTCAATATTAACAATATGTTCTTAGAAGTGACAAGTGATATTGTTACCCCATCACCAGGTTTTTGTCATCACTGTCTTCTGAGGTAATGAGGTAATTTAATCCCTGACAAGGTATTAATTTTCACACAACAGGAAAAAATTCACAAAATAATTAAATTTAGTTTTTAATAAATGGTTTGGCAAAGAAAACAGAATTCTAAACACAAAGAGATAGATCTAAAGAGAATTCGTGTACAATAGGAAAGACATCAAACACACACACACACACACACATACACACACACACACACACACAGTGAATTTTCAAGGTTGTTCTCCTTGATTATATGTGTATTTTACATTTGAGTCAGCTTGAGAGCAACATGTGCTTTCAATATGGCAAGTTCAGGGTACTTCTCGGCCCAAACTCTAGAAAATATGAGGTGTAGCTTACAGACACCTCATAGCAAGTATTGAATTAGATACGTAATAAATCCATTTTTCCAATTAACATGCATATTGGATAGAAGGAAAAGGTAACTACCTCACTTAAAGGTTTGAAATAAAACTGAAAAAGATAAGGAAAACTTTGTAAAGAATTGCCACCTTAGACTACTGTAAATAGACAAACAATAGTTTCCTCCAATATCTAGACTATGTTTTCCCCCAAAAGTCTAGAGATTTCATTAATACTCACTCATAGAAATAGTTTACCCAGGACCTACATGAAGACCTAAGGCTGCCACAGCCCTTTGATATCTCCTGCTTATATCAAGTATGCCACTTGGAGAAAGCCCTACGTGACCTCATCAAGGTCCTTCGGAAAATGTGATACAGTATGTGTTTGGCTTTATGTGAACACATGAAATGAGCTTACTTTCTAGATAGGTCAATTAAAACACAGCTTCAAGAAGAACGTCACAAAGGGACTTACTTTGTTTCCAAGATACAGAGCTGGTGCACTCCAGTAGTAACTATCTGGGAGGGACCGCTGGGCCTCAGAGCTCCCAATACTGATCTGCTGAGGTGCGTTGGAGCTATCAAGCTGGGGAGCCACATGAACTCGGCCAGAGATGTCTGTGAGATACCAACCACGCATATCTTGAACCTTAAAGAAAACACAATCATCTCCAGTTACAAACAAACACACAAACAAAAAAACAGCAGTAGCTTTTTTTTTTTTTTTTTTATCTAGCATGGTGCTTGTAGTTTTAGAAACTACAAATGGGAAAAGGCTACAGACATTTCAAAAATACAAGAGTGCTCTATATTGTGTATATCATCAATATTACCATGTGTGCTCATGGAGTATCCATTGTTTATTTTTTATTGATGATTTTGAGGCTCTTGATAGAACAATGTAATAATCAGTTTTTACTGTCTCCTTTTTAAAAAAACTTTTAAAAAATTTATTCATATTACATCTCAGTTGTTAGCCCATCCCTTGTATCTTCCCATTCTTTCCTCCCTCCTGCTTCCCCCCTACTCCCCTCCCCTATGTCTGTGACTGAGGGGGACTTCCTCCCCCTGTATATGCTCATAGGGTATCAAGTCTCTCCTTGGTGACCTATTATCCTTCCTCTGAGTGCCACCAGGCGTCCCCATCCAAGGGACATGGTCAAATATGGGGCACCAGAGTTTGTGTGAAAGTCAGATCTCCTTCTCCACTTAACGGTGGAGAATGTCCTGTCCATTGGCTAGTCTGGGTAGGGGTTCGAAGTCTACTGCCTATATTTTCCTTGGCTGGTGCCATAGTTTGAGGAGGACCCTAGGGTCCAGACCCGTCTGTAGTTTTCCAGGACCCACTGGATCCTTCTATTTCCTCATTCTCCCAGGCTTCTCACACCTAAAGTCTCAATAGGATGTCCTCCCCTCTGACCCACTTTCCTGGTAGGTAAAGTTTTTCATGGGGGCATACCCCTTGGACTAGTGTCTTGATATAAGTGAGTATATACCATTTAACTCTTTTTGCTTCTGGGTGAACTCACTCATTATGATAATTTCTAGTTCAATCTATTTGTCCACAAATTTTGGAAATTCCTTGTTTTTAATAGCTGAGTAGTATTCCATAGTGTAAATGTACCACAGTTTCTTTATCCATTCTTCTATTGAGGGACATGTAGGCTGTTTCCATGTTCTGGCTATTATGAATAAGGCAGCTATGAACATGGTTGAGCATATGTCCCTGTGGTGTGGTAGTGCATCTTCTGGGTATATTCCAAGGAGTGGAATAGCTGGGTCTTGAGGAAGCCCTATTCCCATTTTCTGAGAAAGAGCCAGATAGATTTCCAAAGTGTCTTCTTATACTGTGATTCCAAGTACTATTTGTTTGTGTACATGTGTGCATGCATGTGGGTGTTTGTGCATGTCTGTGCATATGCTCGGTGCATAGGTGGCATTTGTGTCTATGCATATGTGCCTGCACATGCATGAATGAGTGCATGTGATGGATGTCAAGATTAGCACTTACTGTCTTCCTCAGTTGCTCTCTATCTTTTAGTTTTTGAGACACAGCCCGGGACTGGTGCTGATTTAATTAGGCTTCAACACCAGGGATCTGCCCAGCTCTGTCTCCTCAGTGCTAGAGGTATCGGTATGCCCCACTGCACCCAGCTATTTACTAGGGATTTGCATGGCAACCATTTGGCTAACTTCACCAAAAGTAGAAACTCACTCTAACTTGTATGGTAGTTATAATGTTAGATAACTTATAAAACAGTTTGACTTGGAATTTCACACATCAGTAGTATTTCTTACAGTCTTATGAAGCCGAAGACCTCACAAGTGTTGCGTATGTATTCATAAAGCAGGGGGCAAAAGAAATCATAAAATGTAAGACCTAAAAGGTGGCTTTCGCTCAATATTTCCATTCTTCCTACTTTATGAATTTTCTGTCTGCAGGCTCCAGGTCATTTGAATCACCAGAATGTTGCTATGACAACATCTCCCAAAACTGTATATATTCTTTTTCATAGGACCACAGCCTGGCGCCAAAAAGGAAATCACTTTAAAGGAAGAATAAAAGATGACTAATGATTAGCTTTACAGTGTTATACATCAGGTATAACAATGTATGTATACGCTGTATGTATCAAAGTCAGGTATACATATCCACTTTAATGTGAATCCATCTTGTGTAGTTAAAACAAAACTGTTTGTTGAGGTGGGAGACACCAAAATTTTAGCATCACTGTGACCATATCCCTAATATCCACCACCTAAAAGGGAAGGATTTACTTTGCCCCAAGGGTGAAGATTTGTCCATCATAGGGGACAGACTAGTGGAGAAGAGCTATGTATCTCATGACAACCAGTGGGTAGGGTATAGCAGTGAAGAATGCATGGCCTGATGCCCATTGCCAAAGCATGTCCCCTTTGACTTACTTCCTCTTAGCAGGCCCTATTCTCAGCATTCTTGCCATCTCCCAGTAGTCTATTCAAAAATTTAACCTGTGACTAGGGCAAACCGTTGATCAGGTGAGAGCCCTTCTGACGCAGACATCATTGCAGAGACCCAAAGGAGTACTCTGCTCAGGGGCTACTCACCCCTCAGTCTAGTCAACCCCCAAACCAGGGTTCATCATGATAGCAGCTGTGAGGTTCAGAATACTACTGCCTGAGATATAGCTGTTGTGGCAAGTGACAACAACCAGAGAGATTGACCTTGCATAAATTAAATATTACTTTTCGTTTTCAAGCTTTGGGAGATCTCAGACTGGCTTCCTCTTCTAACATTAGCTGTCCTGAGGTGTCCTGAGACATCTGAGGAGAGCCTGGACCTACATTCTGGAGACCAAGACTTGAACGGTACCTATCCCCAACCATTGGAAAGCTATGAAGCTTTGACGTATTGGTGGAGTTGTCAGGAACATTATGCATGACTTTTAAACAAAGGAAGAACTTAGGCGCTGAGTTCACTCAGTATGGTTTCTTAGAGGTTTTCTTGGAAATTCAGACATTGGATAAGTATATAGATATTCACAGTTTCATAGAAGAGTGCAGTCAGAAACACTTATTTCAAACTTGACTCCAAAGCAACACAGACAGGACAGTATTGGATGACTGCGTTCTGCATTAGTTTGCAGGTCAAAGCTGGAAGAAAGTGTTTAGGAGACAGTTTATCAAAATAACAGCCTATAAAATATGGCTTTGATATGTTGCTCAGTTGTTCACAATCCACTGTGTCTCCATAGCCTTTCTTCTGAAATCTACTTTTTCATTTACTCTGAAGTTCACTTTTTCCAACCTGCTTCCTATATGCTCTGCACTTGGTCCAGCCCATATGGCGATGGGAATTATCAAAGACCATTTTCCTCTCACACATTTTTTACAGAGAAAATGGCTCTCTGCAGACAGGCAGTGGGAATCAAGGTGGGAAAAATGGGTAAATGTATAGTACATGTTTGTTTTAGAGAAATACAGTCTTGGTTACTGCTGAAGAATGATTAAGTCAGGTTTTTCTTATGTGATAAATAGATTATATGAGTGAATGGAAATGAAATATTTACTATTGCTATCTTATGTGTTATCATGTACATCTTGTGCTTGGGATGAACACAACATGATTCTCATTATGTTTTCATAGATGGGATTTGACAAGGGTTATATCTACTTCAGAGAGAACTTAGTCTGTAGACTTACAAAAATACTTCAATAAATATCATTTTAGGTGTGTGTGTGTGTGTGTGTGTGTGTGTGTGTGTGTACATGTGTAAGGTATATGCATATGAGTGTTGGTGCTCCCAGCAGTTGAAAGAGCGCAACAAATCCCCTCGAGCCAGAGTTACAGTCAGTGGTGAGCCAAGTGATGTGAGTGCTGGGCACCAAATTCTAGTTCCTTTCAAGAGCAGTAAGCTCTGAGTCTTCTCTCTGGGCCACAGATAGAATCTGAAAGGCTTTGAACCAAAAATACACAAAGAACATTTGAATGAAATTCTATTCACTTTAGTTTTAGACAGGTTTAAGTTGTATCTAAAGTTATTTGTTGTGTTTGTTTGTTTTCAATTTCTTATAACAGAACAGGAGCAACAGAGACAGGGAGGAACATGGGGCAGTGTGCCAAGGGCAGTGAGCATCCTTACATTCCCATAGGTCCAGTAGGAACTCTGACATCTGGTTGACACCCCTGAACAGAAGCATTCCTCACAGCCTTTCGGATTATCTTCTTGCAAGTTGAAGAAGCCAGGTTTGCAACGGCTGCAGTCTTTGCCTTCAACGTTCTCCTGAAAATGTATACAGAGGTGTGTTAGCAATGAATGCATCTTTCAAAGGGACAATCTGCTCTGTGCCTGCATCAGGAACACATGGCTGCAGTCTTCATTTTACTTTCTTACCCATTTTTAGGGCACAGTGATGCAATGAAGAACAACTGCTCTGAAGTTTCCTGTTGAGATCCACTGTTCTAACATCACAGCCTATGTGTATGGTGGGGTTTACCAAGTCCTAAGCACTGTGATCAAAGCTGCTATTTTGATCTGTACTAAGAACACAGAATAAATATTATGATAAATCCAAATGTGTTTGTCTGATGAAAGTAGAGCCAATATCAGACTCACCAATCTGAGTAGGGTTATAACTTAATCTTCAAGTATATGATAAGATTGAAACGTGTTTTTTTTTAATATAAAATTGTCAAATACTTTCATATTACAGGTTAATACTACATACATTTGAGCAAGCATATAGAGTTGAGATGCGGGGAGTTTGGGGGAAATATGTATAGTTTCCCTGATCTGAATAAAGAGAAAAGAGAAGACTTTTTTTCCTGCTTAATTTTTTCACAATGTTTTTGTTTTTGTTTTGCCTTTGCACACTGGTCTGACAGGTTATTTACATAGGAATATTATGAAGATAATTCATTTTTGTTTGGTGACCATTCTGCAGATTAGGCTAATTAATCCTAGGCCCTGGACATGGAAAATGTGAAAGCTGACTACATAATAACAGCCTGAGAAGTGGTTAATTTTGACTTATACCTCAAAATGAAGGTGTCTCTCAGCAGGAAAATGGATTCCCAGCATCCTTAGGCATGCATGATTCCTCATCTGCCTCTTCCTTACATTCTCCTTCTACCTTACTGTGCAGCTTTCCCTTATTCAAGAGCTAACTTGTTTCCCAATTGTTTCTTTAGCTATAAGAGCATTACTTTATTATATCCTCCAAAGAATTCCCAGGCTTACAAAGATCATTCTCTCCCAACACATGTCACAGTTAGTCAGAGGTGGAAACCCTCCTGTGTACACATACCCAGAAAATAACAGGGTTCCTGGACCATGCTGAGCACTGGCTTCAAACAAGTTTATTAAGATTGAACAATTTGCTCAGTGGTAGTGTTTTTATGCACACCAAAGTGCTATATACACACAGTGGATGCTTATTAAAAACATATTTGAAGGGCCAGGAGATGGTCCAGCTGGCAAAAATGCTTGCTTAATAAGCATGAAGAAAGATGTGAGTTTTTGCACCAACATCCAAGTTAATAAACAAACAACAACAACAACAACAACAAAAAAAAAATAAGTAAATCTGCAGGATGCTAGGTACACAGTATGGGCTGGTCATCCCAGCACTGAGGAACCAGAGCCAGGAAGGGCCCAATCTAAGATGAATTGGCAAGCTCCAAATTCAGTGGAGAACCCTGTCTCAAAATATAAAGGAGAAGCATGATCAAGGAATACACCCAACATGGCGATCTCTGGCTTCCACACAAAGGCACACATAAACAAGCCTACACAGACATTCTCATACAAACACAAATGTATTTGAGTAAGCCAGTGTCGGCAAGATGGGGTGGTAAAGAATACAAAAACCGAAGATAGAAAATGGACCACAAACAAGGAGAAATTTGCAAGAATAAGAGAAGAGCTTCTCTTTTCCTTTGTCTGAGAGAATTCACCTAAACTTCAGTCTTTGTTTCTTAATATCTTTGATCCATTTACAACTCCATCCATTTGTGTGTTGCTGGGAGCCTTGGCAGAATGACATGCCCACAGTGGCAGGACATATCTTAATGTTTAGCATCTTGATATGTATAGAAACTGAAATGTGGTTACTAAGATTCTTGACCAGTTTTAAATTTTCTCAGCTTATCCCAAATATTTTAAGATGATAGATGTCAGCAAGAGAAATCAGCCTACTCTCAGACCCATAGGGACCAAGAAATCCCCAAAGCACAGAAACGAAGAGTATCTTCAAAAGAGTACACAGGCAGGAAAGATGAAACATGCCTATAATTATAATTTAGCTTTTCCCGTTGAGGACACAGTACAGCTGTTCTGAACGGTGTGTTCTTCTGGGCTCAGTCTAGTCTACTTTTCATTTACTCTAATTTGAGAGTAAGTAATACCGCCTCTTCTGAGATTCAGACTGAGACAAACAATTAGAGAAATTTTAGACACTTGCTACATATTCCTTAGCTCCACTTTCGCCTTGTTATGTGACCTTGAGAAAAATTATGAATAAATCGCTGCATATTCAATTTAGTCTAATAACCTCAAGCAGCATACTAAAGTGGGAGTTCTGGGTACTGTACAGATGAGGGTAGAGTCAAGGCCTCTGTTCTTAAAAGCCAGCATCTATACAGATAAAAGGATGTGCCTGAAATCAACTGCAAGGTGGAAGGCGGTCAGCACATCTCGGAAGAAAATTAACATAGGAGAACATACGGAAGGAGATATGGGTTCTTCCTATGAAGGCTTTATGGGGTTTTTGGATGGGAAGCAAATTGAGAAGAAACCTTGAGGCATGGTTTTTAAAATTCTACTTGACTGGTAGGGGTAGAAAGACATCTGCATTAGCAAAGACAGTGAAAACACTATTTCATACGAGAAAAGTTTCATTTGTCATTTATTCTCCCAAAATAAAGACCCTGAAAACTTCCTATATGTTAGGAATTTCACTTGGCACTTAAAATCAAAGGCCTTGCTCTTAAATAATGGACACTTAAGGCTATCCTACAAGACAAGACCTCTTTTCTTAGGCAATGTTAGATAATTACTGAGTGCTAAATAGGAGCCAAATTCACAGAGCTATAACGGAGGCACTTGAGAGTGCAATGCGTATCAGCTATGAGACAGTGGGACACCAAATCTTTCACTACCAAATAGCACAGGAGGGGTTAACTCAATGGGACTGGATGCTCAAAGCCTTTGTCAGACAACGAATTTTATGTCTGAGCAGTAGTTCTCAGCTTTCTTAATGCTGCACTCTTTAATACAGTCCCTTATGTTGTGGTGGCCTCTCAACCTTAAAATCATTTTGTCCCTACTTCATGACTATAGTTTGGTTATTGTTATGAATTGTAATGTAAATAGCTTGGGAGATATGGGTTTACCAAAGGGGTTGCAAGCCACAGTTTGAGAACCACGGTGTTATAGGGAACTAAGCAGAAGATCTCTGAGATAGCTTGGTAGAATGGTTTTGTATGTGTGGGTTCTAGGTTCTCATTAGCTAATCCTGTCTTAGCACTCTAGTAAATGCCTTATCTCATGCATCTGGAGGCTTCAGAGCCATGTGTTTCAGTGAGACTTTGTGAATGTTACAAACTCAGCAAACATTTGCCACGTGAGCGTTCCCTATGGCCATAACTATGTCTTTGACAAGACCCTGGACACAAAACGTAAGTGTGCTTCCTTAGTGGGCAGTTTTCCCTCCCTGTCACACATGGTGGGAGATGCAGCGTGCTGCATGCTTCCACTGAGAGAGGATAGATGACATCACGTGCTTTATTTCTCATGGACTGTGCATCTTCTGTCTAGAAATTCTAGTCTGAAATTGTTCATTTTTGTAAGTTCTGAAAGTCCTTTTAAGAAGTCACTGAAATTGATTGGTCTTCAGGAAACTCTAAACACCATATCAGTGATATGAGAGCCTATAAGGTATTCACAGACCGAAAACAACCTGTGGGCCAGCTGCTCTTTTGTCTTGTTTAGTTTGGTCATCATTAGAACCAAAATATTTTATGTCTGGTTTGCTGTTCTCAAGTTGATCCCTCAGCTGCAATTTACCAATATTTCAACAAGCCAAAACCTAATTTAGAGCAGAATGCTGTAACAGATGAGTTTTACTCAGGCTTAAGCATCCCAGCTTTAGCTAGTCAGAGTAGGCTATCTGGTCTGATCATGCTCAATTGTACTCATGTCATCTAAAACTTGTTCTCAGGCTTTATCAGAGACAAATGTAAACATGGCTAAATATCATGGGTGGTGAATATAGGACCTGCTAGTGTTGGCTCCTGTTGTAGTTTGAGTGTGAAATGCCCCCACAGACTGAGGCACTTAACTCTTGCTTTCCACAGAAGAGAGCTATTCTAGGAGCTTGTAGAACCATCAGGAGAGGGAGTCTTGCTGGAAGAAAGGGATCGCTGGGCTTAGACTCTGATACTTGGCCACCTAGCCCTACAGGTGAGCGCTCTGCACAACTTAATCCCTTTTGAGACCCATGTCAATTGTTAAGAAACGTCCTGCTCTTTCTTTGCTTCTTTCTTTGTTTCTTTCTTTGTTTCATTCTTTCTTTCTTTCTTTCTTTCTTTCTTTCTTTCTTTCTTTCTTTC
>OU015750.1:81540083-81550150 GCA_907169655.1 Acomys percivali
TCTCTCTCTCTCTCTCTCTCTCTCTCTCTCTCTCTCTCTCTCTCTCTCACACACACACACACACACACACACCCACACCCACACCCTACTGTTATATAACATCATTTTTTTTCTCAAGAACACATCACATAAGATTATACTCTCTGGTGACATCATAGTCGATATAACACAAACTATGACATTTCTACAACTAATCTCCTTAATGACAAATTTCTCAAAAATTACCCCTATAATAAAATGCCACATTACTGTACATATACATCAAGGGTGATGCTCAATTATTTTTGGTTTTCAAACAATATAGTTCAGCACAAAATAAATTATTTTGGTGAATAAAAATAGAGTCCTAGAGAGCCTACTCAATGTCAAAATCCTGACCATGTGAATAGAATTACTGCAGAATTTTCTGAAAAGAATGATGTTTGGCATCCAGTCATCTTTTCATCAGAGTGGCAGTTCCCTACTGTGCCTCACCTCGCCGGGCATATTTCTCATCCTTGACACAGACTTCACTTAAGGAGCCAACTGGATCACAGTGACATGGCTGGCAAGGTCTTGGATAATTTGGTGACACCTGAAAAATAATTTGAAATGGTTTGAATCAAGTGTAATAAAAATGCCAGCATTTTCAGCTTAGCAAAACAATTCAGAACAAACTAGTTTTTAAAAATATATTACAAATTATTCTGATAAAACTATAAGATTATCTTTGATATGGTTTGATGAAGTTCTAAAATCTAGTTTTTCTAAGTAGATACACAAAGGGTCTGATGTCATTAACCTATAGGTATTTATTATTTAGATTCAGTAGTCAATAAGATTCTTCCATGTTTCATTACTTATATAAAGGAAAACACAAATTAAGAGCCCCCACCTCCTAATATGATTAAAGAAACAACAAAATTATGATATTTGGTTAGGATACTCAAATATATATATATCCCATAATTTAACCTGTTTATTTTATGTTTTACTATGACATGGTTTAAAATTAGGAACTTCAATTTTCCTTCCAATTCTCTTTTCAAGACTTTTCACAATGACCATGACATAAATATTTAAATAGAAAATTATACTTGTCACTCAAAAGAAGCACATTTAAATATTTAAATTAAAAACTTTGTTTTCTATGAGGCCATGTAACCCGGATAGAAACGTTCAGACTCTGTCATTAGAAGTTGAGCTCGTATCCCATGCAGGCTTGTGCAAAACCTTCCCTTCATCGACATAAGGACAGTAACAACAGCTCCAAGGATGCTCTATAGGGAAGTGAAGAGGGCATCTCACAGGCTCTCTGGCACACCATAAATGAGTAGAATCACGGGTAGCTTTTACTGTTGAATATTTTAATTAAACAAATCTAAGCTGCTCGTAATACTGCATACACATTTGTTTTCCAGATGGCATAGTAGAAAACAAAAACCTTAAACTGTTTTTCCAGGAAATGAATATATATATGTATATATGTGTGTGTGTGTGTGTGTGTGTGTGTGTGTGTGTATGTGTGTGTGTGTGTGTGTGTTGTATGAATGTACTTTTCTCCAGTAGACTACGAATTTCATATGTATCTGTACCTAAGTTTAATTTTAAGTAGGAATTTATTTGTTAATACAGATCACGGTGTAAAAAGTAGATTTGTTTATAAATCTGATTAAATATAACTCAAGCTCACAACAGTTTCAAAACCATCATTTATTTAAGACATTATTAATCATGTCCCCTTCATGCTAACACTGTCTGTGACACAGACATGAGCCACGTTCTCTACCTTAGACAAGCTTATGGGAATAAAAGGGTTGTAGGATGCACTGAGTAAAGAAAAGTGGTAAGACAGACACACCAGAAGGGCCTCAATGGATTAAAATTCCACAATCCATTGTATGCCATTCAATCAGTAATTTTCAGAAACAGTAACATTTACACTGGAGCTTAAACAGGAGGAGTAATTGGTGAATATATTTTGAATGAGCTTTCTCTAGGGAAGAGCCAGCCAGCATCAGAAAAGAAAAACTTTTATGGTATATTGCAAGACATTAAAATATATTTTTTGAATGAACTTTTCACTGTTACAAACCTGATTCATGATAGAAATGATAAGCTAGAGAAATCAAAGCCTTCTAGCGAATTACTATGCTTGATACTGACTAGGGACACCTACCTGAACCAGACTGTTGATCAAGATATTCTCTAGCCTTGGAGATTTACACACAAAGAAGTCCTGTAATGAATTCTGCACTCTCATAAGAATTCAGATTGTTGGCAATTAGGATTAGGCAGTAAGTAAGCTTTGCTCAAATATTTTATGTGTGAAATGCACATGTACAAAACTGATCAAATGCATGTATTTAGTAGATGAATCTAGGATCAAGTTAAAGTTACTAAGGCCAAGGTGTATGCAGGTAAAGGCTTCATCTCCAGGCTTTCGTCTCCACACTTGAGGGCAACAGTTTGAGACTATCATGGAGATCTTCTCCTCACCCCCATGGAGATCATTTACTTAACAATTTCCCAGGCACAGAGCTCTTGATTTTGTAACTTTGTAAACTTCTACCCAGACACTAAGTGCTCATAAAATTTGCATTTTTTTCAAAATTATTTTTCTATAAACATTTTTGTGATCATTATAAGAGTTGTATATTCATTAAATTATGTTGCTTGTAGTGAAAATTTAAGCCAGTTACCAGTCATGATTATGGTAATACTTATATAAGTTCAACACACCATTAGAGGAAAATGTAAATTGTGGAGAAATGTGAGAACGAGTTTCTTGAGTACGCTGAGAATGGTAAGAAGAAGACAGGGACTATAGAGATTGGATGTTGAAAGAATAAAAGGACAGGTCTGTGGAAGGATGGGTATCGACGTCTGAATAGTAATATGCCTCCTCTCCGCACACACAGCTTAGCTGATTCACTCTACATAAAACATCATTCATAAGATGCCAAGAAGTCCGGTGGAAAGAACTCAAAAGAAGACAGAGAAGTCTGAGTGGTGCTTTCAGCGTTTTGCCGCAAGTCGAAAGGGTTTAAATGAACTTAGTGAGAAAACGAGCTAAGCGCTATGAATTTTGCATCAAACGTTTCAAGCAGCAAGTGCTCTCCTTCGCCACGCTATGCACCAGCAAGTTTCACTGTACTCAGGACACGTTGATAATCTTCAGAGGAAGAAAATGGGGTGTGAGATGTTTGCACCATGTCACTACAGATATACAAGCGTGTGTTCGTCGGCATGAGAAGAAACAGGAAGCTGTAGCCGTCACTTAAGAAAGAGAAGTCAATGACGTAGACCTGGCAGAGAACCGGGGTTGGAATTAACATACAAGGAAGTCAATTCTGGGACTGAAGTCTAATAACTCTTAGGATGATGTCTATGCGTGATGCGCAAGGTATTCCAGCTGAGAAACACAAGGTTTAAGTAAGAAAGGAGGATAACAACCTCCAGGGAGCTGAAACACAACATCCAAAGATTTCAAATTAAATGGGTGGGTTTAATTTCAGATTACAAATAGTGGGGGCAGGGAGGATAGTCAACCCCAACGACAAGACTTGAGAGAAAGAGAAGCTATTGCATCCGGGAAAACATAAACGGAAGGTAAAGTGAGCACCACCTCAGTCACATGCAGGGGCCAATTATGCAACCTGACATCCAGGTAGTTGGGGCCACAGAAGAAAGCAAGAAAACAGAAAACAAATGACCCTGTTAATGAAATAGCTGACCCTCAGACATGGTGACCTCAGAAGTTGGGAGGTGGAGGCAGGCAGGAATATCAACACCAGCCTCAGCTACATAGCAAGTTTAGGCGCTGCATGGGTTACATGAAACCCCGTCTTAACAAAACGAAGCAACAAAACAAATAACATAAAATGCTCTCAGTGTGGATCAAAATAAAAAACTGATTGCTCTGAGAAGCTCAGTGAGCCATGCCAAGGAAGCACAGCGAAATCTAGGCCACTCACTGCAATATCCTGAATGTGCAAAATGTTCTCGTGAAAAGTGAACAACGGTAAAGTACAGATATTGCACACTGCCTGTTCTGCACCCTCATGCCTTGTCCCTCTTCTCTTGTTTTCTCATTGTTGCCCACAAATATAAAAATAGTTATTTCCTTACAGAATATACACAAATCATGTACCAAATTTAATAGGTAGGACAATTTTCCAACATCTAGAAAAATTGCTGAGATTCAAACCTGAAGGAGCTATCTGGAAGGTAGTGGCTCTGGGACAAGCCCAGAGTGCTGTGGTGACTGGTCAGAGGGGAAATAAGTTTGAGGACAGTCTGGACTGCAAGGTGAGCTTCAGACCATCCTAACTCTGTGTAGCAGGACCGTAGCTCAAATTCAATCAATCAAATCTTTCTATCAGGCAGTGAATTCACAAGCATCCTACAGGACAGGAAATAAACGCTAGGTGTGCTGCAGCAGGTGATAGTGCTTTACCTGAAAAATCCTTTAGACTTTAAAAGAAATAGAGGATAGATAGCGAACACATGAAGAAACCTTTATGGTAAAAGTTTGAGTGATTGGAAGAAGAAAGAGGAGAGAGAGAGAGAGAGAGAGAGAGAGAGAGAGAGAGAGAGAGAGAGGGGGGGGGGGGGAGACTACTCTTGAGAAGGGGATACATCAGAATGTCACATGAGGGCCTGAGGGCCAGCCTGTCGTGTCAATATTTGCAAGGCTAGCCAGAAGATTTCAATTTGATAATAGCTACATTATGAGACCTTGGCAAATACACAAAACGTAAAAATACAAATCCTACTAGGTTTAGCCATATATCTGTTTCTAAAACATTAATTAATATTGATTTTCATTCCATACACCCATGAGAAGGGAAAAATGCAAAGCTTAGGTAGCTCACTTGGAAATTCTAGTGTAAAATGTACTAAGTGTTTGGAACAGATTTGATTTCAATACTACATATATGATTTTTTAAACCCAAGGAAGAGCTCTTTTGTTTGAGGCTGATAAAACCTACCACAAATGTCTAACAGAAAATATTATAAAAACAGAAAATTGAAGTTCCAAATCCCTCATACAGAAAGACAAAAATTCCTTAACTAAATAAAATCATGTCATGCATGAAAGTTATATTATTTTATAAATAAATTGTATTTAGTACAGAAATGCAAAACTGTTTTTATATTTTGCAAATAAATACAAACCAACCATATTAATATGCAAAGTAAAAATGCTTATATCTATTTTAATATATGCAGAAAAACATTTCACAAAATGCGTCAGCATTTTTTTTATTATTATAAAAATGCTCAGTTACCTGGGAAGTGCAGAGAAGATGCTGAATCTGATAAAAGGCACCCATAAAAACCCCATAACTCACATCATGCTCAATAGTGAATTATTATGTTTATATTTAAAGTGAGAACAAAATAAAACTGTCAGTTCTCAACATTTCTACTTAACAGCAGCATAAATATTGCAAAGTAGCGAGTGAGCCTGGCATGATTTGTAGACAAGAGTCCAAGTGCTATTCGAAAGAACACCCTAAGGTTGCTAGAACAAACAAAAGAATTTTCAGTCAATACAGATGATAAATTCAGTATTAATTTTTTCTTAATAATAGTATGAAAGAATTAGGGGGGAAAAGATAACTAAACTATTAATCATTATTTTAGGCCCAAAAATACAAACAAAAGGCTCATTTAAATTTAACTAAGGGTGTGTAAAGTCTCTATTCCAAAATCAGTGTTACCAACAAGTTTTTAAAAGTACATGGAAAAACGATATGTTCACAAAACAACTCAGCATTAGTATGATATTCATCCTCTCCCTATTGGTACATAGATTCTAAACAAGTAGCAAGCAATCATATCTTTATTTGAAATTTTATTGTAACATTCTGTGGGTAACCAACTGGCATGCTTTTGGCCATCCTGAAAACATACATGGAACTCTATACAGATCATGTATGTAACAACAATTAATGAAAAACGAAGCCATGAATTTGAAAAACTCAAAGGGTGGGCACATCAGACGGTTTAGAGGAAAAAACAGGAGGTAGGAAACAACGTAATTATAATCTCAGAAAGTAAAAGAAGTAATTGTTAAAATTTTGTGGCAATTCAAATAAGATACTTAGGAGACGGTCTTGTTTAATGCATTATAAAGTGGGAAAACTTGCATTACTCAACTCCAAGTGTACTGATGTTAGCGGGCAGGGAATAGCTGTGCAAACCAATGCATATGGTATGGCCATGTCATATGATTTCCAAACAACTAGCTGTATGTCTAAATCAGTATTTCATGCTAACTAAAAATTGGCTCAAGATGTTGACCAAAATGTAAAAATAGACATTCTCTAAATTGGAAAGGAATAATAACTTTATTTGAATGTATGCTTCAAGATAGGAGATACACAAATAGCCAACAGTCCGTTGAGATCAAAATTAAATTTACAATGAGGTAGTTTCAAACCTTTAAAAAGACTAAGATCCAAACAGTTCATGAATCATTAATAGCAGTGGAGAGACGTAACTCATAAACACCAAATATTTTTGGTGAACATGTCAAATACCATTGATAATTTGATACAATGTGGAAATTTCTCATAAATTTAAATATAGCCCTGTCTTTTTGAAATTACTATTTCATTCTTAAGTATTTCCAGAAGCTACACTAAAACGACCACAAGGTGGAATGCACAGACCTGTTTGCAGGAGCTAATCAGGATCCAAAAATCACCTGGATAATCCATCAACGGGAGAATAGATTGAATTACTGTGTATGCTCATGCAAAGGAATATTACCAGTTCTTCAAAATGAGCAATTGTTATTGCATATAACATGGGTAAATAAATATTCAAATATTATGAAGGGAGATTAAAGATGCAAATGAACAAGTATTGTATGTTTCTTGTTTGTTTGTTTGTTTTATGTTTACTGAAAGATAAACCTAATAATGTTCTAAGATCAGAAGATAGTTTTCCAGGGGTGGGGTCCAATTGGAAAAAAGTAATATAGACTTTTCTGGAGTGGCATATATCATCGTTAAAGAAGTGTAACCCTTTCAGATAAGAAAAGTTGTTACCTTTTACAATGTGAAGTCCAGTATTTTGGATATCCTGTTAAGGTTAGTTTGGTATACATACTTTTTTTTTTTGAAAATGAAAAATAAAACTTTATGAAAGAAAAGTATACCTTACCCCTTTTGGTCTGAAGAATCCATCAACACATGTCTCACAATTTATCCCAGCTGTGTTCTGTGTGCAGTTGATGCACACACCCCCTCCGATGTACTTCCCATGTATGTTTAAACTTAGATTTCTTCTGGCAACATTTTCATCATAATAGCACTCTTCTGCTTTTCCATGACAGTTGCATGCTACAGTCAGAATAAAAACCAGTAAGTACTAACTTTAGGTTTTAAATATATATATATATATATATATATATATATATATATATATACACACATACATATTTTATTATTGATATGGAATACCCACACAAACCTACTAAAAAGCATTCATACTTATAATGTATATGTGTATGTATATATCTCTCTCTCTCTCTATATATATATATATATGTTGTAATAGAATTTGAAATAATTAAGAAAAATGTCAATAGTTCACTGGATTTTCAAATATACCTAAAATCCCATAGAGTTTGTCCTACAATCCATTATGACAGATAAATTATTGAACAAAGCACTGGATGATTAACATTCATGTAATCTATGATGAATAATGGCCCATATGTGACCCTCTGTACTACATCCTGTGGATAAAATGGATAGGGAGAAGTTAATAAGTTCTTTTTGTCATCATTAATAACAAGCAAGGCTTTTTAGTAGGCTAGATTCTCTCCTAGTCATTTTATATTTGCTACTATTGATTTTAATTACAATGAAACCCTCTTCATACATCACTAAACCAAGTCTGAGACAGGTGAAGCTGCATACAAGGTACCTTCATCTGTATTGGACACTGTTCTGCAGTGAGATTCAGGAATCTACATTCTAAACTACTGTCACAGTTCTCTCAGACCCTTCCCAGCCAATGAGACAGATACATGGTAGGTGTCAAGGAACCAGAACAGAATGAGAGTCCAAGGCAGTCTGGATTAGATGGACTTGTCCTTGGCAAGCAGTCATCTGACATGAGGAATGTCTTCATTTCAATGGGACCCAGTTTCCACATGAAGCACGAGATAGTCAATAGTCATTAGCAGATAGGCATGTCTAAAAGCATCAGTTGAGATGACCCATGTTACCCCATTACCATAAAGCCTTTTAAAGAAGCTCAATTGATTTGTCCTGATCTTCACCATCTTTGTCTGTTTCATGTTATATTATAGGAATTCAAGATGGTGGGGGGCGGGGATCACTTTTCCCAGAAAACACTGGGTAAAGCTTTAAAATGTATGTAGATTTTTTTTTATGAGAGTGGAAAATCAGGGAAAGGTATTCTTTCATTGAATTGAGTTTGTGTATCAGACAACACACACACACACACAGTGTGCATGTATGTACACAGCTGTTTTATGTATGTTTATACTCTTCCGAACTGCCTGGCCTTCCTAACAATAACTGTTTTTTCCATACCAGCAGGGTATAACCTAAGGTTACACAGAGTACTATAGAGGAGTTATGCATCTGTACCCTGTTAATAGTCAGTTCAGGTTATTATAAGGTTTGTCCTTAAGCAGTGGTGCACACATACTGCAGTCAACGGATAAGGCTGAAGGGTATGGTCTGGTCTATGAAACTAAACTCTCTACCTTGTTAAGGGGAGACTTTGAAGAGTAACTCAAATTTTGGTGTCATTTTATGACTTACTCCTTTCATTTGCTCTGTAAATGCAAAATATTTAAAAAGAAGTCTGGAGAGGCATGCTTCAAGAAATACATTAGTAATATCAATTAAAAAATAATGCAAAGGTTATTAGAATATGGCCTATGCACATATATGATACCAGCTTTGGGCTAAATTACTGAAAGTATAATTTCCTTTTTAAAAAATAATTTCCTTAAAGGCATGTCTACTTGAAATTTAATATTGAAAAAAGGGAGTCTTAAAATGCTATGTTATATTACTCTCTACCTCTACACATGATGAAAGTCATTCCCATAACCTCATCAATATTGTATCTTATCATTCTTTTAAAACCATTATTACATATAGTACACCTTCAGGTATTTGTTAGGAGGATGGACACACTGATAAACCAAACAATATTTCCATTGTCTTAATTGTTGTGTCTTCATTTTAAAGGTCACACTTTTTGTATGAATTATGAATTCCATTTTATTTTTTTCAATGACATAGCTGTTTTGGTCTTTGCTCATAACAGCATTACTGTTTTTCTTTCTTTCTCTTTTTTACTATTATTGTTTTTCTTGCTGACATGTAAGTTCTCCTAATATAGTAAGAATGATTATCTCCTTGTCCTGCTTGTTGAAAAATCTTTCTCCAACCGGCTGACTTTCAATTCAAAATATAATAATATCATTTTATTTGTACCGTTTCAGCTTTTTTAAAGGGAATACACAGAAATAAACATAAGTCTCTATGAATTAAAAATGACCTTATGAGTTTAGGAAAAGACACACAAATATTTAAACATCCTCTTTTAAATATATATCGTAAGAATGAAAATTTCTGCTGTCAGTGTAGATAGAACTGCAATGCAATAGAGGATTGTCTCCCTCATATTCAGGATGGATGTTACTGAGTGTGTAAACTGTGAGCTAACGTTTGATGTTTGAGTGGCAGTCTTCATATTCTCTGAAACCAGAGACCTCTATCTGTCTATCAACATTAATGGCATCGTGCCAGCTCCTGGTATATGGCTTCAGAAAACAGGGATGGTGTCTGATCACCCATGAGCCATTTTCTACTCTTTCTCAGCAACTTTCCCCTTCACAGGAAATCCTTGACCTGTGCTTTAATGTCTTAGTAACAGACTGTAAACTTGTCACTCTTTAGAGAAAAACCTTGCTTTAAATAAACTAGAACAATGACACTCCAAATTAAACTCAAGTTCATAAGAAAGTCATTATCTTCTCTCTCTCTCTCTCTCTCTCTCTCTCTCTCTCTCTCTCTCTCTCT
>OU015750.1:81550160-81560921 GCA_907169655.1 Acomys percivali
CTCTCTCTCTCTCTCTCTCTCTCTCTCTCTCTCTCTCTCTCTCTCTCACTCTTTCAGGTTTTCAAGACAGGGTTTCTTTGTGTATCCTTGGCTTTCATAGACTCACTTTGTAGACCAGGCTGGCCTTAAATTCATAGAGATTCACCTGCCTCTGTTTCACCATGAGTGCTGGGATTACAGCGTATGCCACCACAACTACATTATCTTTTATATAGAGATAGTTTTCTTATCATAAAAGAATTTCCTAAACATCAAGCTTGGAAAAAAGACATGTTAACATTTAGGAATGGATTGCCACTAGCATGATGCTTGGCCAAACTCATGATTAAGATACTCATCATTAATTTCAGGATTTTGAAAATCTTCACTCGTCAGAATATGAAAATGCATCCTCCCTTCTAGCCTACAAATAAAGGATTTACAATGGCCAATATTTTAAAATTACATAAGAAAAACTGGATCCTGCTACATCAGGCATGGCTGAGAGCAGAGTGGTCCCCAGTGGTGCCTGAGCATTCAGTGGTGGATAAGCCTATACATGTATGTCCATTAATATAGAAATGGGTACACATATGTCACTGAAGAAACAATGTATGCAAAGAAAACAGATACTCAAAATATGGATGCTATGTGAAGCACCAAAAATCTCAAAACAAATGTGTTTTATGGTTGGAAAATATTTTATTCCATTGTCTTGAAGTCTCACCATGCTCACATATGATACACAACACACATAAACTGAATTAATCTATATTCAATGTTCATACTTTCTATAGAGGGCTTGAATTTCTTATCTGGTAGCAAGCCTGCCATATTTTCTGAACTTAAAATATATGGTTTGGGCTGACTCACTAAAATATTAATATAGAATTCAGCTGAATTTAGCTTCCTGCAAGTTTGAGTGTATAGTACTGCAGAGGTGTGTACATAGGTTGTTTTTCTTGGCCTAAGAAAATCTACAGAGTTCTCTAGAATTCAGGTCACCAGGTGGATTACGTGACCAACTTAGGACATAAACACAGGTGCTCTGCTTCTTAGTCCATTTCCTCAAATGAAAACAGCCATTCTTTTTGTCTCCAAGGTGATCATTTAAAGTATGGACTCTTGTTGACACACCCTTCACTATTTTTCATTTCTGTCTTCTCTCTTAGTGCTCATTGTCCCTGAAATGTTAGAGCATAATTTGTGCTAATAGTCACCACAGGTGCCACTTTATTGTGAGCAATTCTATGTTGTTGATAGGAAGAATCTACATTTCAAAGCATTTTGACTATTGATAATCTGTATGCCAAAGCCCTGTCTCCTCTCCCACATTTACCAGCACTCTTCAGTGTACTCAATATATGGGATCAATCTAAGGCCGGTTTACCATTCACTCTAACTGATGCTGTGAACCTGGGAGAATGGGGCCCAAATTCGAAGCAGATTAAAGTCTCTTGAAATAGCCAGCTTTATTCAGGACATCGGAAAATTTATGCCCTAAGAGTAAGGAAGAGTCACATGAGGACAAGAACAAGCCACACATGGCAACATGCCATTTCACAGAAGCACACGAATAACAACAGCTGAAGAAAGCTCACTCCTTTCTGCTACCCCTGGAAAGGACAAGAGAACACATTCCAAGATCAAGTCTGTGCTTTGAAGAAGCCGAGGCCACACAACTCTGGTTTTGTTTCCTTGGAGTTTTCTCACAAGCACTCAGAATTCTCATCCAACTCCATTCCTGGATTGTGTTCCGACCATGTCTGTCTCCTGAAGAAGAGTCATGTGTACTATGTGCACAGCAGAGCACTACTAAGACACAAGATGGACTATTTCATTTGGGATCAAAGGAATGGAGCCAGGTGACATTATGTTAAGTGTAATAAACCAGGCACACAAAGACAAAGACAGCATGACCTCACTTATATGCTTAATCTAATAAGCATGAACTCATTAAGTGTGAGAGTAAGATGTTGGTTAACAGAAGTGGGCAAGGGGAGTGGGAGGACGAAATGGGAACAGGTTGGTCACTGCTTACTAACAGACAGTTAAATAGAAGAAGAAGACGCAATATACTATACAAAATAATTAATATACTACCTATTTCACAGAGGAAAGGGTCTCAAGTAGTATTTCCACTAAGATACGATAATGATTTAAGATTTGAACATTATGAAAGATGTACATATAACTAACACATGGAAGCCCCATAAATTTGTACAATTTAAAATTTCAGTGCAAAGAGGGGTACTCCTGTCCACAAAGCTTCATGTCTTGACGTCCTTGTCACTTTCCGCCAGCTTTTCTGGCTACTGCTTGTCAGCATTGCATATCCTAAGTGTGATTAATGAATCCTTTCAATTTCTGTTAATAGCTGTGTCCTAGTATGAAGATAATCCCTCACCTTTGACTGGACTTTCATATTAGGTGATGAGTGTTTAAAGGCTATTGGATGTGTGTGTGTGTGTGTGTGTGTGTGTGTGTGTGTGTGTGGTTTGTGTGTGTGTGTGTGTGTGTGTGTGTGTGTGATTATTTGCACCGAGTGAGCTAACAGAGATTGCAGAACATTTCTTAGGTATCTGTGTTAGACGACAAATACATAGATTCTAGGTGTCATTTAGTGCTCAGTTCCATTTCTAGTTACCTACATGGGTGTTCTCTTTGTATGTGCTTGTGCCTGTGTATATATGTTTGTATGTCTGTTTCTATTTGTGTCCCTGTCTATGTGTGTTTTTATGCTTTTTGTCTTTGTGTCTTTGTGTGTAAGGCCATCTGTATTTGTGAGTGGTTGCATATGTTTGTGTACATGTCTTGGTTTTTCTGTTTCCTTGCATTTCTATGTGTTTGCATTTTGTATGTTTGTATGTGCTTGAGTCCTTGTAAATTTATATGTTCATTTGTATATGGCATTTTTGAGTTTGGGTGTATGTTTGTATACATATTGTTTTTTAATGTATGTTTGTGCTTGTCGTATGTTATTATGTGGTTTGCGTGTGATTATATGTTTGTGTATCTCCATATATTTGTATGTTTGTGTTGGTGTCTTATGCTGCAAGTATGGGGTTCTTCCTGCTGACAAAAAGTATATGGCATATCTTCTGTATTTCCCATAATCCTCATATTTGTGATAAATTAATATGCATCTGGCAGATATTTAGCAAATAAAGATGATAACACAAGAAAACCGAGGAAGTAAGACACTTGGGTGATAAATTTACTAGCTCTGATGCTGGCTAAAATATATGACTCAAATATGCTATTGCCTCATCAACGTTAACTCACAGTGGTGGCCTCTGTGTCTCGAGCCAAGCAGAATGGAAGGGCTAGCCTCTCAGGTCAGGAACTTACCTTCACACTCAGTCTTGGTCAGGAACGTCCCAGCTCTCCATGGCTTCTGATGGAATCCAGGGCAGCACCTGTCACAGCTCTCCCCACATGTGTTATGCTCACATTCACAGCGTGATTTCTAGTCACAAAAAGAGAGGGGCAGGTTTTGAGTGTTGTATAAAATCACAGAAGATGGGCTGTCTCTGAAAGGTGGGTGTAGAAAGGAAAGACTTCTAGACCTTGCACTAAAATATAAAATCGTGGTCAGCGGCAGTACTGGAGTGTCTACAAGTGCTCCACACCAGTATAGGATGGCGTAGCTATAGCTGGAATCATTTGGCTTAGGTTCTGAGGGGGGCAGAGAGGCCCAGTTGAAGATTGAATTCTCATTATTTGATACTTTGAAACTATTTTTCTGGAGCACATGCTGATTATAAGTCTTCCTGCAGAGTGTTAACAGTTTCAGAAGTGGCAAATCAAGAATTTTACTCCCCGCTGGGCATCTAGGTCCTTAGGAAAGGTAATAGTTTCGAACCTCTGTCACTATGGATTCTGTCTATGTGTCCTGTGTTCTAGTCTCTATGCACAGCCCTTTTCTAGGCTACGTTTTGGGCTCTCAATACTTTGGAAACACTGTTTATCAGTGACCCTGATAGATAACACAGGTACCATGGACATAGCTACACTGCAACCTACTCCAGAAAAATCAGCAGAGTCTTTTATCTTCTGAGAAGATAACAGTACACAAGTCATTAATCAGAAAACTAGCTTTGAGTATAATGTTACGTGTAGTATAGTTTTAATAGATGGGGAAAAAAGTGAATGGCAAATAGACATTCAGTCATTTTCCAATTCAATATATCTCTTCCATACGCTACACAGCTGATGATTTTGAATTTTACCAGTTTGTTTATGACAGGAGAAAAACACATGCTCATTCATCTTCCTGAGGTTATGTTCACCTAATACATTCATTGTCATTAATGAAAAATTCTACACAAAGGCTTTTGAGCTTGTTCTGGTTTGGCAGTTTCAACCCTTGATTACTCTCCGCCTGATTTCTTATCATACCTTCCCACATCAGCTTCCTGTCATACAGACACCTTTATGCCTACCTCTATGCACAATTTTCATTTCTTTGCATTTTTTTATTAAAAAAATTTAAAGGACTAGACAGGTAGATTGATGGCAGGCATTCTCAAAAAGCTAAATCATGCATCGGGCTGTCATAGCTTGAGAGACTTCAAAATAGATACCACTTTGGAACCTTTATTAGAAAAGAAAACTCATCTGTTTCCTGATGCCATGGCGGTTGGATTCAAAGTCTATCGTCTTAACTGCCAGCTCTATTTCACCCTGGCAAGGCTTCCTGTCAGAGCATCTAAGTGGGGACCTGACACCTATTCACAGCATTTCCTTTCAGCAAAGCCTCTCTTGAAGTATCTTACAGTGTGGGATTTCATTTTGCCTAAGCATCCTATAAATATACATACATTTGTTGCAGGATCAAGTGGGCAAGCCCGGGCATGACCATAGCAGATGCACATCCCACCAACGGAAATATCCTTGACTGAGTAGTAATACTGAAAAAAAAAAAAAAAAAGCAGAAATAAATGTTGTTAGCATTGAGGAAAATGGAGAACAGGAAAAGGGACCAGGGTAGTCTGTTAAAACTTATTGCCTTAGAAGCATTCTGTGTTTCCTGAGGTGAAGCGACCTCTAGTTTTTCATTCAGCCACTGCAAGAAAGGCCTTCAATTTATGCTACTTGCCCACCCTTTGGGTTTTCTTTCCCATGAGCATTACAATGTCCTGGCTGGAGTTTATCCACTGCTACTGCAGTTTTCACCTTGGGGCTGAGGACAATAATTCTTCATAAGTTGTTTTACACAATTTCTCATAAAACCAACCTCTGTAGTTGTGATCACGAGAAACTGAGTGCTTATGACTTGGTATGACCTATTTTACTTGATAAGTTTGAAATGGAACAATGCCTTTAAGGGAAACTGTGTTAGGAACAATGTAATTCTTATCCAGATTCACAAGGAATTTGGAAAGAAAAACAGGTAATGTGGAAGTCTGATGTGCAGAGAACTTGCCTTTTTGTTATGTTAAAATGTTCTTACAACCACTTTCCTATCTGAAATTAACACAAAGCTACACTCATAGTCATTTTAAACTACCAGCTATTTTAAAAATACTATTCATAATTATAGAGCTGGACTAAATTGAAATTTTAATTAATGTGTATAACATTTTATAAGCACTAGAGTTTTTTTTTCAAGAACATTATCATTTAGTATCCAAATAACCTTCTCAGTGAAAGAGAGCTTTATTATTACAACTACATACAAGAAGAAATGGCAGCTCTCCTAGAATAATGAGCATGCATTTTGAGCTTCCTTACTAAAGTCGTTTATTATTCTATGTATTTATTTTTCTTTCTAACCTTCACTTTGTCTTGTTATATGCATGTAGTATCTTACAATTTCTATCTTAGGCAATTTGTTACACCTAGACTTTGAACTAATGGAACTTCTGAGAAATGTAGGTAACTTAAAAAAAAAAACCTACTTTACTTTATCACTTAATAATAAAGATACAAATTTGTTCAAGAGTATTATTGTATATGCTCTTAAAATTAGAAAATTTCTTTAAATGTAAGCACATATTGCTTTGCTTCTGAGTATGAAGAGATAAAATATAATATTCTAATTTCATAAATTTAAATTTACATGTAGTGTTCTTAAACTCAAGCCCTTTCAGGAAGCATATGCAAGTGCTGACTCAACTGCTCATGTGCAATGACATTTTAAATGATAAATGTTTAACACAGCCCCCACTGGGTCCTGCAGAAGATGACAAAAAGGAACAATAATTTTTTTCATTGATTTTCCCTGATGTACTTATCAAAGAAGAATAAATTTCCAATAATATTGTTCAGGCTTCTTCATGCTAAAAATAAAATTAAGAGTGTTTTTTTTTTTTTCAATCTGTGTAGAATTCAAACAGTGTTGTAAAAATAATGATTGCTTCTGCATGAGGCAATCGGCAATCTGGTGAAATATAATACAAAGAAAAATTGTTTCAAGTTTGGAAAACAAAAGGCAGTAGAATCTCTACTGTATGTTGTGTGGAGATAATTAAAATCTTAGTTGTTATTCTGTGGTGATGGAGGGGTTTAGCCATGGTGAGACAAGGCGGGGGAAGCCTGGTAAGGAACTGTGACACTTGGTAGGTTCCGTTGTGTCAGCGGTCTGATCATCATAGGATCATCTATACCTAAGTGCTTTACCCAGAGGTACTGTTCTCTTTCTTACTCTACGACCTCTGACCTCTCAAAATAACTTCCTGTCGTAGAGTACATCAATTGCTTTGTTAGGAGGAATGTGCCTTAGGGCTCAAGGCTGGCTTGAACTATTGTAATAGCTTGCCTATTTGGTGACAGAGAAAGGAGTAAATAGGGAGGAGTCGGGCAGAATTAATAATCAAGATTGGCAAGCTGGGCTGACCATCCTTCTCGTAGGAATTACAGGGATTTCTGCTTGGTACTGACTTGAAGCACATCATTAGCCTTGATTGTCAAAGACTGTCAAAGACTCGTTGAAAGGGAGCTTTAAACTTTTGTTTGCTTCTGTTAATTTTATCCATAAGGGAAAAAAAAAAACCACGTGTGGAATCATTTCTATCATTTTCCCCATGGAAGAGGTGTGTGTGTGTGTGTGTGTGTGTGTGTGTGTGTGTGTGTTGCGAACATGTGTGTGCATTTCATTATTCAATAATGGATTCCTTAATATTGGATGCGTTAGCCTGGTCTTTGGACCAGCAGTATTGACATCTCTGGAACTAGAATGGTATAATGTCAGTCCTGCTCTATACCTACTGAATTAGTGTGTGCTTTCCACAAGAACAAAAGCTGTGTGTGCAGTAAATATATAAAACGTAATTCTTCATGTGGGTTTTGTTCAAAAGGTTTCAAAGCCCCCTTACCCCTATATTCTGACAAGTAGGTGCTCAGAGCCAATTATAAAAATTCAGATCACCTAAAGTGACAGAAACTAATGTAGCTCCTTAAGAAGATTATGAACATGATATTATGGTCCTCATTTTACAAAAGAAGAAATTAAAGTTGAAAAATGTTGGAGGTGCTTGATAAATTCTGTGTAATTAATAATTTGCAGAGCTGGATTTTGAAAAAGGAGGGTCTTCTGGGTTTTAAAGCCGCTAACGATAAATGTTCCTACAAATCACCCAACGATTTCTCTCCCGGTCCTTGACAGACTATTAAGATGGGCACAGTAGCACTCAGGCTCCAGTGTTACTCCCAGTACTTACTCTTCTTGTGACAATGGGGTCGATTTCTCTGGGGTCTTTGTGAGCAAACATCATCAAGTCTGCATTCAAGGTGCGGATCCGCTGGAATCTCAGGCGGATGTAGCGAGCAGAGGTGAATTCCAGGAGCTCAGGGGAGGGATCATCAGCACTTGGTCTCCCATTAATCAAAGAAATGTGAATCTACATGAAGCAGAAAATGATTTACAGGCTTAGCTTTCTTGCTGCTTTTCCACGTTGCAGATGCAGGCTCATGTTCACACATCCGAGGGTGGTAAAGCAATGGAGGTATTTATGAACCTTTTAACACATGTGCATGTAATAGTTTTGCTCATCTGTTACATGCTCCATTTTACTATATGCTGTGCTTATGTGTAATTGTCTCTTCCAAGCCATTTCGTTACCTCGCCACTCATAGCATTTCTAGAAATTATGAAACCAGCTAAATTTTTATACAAATTAATGTGCTCTCATACAGGGGGAGGAAGTCCCCCTCAGGAATAGTCATAGGGGAGGGGAATAAGGGGAAAATGGGAGGGAGGGAAGAATGGGAGGATACAAGGGATGGGATAACCATTGAGATGTAACAAGAATAAATTAATAAAAATAAATAAATAAAAGTAAAAAATAAAAAAAAGAATATGTTATATACCAAAAAAAAAAAAATAGCATTTGGTAAGAAAATTCTAGGGCTAAGCTATATCTGACAAAACTAGAAAACTGCCTCCCCCTTTCCTGATCATGAATTAAAAATAATTCTGAATTTGAAATCTTTCTAGGATGAATGGGGAAATACATCGTAGAGATGATATATGAAGCAAAAATGATAAATTTTGATGGAAACTACATAAATCTTTACTCCAAGACATTTCAATAGATTTGCTTTTGCTATGATTTATTTATTTTTTAGTAATTGATAGACCAAGAAGACAAAAAATTTACACAGGCTATTACATGCTGTAAGAAAAATGGATTGTCTGAAAATGTATTAAACTTGGATGTAATGGTGACTTTTTCTTTTAACAAAAATAGTTGAGCACAATTGACACCAAAAGAAATACAATTTGATCAGACCATTTTCTGTGTACAAATGGAACTTGCCCAAATGCACACAGAGCTGGTCTGCTTTCACAGGATACCTAGAGAGCAGGCAATTCTTTTTTTCTTCTTTTTCCTTTTTCTTATTTTTAGTAGTTCTCTGAGAATTTCACACACGCAATAAATTTTGGTCATATTGGCCCCCTCTTCACACGTTTTTTGGATCTCTCTCCATTCTCTTCCCACCCAACTTCATGTACATATATGTGTGGATGTATGTATGTATACAATTTTTAAGCCCATCAAGAACACACAGTGTGTGATGCCCATAACTCTTTGTCAGACCTTCACTGGAGCGTGGTCTACCTACCGGAGACCATACCCATAAAAGGAGCGGTCTCTTTTCTCCCAGCAGCTGTCAACTACCCAGACAGGGCACAGCATCTATAAAAGGAAGGAAGCAGGGCCCTGAACCCCTTCAAGAATGCTTTTAAAAATCAATAAGGGGAAGAAAGCCCAACAATTCACAACAAATCTAGAGAAAAAGAGACTTCAAAAAGCTACTGATAAAATTCCATCATTTATGAAGCTAGAGAGATGGCTCAGCAGTTAAGAGCACTGGCTGCTCTTCCAGGAGTGTTCAGTTCCCAGCACCCACATGGATGCTCACACCTGTCTGGAACTCCACTTCCAGGGATTCTGACACCCTCACATAGACATACATGCAGGCAAAATACAAATAAACATAAAATAAAAACAAATTAAAATCTTATAGTTTATAATGCAACAAATGTCAAGTGAAAGTGACCTGATAAACTACTTTTCCAGTTTTTAGATCGACAATGTTCCCCAATATTGAAAACATTCTTTGAGGGTAAGACTAGTTCTATATGGCCGTGTGTCTTACTGTTACAAGTACAAAGCCAAATGGCACAGACACCTGAACACAAATCGGGCAATGCGCCACACAATGAGAATGTGCAGGGGTGCCAGTCTGCAATTTCTCTTTGTAAAAAGTAATATAGATAATGGTACATATATGAACTGAATGTATGCAGTAGATCAGAAGTCCCCATTGTCCACTCCCAGATACATGTGCTGTCTGTGATCTTGGTATATCGATATATGGAGGTGGTACGGCCATTAGGAAGTAGTGGGTCACAGGGTGGCATCCTCTCCAGTGGGATTAGTCCCCTGATAAAGTGATTCCAGAACATTAGCTTCTTTTGAACCAAGCAAAAGCACAACTCCAGAGTCTACAATCCAGGAAGGGAGATCACCCAGTCATTGGCGAGTGCTGTGCAACCCCTGACCATCGCCCGCCAGCTTCTGGAGATGTGAGAAATTGAGTTCTTTAAAAGCCACACATATTAGCAGTCTACCAGCTTGAAATCACATGTAAATATTCTTTTAGCACTTTTTGTAACATAGTAAAAGAAATGAGACAACTTGTCAGTGTGAGAGAGGTTCTGTAAATTTCATATCTGCATATTGAAATGTGGGGGGACAGTTAAAAATATTCTAATAGTCCATTGTATCATATATAAACAGAATATTACTCATGCAGTAATTCAAATGAATCAAAATTGTAAAAAAAATTGATTGTGTGGTATGTTTTGAGCATACCATGTACACATGCACACATGCATGCTCATACACACACCCCCACACACACACACACACACACACACACACACACACACGCACACACACAGGACTAAAGTGACTGGAGAACTAAGGTGGAGGATTTGACCCCAGCGGCAGAAAACTCTATGTAGTCTACTGTGTATACATTGCAGAGTGTCAACTCAGGTCAGCCTGGAATCATCATCTGCTTTTGGAAGACAGTAGTATACCATCGGTGTTAATTACATTTTTTTTGGACAGACAAGTCAATGATTTGTATTTCCATCCTAGAATTCTACTTTTAGATAACCCCAGAGAGGAGTACTCTACAAACTGACTGCCAATAAACTACTCCTAGTCACTGGAGAAATAGAGCAATCACTGAGATGGAAAGCTGGTTCTGATGCTATACACACACACACACACACACACACACACACACACACACACACACACA
>OU015750.1:81568783-81586628 GCA_907169655.1 Acomys percivali
GAGAGAGAGAGAGAGAGAGAGAGAGAGAGAGAGAGAGAGAGAGAGAGAGAGAGAGAGAGAGAATAAGCCACTGATTGGAGGTCATTGATCATTTTTTTAAGTAATTCATCTGAAGGAGACATTGTTACACAACATTTCTTTCCTCTTTCCTCTTGATAAACACAGTGTGAATGAAAGGTAAAGGGAATAAAGAATTTAATCAATCATCCAGGGGCCAAGGCAGGATTGCTTTCTCATATGTGTTTGCTGCCAAGTTCATAGACTCAGGTTTGCTTCCAATTATTTGTAATATGTTTTCCCAGAAGAATTTATAATAGGTTGTTTAGGCAGCGTTCCCTTTTCTATTAATGACCAAAACACAACTGTTCCTCCTCAGCCCAAAGCAAGGCTGGTAAATTAGGAAATTGTTATGGATGTTGCTGTTGGTCTTGGGAGGTTTTGTGTTGTTTTTGTTTTAAACTGGCTCCGATGAGAGAAAGCATAGGACTATTGTCTTTTTTTCCCCCTTTGTTTCTATTACCTTATTTCTGAAATGAGGTCACATGATTCTTCACCCAGGCAGCTTAAGGATCATATGTCAAGGTGGCTCTTGCCATTCTAATGCGTGTGAACTTGCTGCTGCAAGGATACACTGCAAGCCAGTGAATATTCACTGCCTGAGTTCAAAGCTTCTAGCACCGAACATCACCTGCATGTATGGTCTCCAGCTGCCCAGTAGCTTCATGTCCCTCACAATAATAATCACAGCCATCCTTGGCTGACTTCAGTGCACTCAGGGCTCAAAGGAAGACGGACTCATTACCAGGAGCAGGAATTCCTTGTTGGATGGACTCGCAAGCAGAGCAACTCTGAAATCCTGTTTACAACAGACAGTGGCTGGACTCCCGTGGAGACACAATATCTTGCCTCCTCCTGTTCCAAACATTTCACTACATTCTGTTAGTGCAGAGGTCACAAAGGTCATGCTATGCCTTTGGTCTTTATCCACAGTGAACCTGGATGCACCCCTTAGAAGCCAGCATGAAAATACCTCCGAATTGACTGGATTTTCTATGTAAGATCTCTGAAATTCTGATTAATTGTCGGTACCTACTTTGACTTCATTTGTGAAAATTCATTTCCATTTCTGTTTGTTGCCATGAGTAAGCCCTTTGACTACAATATCACATGGTCCTCCCATCCCCTTTTAAAGTACTCCAACCTAAATGCTGTGTTTATGCATACTTCAAGTTCCCTAATTGTATCTCTCAAGTATCCAACTTTAAAGGTGGAATATAACTTACTTTATAAGTTACATAAGGAATGCAGCATTCTTCTTTCACTTGGGCATCTTCCCCCATATTTATACACCCCCTTCCTTGCAAACTGTGGTATGGCACAGCAAAACAAATGTTAAGGGAATGATGTCTCTTTCAGGTTACAGACCTCATCAGTGATGTGCACAGTTTGAGGGAAGCACACATAAACTACCTCCAATACCATTTCTTCCTGAAGTAACAATACAAATATATGTGAAGGTCAACAAATTGAAAAACAGTTCTAAGATACGTACTCTAGAAGTTGTCAGGTGAGTATTGCTGCGTTCAAATAAGGAGAATGGGGAAATAGAAGGATCCAGAAGGTCCTAGAAACCTACAAGAAGAGCATCATGATGGGAAGATCTGGACCCAGGATGGTCTGCTCAAACTACTGCATCAACCAAGGACAATTCATGCAGTAAACATTGAACCTCTACTCAGATCTAACCAAGGGATAGGACATTATCCATAGCTCTGTGGAGAGTCGGGACTGACTCTGACATGAACTCTGGTGACCCATATTTGACCACTTCCCCTTGGTGGGGAGGCCTGGTGGCACTCAGAGAAAGAATAGGTAGGCTACCAAGATGAGACACGATAGGCTGTGAGCATATGGTGGGGGAGGATGTCCCCCTCTGTCACAGACCTAGGGGAAGGGAATAGGATGAAAGAGGGAGGGAGGGAGGGAGGGGGGGGGGGGGGGAGGGAGGGAGGAATGGGAGGAGACAAACAAGGGGATAACAATTTAGATGTAATCTGAATAAATTAATAAAAAAATTTAAAAACACTGACTTTTCTTGAATTATTTTAATCCCACTATATTTTTCTTTTGTCTTGAAGTGACAGGGAGAAGAGTAGTTCAAGAACAAAGATATTTTATGAAAGAAAATAGCGTAAAAATATAAAGGGTCAGACCAAAATTCAAGCTGAAGTTAGAAGAAGGTTCATGGAGCACGTCTGCAGGTGTGCTCTCATTACCCACAATTCCAGGGGCCAGTTGAACTTCAGGATCCCTCAAGACTACAACAACAGACAGCTGTTGGGAAACACTAAATGTTTAAGGAAAGAAATGGTAACCAAACACCATTGATTCAACACACTGTTCCCTTTTAACAGCTACCTTTTCTTTAACTTGCTTAGTCTCAATTGCCTATGGTCAACCATGGTTAGAGTATATAACATTTCTATTAATTCTTTGAAGACAGATGGACCACATCCACTTTACCTTTAATTAGAGTATATTACTATTATTGCTGTATGTTAAATATTATCATTAATCTCTCATTGTGTCCAACTTATCGATAGATAGTATCTAAGATCTGAGTGCAGGAAGATATGCAGAGGATTTTGAGAGTTGGGTTCTGTCCTTGGTTTTCAATAGCTCCTGGGGGCCTTAGAATATCCCCTGAAGAAAAGGCTGTCTACTCGACAATAAAATCAAATCCTTGCCTTCTACATGAGATTGAAAATTGTTCATCACAAAAAGGATACTAAGACTTGTACATGCTTGTAATTCCTGCACTCGGGGAGACAGAGAGAGGCAGATACTTGTAAGTTCAAGGCCAGCCTAGGCCTTGAACAAAGCAAGTCTAGGATAGCCAAGGCTACACAAAGAAACCCTGTCTTGAAAAATCAAACAAACAAGGAAAGGTATTACGGCATCCATGTCACACGCTAGAAAAGATGATTTGGAATTTTTAAAACATTGGTGGAAATATACAATGTGCTTTATCTTAAATTTAAACCTATATTGCAAATTCTATTTCTTTTTTAAAAAGATGTATTTATTATTATGTATACAGTGCTCTGCCTGCATGTATACCTACAGGCCAGAAGAGGGAGTCAGATCACATTGTAGATGACTGTAAGCCACCATGTCGTTGCTGGGAATTGAACTCAGGACTTTTGAAGGAGCAGTCAGTGCTCTTAATTTCTGAGCCCTCTCTCCTGCCCGCAAATTGTATTTCTTTTTCAAATGATTTATGGGATATCTGTGTGGAAGATGAGGAGAGGTTACTTCAAAGGTCAGAATAAGGTGTCAGGTCCTCTGGAGCTGAACTTATAGGTGCTTATGAGGTGAGTGCTAGGGACTAAATTCAGGTCTCTGCAGAAGTATGACACGCTCTTAATCCCAGAGTCCTCTTTCCAGCCCCACATACTGTATTTAAACTATGCTATAAACTCTTTTTAAATTTATCAATCTGTCCACTTCAATTTTTAGCCAGTAATTGCATGAAAAGTTAGGAGGCTAACACAGGTTTTGACACATGATCTTTTCATGGAAGCTCTCATTTCTATAAAGTAACAAGCCCTGTTTGACACAAGGCCGGAGAGATTATGCTTACTAACTTTGTTTCCTTTAACTCTGAGAACCAAAGAACAGGTCTACATAGAAGGGTCCCCTGCCCTGCCCTCTCAGATGGTAGAAAAGGTGGGGCTTGTTTTCGGAAGAACATCTATTTGACAAGTTAAAATGATAAGTATGCTTATTTTTTCATTTCCAGGACACCAAATATACATCAATGACTAGCTATATCAGAGTGTTTGTCCTATTTCTTTGGCATCATACATGACATTACTTTAATTTAACACAAAAATAAGTGTTTCTTGAGTCTGGCTCATTGTGAGAGACAACTTCATTTTCTCAACATAATATATATATATATGTATATATATGTGTATATATATATATACATATATATATTTCTATCTGAAAGGCTTTGAAAATACCATTAATTAACTTGAAAACAACTGTCTCTCAATGCTTACATGTACAAACAAAGCCCAAACTGAAAGCTAATTACAAATACCCAGTGTTAAATGAGGCAGCTAGTGAATCTATGTCTAATAGTAAAACAGTCTGCACGTTTGAACTATTGAGTTTATTCTTCAAATATTCCATGCTACCGTGATATATTCTTCAATATACACACTGTAAGCTCTGATAGATAACTTAGACTATGAATCCTGAAGGATAAATAGCACACAGAGGTTTATTTGCTTTTGTTTAATGAATACCAAGGCTGGACCCATCTTTCTTTATGGATGTGGAGCCCCCTTCTCCTGTCAAGGTTCTTGAGTAAGACTTTTTTGTCTAATGGACTTAGCAAATTGTTTACCACCAACGCATAATTCATATCCCATTCAAGCACATGCTTCTCAAGTCATATTTCACACCCTGCAGCAGAGCAGCCCGAGCGAGCACCTGCAAAGGCTTTGTGGGAAAATCTTCCTTAAGCGTCAGGCTTTGAACTTAAAGGTTGTGTAATCTGTCTACGGATGGTGAAGGATGAGGCCCCTTCTCAAGGATGGAACTCTACCTCCATGAACATCTTCAGCAATGCCAGTGTCCTGGCTTTCGATCTTCTGAATTTTATAGGGAAGCATCATTTCCAGAGCACTGTACAGCGTCCATTCACCCTCAACACAACACCGAATACGTCCTTCATGTTTAACAAATCCCAGACTGAAGGCCTGAGCTCTGCTGTCAAAACTCCCTCTGCTTTCCGGCTTCCTCAACTCTCTTGACAGTGACTCAGTCTTTACAGTTGCTCAGGCCAAACCCAGGGACTCATCTTTTGAGCCTCTCATCTCCTAACACCTCATGTAAAAGCCATCAAAGCATCCCCTTGGCAAAGCCAGTCAGTCAGGAAATCCTATCGGCTCTACTTGGCAAGGTGGCTGTTGTACTCAATGGTTTCTTACACCTTCACCGCAGCCGCTGCGCCCTAAGCTACTATCGTCTGTCCTCAGAACTGCTTCCAGTTCCCTCATTGCTTTCCTGCTTCCACCTCTCCCTCCTGGCTCCAACACCGACTCAGAACAGCTGGGGCGAGACTTGATGGGGAGAGGGTGTCGGGGAATGACGTTTATTGACTGAAAGTTGTTTTTTACGAATGCTGGATACGATCTGAGTTTGGAAAGCGGTGCTGGCTGCAAAGCCATTCCTATCCTACATATGGCTAGCCTTTCCATGTCAAAGTGGTGGGTAAGATTATGGGTAAAGCGTGTGTCTTCAAAAGCCCTTTGAAAAATATCTAAAAGACTGTGAGGGGTCTGAAATCTCACGCTATTTACAAGAAAGTAAGTTATTCGGTGTAGTTTCGTGGAGTCTGAGAGGATATGTGTGGACCCTAAACTGCCGAAGAAGATCACTAATACTCCAGTCCCTGGAGGCAGAGGAGCATGCTTGGTGCCGGTTCTCTCAGCTGCACATTCCGGAGCAAGGCAGAGACAAGGCCGGTGTGATGAACTCTGACTCAAGGAGATGCCCCTTTATCTTGCATGTGCTGACTGGTCCTTAGCTCCTCCCCCTGGATAGAGGCCCCACCCCTTCGTCCCATGCTCATCTGCCTTTTGCCTCCGAGAGATGCGATTTATGCCTTATGGAGCTGCTGTTCTATGAACATCTTAAAAAAGACTGTCTGGACCAAAGATGATTCCCTCTGGTTTCCAAACTTACAACTTCAAGCCTGCGCTTTTGGATTTCAACTACTGGACAGCAGAAACACGCTGCCTCGCGAAAACACTATATGAATTACATGACTCTGTGTGGTAAGAATAGTTTTAAAAGCAGGCATTCATATTAGTCTTTTAAAAAATGAAATACTTTGTAGTGAATAGAACACCACGAGGACAGACTCACTGAAGCCATGACAGAATCGTGTGTACTCACAAGCAGGCACATAGCCACCCAAACTCCCTTCTCACCTTGCTTAGTTATTTTTTATGATTCAAACTCATGATCTAAGATCTACTGTGTTAGTAATTTCTAATATGCATGAAAATAGTTAGCTACAAACACACTGTGCCAAGTAAACCTCTACATTCATCTTATTTAACTGAACCTTTGTAGCCTTTATCAATCCTTTCTCTTACTGTTCTTGCACAGACCCTGGTAACAACAAGTCCACCCTGCTATGTAAGTACAAATCCGCTTCTATGGGTTTCGACTATCACACGGCATGAAAAGGGGGAAAGCTGTGCTCCCTGTTCATGTGTGTCTGGCTCTTTTCATTTACATGTCTCTCAGTTTCAAACACTTTATGTCTCATTGGGTTCCTTTCTTTTTAAAGACCAAATAATATTATACAGGAGGATGCACACCCCATCTCCCCACTCATCCAGAGAGGACCCTTTACATTGATTGCTTCTGTGCTTTGGCTGATATGACCAATTCTGCAAAGAATGCTGGAATCCAGCGGTTACACAGAAAGGCTAATTTCAATTTCTCAGAAGCAGACTTTCAAATTTTTAGAACAAGCTCTACCATGCTTTTATTACGAGCTGCTCCACCCTCTGTGCTTCCTGTAATTTAAATTCTCCTTATTTAATTCTCAGGTCTATAAAGGTATGACTACGTTGCCTTTCTTTTCTTTTCTTTTCTTTTTCTTTTTCTTTTTTTCTTTTGCAGTTTAGGAAAAGTTACAAGATGTTAAAGAATTTAGGCAAAAACATGAGATTGGAAGTTAGGACTCAAACCCAAGATTCACAGAGCAGGCCAAAACATAGTGAGCAGAGTGGGCCCTGGGCAACCTCTCAGAAGTCTCTGTCCCACAACCTGGGGATAACTCTGTTTTCATTAATACACAAGTCACAACACTGTTTCAAAATCATGCCTCACGCGCAAAACTCTGTATATCTTCTTGATTTCTATTCTGCCTGGCAACAGAGAGTCTGAGATAAAATAGCATAAGCTGTGAAGTACAGAAAAGCACTAAGCCATCCTCGGTCACCTTGCCCAGATATTTGCCTCAAGCACTGTATGATAGACACTGCATTTGTAAAGTTCGTTTACACCCAGGTGCCTGACAGGAAACAAACCTATACAGGTGCTTGCCCACCTGCAAACAATGGACTATAAACAAATGTTTTTTTATTTACTAAGATTTTTTTAAAAACTGTCACCAATGTAGTTATTTCCTTTGATATTTGTTAATTTATAAATTACTAGCTCACAGTATGAAAGATTTCCACAGAGGTTAGTTGAAAATTTCTCTAGGACATTTGCCTACAGACAGACTGGCTCCACTGGGGCATGTCTAAGTCAGCTCATGCATTTTAAGGAAGGAGTGATCTCTCCCCCACATAATTCTGCAACAGATGCCCTGATAACTAACATGTAACACTCCCCACCGGCAGCTTTTCATGAGGTTGAAGTGGAGAAGCTGACACAGAAGTCCTTCCATTTCCTCCAACTGAAGTAACCACTCTAGGAAGTATTTGAGGGGTTAGGCCAACTTTCAAATCCTCAATACCTTGATGCCTCATAAGCTGACTATTGCTAACTTAAATTTTAGTTTCAAAACATGCTGTTTTCAGTTTGCCACTGCTTTATAATTCGCCTGTGCTGTGGCCTTTTCCATAATCGTTAAGTCCATTACTAGGATTAATCTTTTAAAAGATCATATATAATGAGCCATACGGTGGTACCACATGCCTTTAATCCTAGTACTCGAGAGACAAAGGCAGGTGTATCTCTGTGAGTTCAATGCCAACCTGGTCTACTAAGAGAGTCCAGGATAGACAAGGCTACACACAGAGAAACCCTGTCTTGAAAAACCAAAAATTGAAAAATAAAAGAAAGAAAGAAAGAAAGAAAGAAAGAAAGAAAAGAAAAGAAAGAAAAAGACGATATGATGAGAAAGCGGAGACTGAATTGTCTAGGAGAATGAGGGTCTAAGCGGGAATTGAAGGGGGCAGAAAGGGATGAAATGCTAAATGTAAGTTTTACACTTGTTTGAAAACTTTAAAAATAAACAAAACTGCAAAAAAAAAATCACACACACCACCCTCCCCACGCGAAACCTCACTTGTGATGGACAGAGAAAGTCTAATCTACAATCTCACTAACAAAATGATTTTACTTCTCCAAAGTACATACTACCCTATTCTGCTAATGTCTCTTGCTTTTGTTTCAGTCCAGGTGTTGGGAGGCTCTGCCAGGTTGTACGTGTGAAGTTTGGGGAGATCTTTGTGACAGCAGAAAACCTCACTAAAAGCACAGAGAGGCAATGCCTGTTTATGCTGCTATTGACAGTTGCACATAAGAATGACCCATGCTAAATTAAAGTATTGAGGTCAAACAAAAGGGCAGTGGCGAACAGCACCAGAGGGCTCATTATAAAGACTGAAAGTATAACTACCAAAGACACTGATGTCTTCAAATAATTTTTTTTAAATGTGTTTCTTGTTGAACTTTGAAATCTTCCCATTTTAGAAAAGCCCAGAAGACAAACATCTCAAAACAGAGCAAGTACAATGATGAGAATGACTCATTTGTTATTACATGTTCTCTGTGAATAATTATTTCTGGAAATTCCTCTCAAGCCCACCCTCAGTGGAGGACAATTGGGAGGGAGGTCTCTGACTTCTCAGCAGGATCCTGTAGGCTAACACACATTCCCACCCACCATGACCACACCGCAAGGCTCTGGGCAGTTTAACTTCAGATACTGCTAAGCATTTCAGGATTCACAAAGCTGCCTTGCGAAGCTTAGCTGAAGGGGAAGAACTGATTCAAGTGGTTTAAAAATATCTTTCCCATTCATAAGCATTTTTTTTCAATTAAAGGCAACAAAGGAGTCTCAAGAAAAGACATTAGATGCTTCTGGGGTCTTCACAGCAACCATCCAATATTTTCCTCTTTCTTTTGCCTCAAAGGCAAGAGCAGAAGACAGTCCAGATTGGATAAATGAGCCTTTCAACTGAGCAGGACCAGAAACACAGCCAAGTCATGAAAGAGAAGGCACTGACTTCTCGGCCCAGGGGACCACACCCACAGTCCAGATGCCTAAGCTGTCCTAACCATTGTCCTTTAGGATAGAGCATGGAACAGTTCCACTTTAGGATAGAGCATGGAACAGTTCGACTTTCCTCTACTTGCTTAAATTTAAAATATCTATTTTTTTAAAATTTATAAGATCAGGATATATTTCTGCTCAGCCTGATCCTAAGGAGACTCCTACAAATTCAAACTTTTGTTTGACTGACTGCATCAAATTTTATGAATAACCACAACTTTTATGAGTGGCCCTGACACTGGTGGAACAAAGCTCTTTTGTTTGATCTCATTCCATTTTCATGTATTTTTATAGATCATAAACTTTAAAAATGACACAAATGTTTACATTATGGATTTTTTCACTGTTCCCCCAAATCCCAAAACGTTTACATGTCCATTTTCCACCTTAGCTTATTACACTGGTGATTCTAGAACAAATGGCATTTTAGGTGTTTAGACAGTTTCTCTCTTTGACCTTTGGGGGAAGGGCAGTGGGAACTGGACCCAAATATTTATCTGAATGTCTTAGGTTGAAATATCTTGAATTCTGATTTAGCAACCCCAAATGTTCTTGATGTATTTCCTATATAGAATTGACAACTCCTAGCTAAAAACAGAACTTCTCTTTCTGATACTGGTGGATATATATTGGAAAATAAACTTTAAGATTTGTGACTTCTCCAGCTATTTTAAATCAGAGTAAAGGAAAGAATTCAAAGTGAAATTCCAGGTTATGCTCAAATGCTAAAACTGAATTTTAAAAATCAGAAAATGTGATTAGGTGGGTATAGTCTGCATTTATATTATGTTTGGAGACTTTTAAAATAAGAATAATAACAAGGGATGGGATAACCATTGAGATGTAACAAGAATAAATTAATTAAAAAATAATAAAATAAAAATATAAAAAAATAAAAATAATAAAATAAGAATATTAAAGATTAATAATAAAACAAAAAAAGATCTGTGACTTGATATGCAAAGGTAACTAGAACCTGTATAAATGACAGCCTCTACTAATTAAACTGTGAAAACTCCTATGTTCCTAAGCATATTAAATTATTGCTCTCACTTTATTATATGTGTCAGTGTGAATCCAAAATAAAATATGCATATATTCTTTAAACATACTTATTTACAGAAATAATCATGAGATAACAAGAATGTATGTGTGCAAAGATGTCCATTCTAGCATTGGTCATAATCATGAAAGGCTGGAAATGACGTGAAGTGCCATCTTAGGGGTGTGAGGAAGTACATTATAAAATACCAACATTGAGGATAGATGTGACATTGATTGTTTAAAATACAGCAAAGTATGCTGGTACACACTTCTAATTCTAGTACTCAGTAGGTTAGAGGCAGGAGCATCATGAGTTCGAAGCCAGCCTTGCTGCACAGAGAATCTGAGGACCTCCTAGACTACCTGAGATTCTGTTTCACAAACTGTAGGGGAGGACACAGCTCCACAGTAAAGCGGTGAGGATGTGAAGGTCCCTTCTGGGTTTGTGATCAAGCATAGAAAATAAGGAAAGCATTTAAAGGCATAAACACGAAAATGGTGAAAATGTATATACTATTATAAATAGAAAAAACCTATCATAATACCATGTATAGGGTAACTGTGTTTATATAAAAACAAAAATAAGCAACATGATTTCATATACATATGCTTTCATAGAACATGAAGGAAGAAAACTTACCAAACTGTTGACTGCTGTGAACAGAAGAATGAGCGAGCAGAAGAAAAGGACTCCCCTTATCTATTGCTGCTCTAACAGGCCCCTATACAACACATAACACACACATACAACAAACACACAATAAACAACACACACATATGTGTATGCACATGCGCACATGCACGCATGCACACACATATGCATGCACACATATGCATGCACATGCACACACATGCACATGCTCACACACGTTTTCTACAGAACACTGTTTATTTTGTACTTATATTTTTATAATATTGCATTGGTGCCTAAGCATGTGATATACCATACTTTCTTGTTCTCAAGGGTTTTCACTTTAGATCCCATTCCCACATTAGGTACAACAACTCCCCTTGAGACCAGCAACTTCACTTAAGAGCTGGCCTCAACTTCTTGCACTCTTTAGGGAAACAGCTAAAAGAAAATCACACACCCTTCCTGCTTTCAGAGGCAGCTTACACAACTTTGGCTGATAACGGCCTCTATAGGCCCTTCATGTGCATCACAGTCTTACTGCATTTTCGTGCACACAGGACAGGAAGAGAGTTATGGCAGTTCAATCTCTAGTGTAAGGTGCCAAAAAAATCGGCCCATAAGACACTGTCCTTTACCTAAGATAGATAAAATATAGCAGCTCGATTTTTATTACCTGAGACTCTAGAAGCTGAATATTAGAGTTGTGGATGTGACAATTGGGAACTAAGGTGGGTGAGATGGCTCAGTAGATAAAGGTGGCTACCACCAACCCGGAAGACCCGCGTTTGGCACCAAGGACCCACATGATAGAAAGAAGGAACCAATTTCTACAAGTTGCACTTGTACACACTATCGCATGGACATGCTTTCCCAGTCCTCTCCGGCCTTCAAAAGGAGTGGAAAAAAAGATTGGGAATCAAATTCCATTTTTTCCCCTTAAAATTCAACACATTATACCATAATCATCTTCAAAAAATGAACATTCATTTTTTTACCCTGGTACTAAGTATTATATTAGTTCATCCACTCTGCAATTTTATGCTATATTTTTATTTTTCATAATCATAGCCTGGAGCCTTTAATATAATTCTGATCATTCCAAGACACCTGGTCAAGAGTCACATTAGTGCTCTTTCCTGGCCAAGTCAGTAAAACTTAGTTAGTGTCCCCTTTTTTACTGTCCATATTTTGTCCCCTCCTTATGGCTGGTGAACATATGAGTCTATAGTACCCTTTAGTGTCTATGTGTTTATGCAAATTTATAGACAACTTGATGGTATGGTGATGAAGGACACCACTGATAGTGTCAGTCTGGGTTCATACCGCAACACCTCACAGGTCAGATGTGTAGTCTTCAGCAGGTGGACAGTTCTAAGCAATTTCCTTATTCATAAATGGTAGTGACAGTCATGTCTACTCTACTGGGTGCGACTTCTAAACATTTACAGTAAAGGCCAGAACGTGACCAGTAACTGACAGATATTAGCTATATTTGCTCTCAGGAACATTGGGAAGATATCAATATCTGTTTTTACCATGAGATTCTAATGGGCAGCAATCTTAAAACATATTTCTATGGGGCAGCCTGCCTGCTCTCCATGTGAGTAGGAATGCACTCTATATGTACTCATGCTGAAGACTACTGTAATGAAGAATGTTAATGTTAAGCTCCTGTCAGGTAGTTCGACCATGAAAATTTGCCTGTATACTTGGTATTTGAGAGTTGCAATAGACTGCACACACCCTGGATCATCTCTTGGGAGGTTTTATATTATAGGTTACCAGAAAATGGAATTGACACATTATCAACTTTTTCAGATACAAGTGGACCATGACTGAGTGAAAACTGTGTCTATATGTCCAGCTTTCTTGTGTGGTAAAAATAAAGGACTCTTATTTTCTTCTCTCTCTCTCTCTCTCTCTCTCTCTCTCTCTCTCTCTCTCTCTCTCCTCTCCTTTCACACATAAGGAAATAATATAACTTAATATTTCCCCATCTTTTTTTGTCTAAAAATTCTTTATTCATAGTTCCACCGACATAGCCAATTTATGTCAGATGAGCAGCCAATATGTATTTTAAATATCTTAGTTATATTTTAATTGTTTGGATATACTGAAGTTACACTTTGCTTTATTCCACTCCATTTTTTTAATACGTCAAGCTATTTCAAGGGATTTGTTTTCACTCTAACAATCTGATTAATTTTGTGCCTTCTTTACTAACTTGACTACCTGACTTGAGAAAAGATTCTTCTAACAATGAAAAAAAGAATGAAGAATGAATCATGCTCAAATACTCAATTTCTTTAAAGGAGAATAGAAGAATAAACAAACTTATTGGAAAAAAGCATTCCATTTCAGAATACACATATGAAATTTATGCCATTAAGATTATTTTCCTAAACTCGGTTAACTTATGATCTTAGGAAAAAAAAATCACCTTGTATTCTTAAAGTGGAGAGTGGGGGGTGCTCTTTTTCTTTTATTTTTCTTTCTTTCTTTCTTTTTTTCTTTCTTTCTTTTTTTTTCGAGCATGACTTTTAATTAGTTATATGAGAATTTTGTATGTTATTTTGCTCACATTTACCCCCCTTTCCCTCAGTTCCTCCAAGATATGTCACACAAGTTTGTGTCCTTTTCTTACTTTGAAGACGAATAATAATGACATATATTCTTGGATGTGTGGCTTCACATTGGAGCTTGGTTGACCTAACAGGGGCTACATTCTTACAGAAAACTGCCTCTCCTTCTCCAAGCAACTGTCGGTTGCCACAGCTCCTCGCTTGCCTAAGGATGAGAATCTGTGCTCTTCTCTCAACCATAAATACACTTCGTAGTCTGTACTACAGAAGCTTGTGATGACAGAATTCTCTAATGTCCCTGTAGGGAGTCCAGACAGCTACATTCCTTTTATCTCCCTCACTTAAAGAGCAATACTTTAGCAGACAAGACTCAATTGCAACTCTCAAAAATTTTGTATTCCAGAAAACTTTATGCAAATACCAAACTACTAATTATACACATAAAATCCACTGGAGGTCAAGAAAAGAAGAAATCTTAAGTTGCGTTCTGTAGCACACTGTGATAAATGCTCTCAACAGCTGCTGTTCATTGAATCTGCACTTTGAGCCAGATACATTGTTTAAATCATCCCATCTAATACAACTAGCTTGGAAGACTTGTTGCCATACTTAAGCACCCTGACCTTTAGAGAGTTGCTCAAGGTTACAGAGTTACTAACTGCCAGACCCAGCAACCAACCCGCCTGAGCTCAAAGGCTCCAAACTCAAGGACACCACCCGTGACTATTCCCAAATGTTCCTGTCCTACATATCCTGACCATTTATCCCAGAACAAAAGATGACAGGAAAGGAAATAGACTCATGGGATTCCAGATTAAATATGGCTGGTTCTTCCTATGGAATTTTATATGCTGTTACATTTGCTTAATCATGTCTTAATAACATCTGGGAAAAATAGTTCCCCCCCCCCCCCGCAAAGTGGTTGTATGTATCAGACAGTTAAAAAAAATTCCATCCCAGATGTTCATATGAAATTATCCAGATGTTACAAAATGATCATCCAGAAGGCCAGTGGCAAAAGAAAAGCAAACTGAGAATTAATTTCAACAGAGAAATAAACTAGAGACAGCAACTTCGTTATTGGGGTGGGGGCGGCTCAACTGCAGAAGGACGGTTATCAGTCTGTTGCTTTAGAGCATGCTTGTAGACAGATCTTTCTGAGAGGATGTGATACTATTGCTACATTAAGTGTTTTTCCTAGGTGGGAAAAATAATGTGATATCCAGAACAATATTCTGGGGATCGCCAGAGCACATTTTGTGGCAGTGTGTTTTTTCTGAATTAAGTAGGGGGAACCTTTTAGATACCTAAGAGATAAAAAAAAAAATTGTCCTGCAAATGATTTGTGCCTATGACTATTCTTATGTGCTTTCTGGATTTGTATCTAGACAACAGGCTTATCATTCCACTACTGACTGTGCTGGGTTTGTGTGTGACTTTAGCAGACAAGTGACTTAATGACACCCAAATGCCTTGTGCTCTCTTCCTGACCCTGAGGTAAGACTCGAAGCCTAGGTGGTTTACTGTTGATGACTAACTAGCAAGCCTGATCCCACCTTCTCCTTCCATAGATGGCTTAACAGAGACAGTGGCCTGCGTGAAGACCCCACACACAACTTTGTGTAACAATATAAACTGAGGAGAGGAGGAAAAATGATGGCAGGAGTGAACACGGTCCCCTTGTTCATAGAACACAACAGCTGCCAGCAGTGACTCCTTAAACAGAGGTGACTGTCAAACACCTGATGCCCCACGAAAAGAGAATGACTGCACAGAGACTGGAGAGATGTGCTTATAAAGGCAACACAGATAGTTGACTTGGTATCTGATTTAAACCCTGATGAACAAGCAAACAAACATGACTTGTCTTCCTGTCTCCACACACATCCTTTCGTAGTTTTGCCTTGGGGGATTGCATGAGTTCTAAACAACGGGGAAAACCGCCAATGGCAACTAAGAATTTCAACAGTTCTGAGTGGTTAGCTGTTCTTCCCTGTGCAGTCTTCTCACAGCAGTTGTTTACTTATCTTCCTGCAGCTGCGCGTTTTGGACAGAGTTGTACAGACCTCGATTTTCAATATTACTCATAGTCCTTCTTCCAGACCAGAATATCTGTATGCTGTTTGCTCTGGCCTGTGTTGTAGTTATTACTCCTGATTCTATTACCTAGAATCTAGATAAATCCATCTAACCCCAGTGTACATCTATCTTATTATATACAAGTCCTTTAATTTAGCAAAATATAAATATCCTAGTTATGATTTGACATACTTGATTTTTGAGTCTCAAAGGACCTGGGAACGTTGTTTCCTTTATGTGAAAACAAACGTTGGTAAACGGGGAGCCCTGGAAGCCTTCTCTTCATTCAGCCTTTGTTTCTTTTGCTGATAGAAATATCATCAAGCTGAAAATTACCCATGCTATTTTTAAAAAGGCACCAACAGTGCTGGGAAAGGAATAAAAGTTCTGGAACCGTCTCTTTCTTGTCTGAATATGTGGCCTTAGCCAGAGGAAAGACAAGGATAGATGACATTCCCAGATCCTCCTAGGTGGTCTCTCAGAGAGAGCAGAAGGCCTTGCAAAGCTTTAGCGGGTGCTCTGTAGGGAAAAAGTACAGGAAATCTCTATGTTGGTGCAGATAATGTTCCTCCTGTTCTGGGTCGATCTTGATTCAAATTCCTCTGTCCACGCAAGATCCTATTTCTGTATGTGCAGGGGAGTTTTTATTTGTTTGATTGCTTTCTTGCTTGATTATGCAATCATATGCACTTAAATTGGAGACATTTGCGAAGAAATGCGTTTGTAGATTATGTCATAGTTGTATGACCATTATGAACATGACTGTCATGAATCTGCATGGAATAGCCACTCCATATCTAAGCTACGTGGAATGCTTCTTTATATTTGTGTGTAGAGCTGGTATTTGTGTGTGCGAGAGGCTGTTTGTATATGGGGTCGCTCCTCTCCTCCACCTGTGTGTGTGTGTGTGTGTGTGTGTGTGTGTGTGTGTGTGTGTTTGTGTGTGTGTGTGATAGCTTGCTGCTTCTCAGGCCATGTGCTGAAAGGTTTGACAAATACAGACAGAAGTAGTCATTCATTATTATCACTGAGTACATTGTATTGTATGTAATTGACTGAATTATGATTTTGTACAATTGGCAGCACAGTAGGTCTGTTTATAGCATTTTCAGAAACATGAGTAATGTGTCCTGCAAGGATGTCATGGCAGCCATAACATTACTAGACACTGGGAGGGCTTCAGATCTGCTGTACAGACCAAATATGGCTAAAGCTATGATCTGCTGTCGCATCACTGTGCAGGGCATGATGGTGTCAAAGTAGCTCACCTAAAGAGATGGGCTTTGTTCGCTTAGTGTGTTGAGTGGAATCAGTGACTAGGAAATCTCACGGCTCTGGATAATACAGTGTACGTGTGATGGCAAAGCTGGTAAGTCACAAGTACATGTGACTTCCTTAGCATGGAGCCCTGGCAAGGAGCTCATACCCATCTTCAGACAACTAGACAGGCTTATCAATGACAGTAACATAGGAGTCACATATCACCATAGGCTTGTTCAGGGGGTTACTAAAAGGCTATCCATCCATAGACAGGGCTGTCAAATCATGGAGGAAAAGGGAGGACTTTGAAGCAAATCTAGGGATGGACCCTTCACCATGAAGAACAAACCCCATATTATGTGAGCACCACACAAAAACAAAGCTCCAAATGTTTTGCCCTTTACGGTCATAACCACACCCAGTCCTGTTTCAACTATAACTTAAATGGGACCATTGCATGAGGAAAGAATTCTCCCCAAAATCCTTCTATGCCTCAGCAAGGTGGGTGGCCTTTTTCTTCTATATTTTCTTTCCTCTAAGTGTAAGTTTAAAAATAGAATTTTCTCAGTCTCACATTGTTTTACAACTCAGTACAGAGAGGATCTTGAGTCAATTAATTCAGTTATTCTGCAGCTGAAATAATCCTGATGAGTCAAAGCATTTACTAAGACCACAACCCAACTCCCTCTACTCAACCATGCAGTTCCCCAAACAGGTCCCTGCCATATTCATTCATTCATTCATTCATTCATTCATTCATCTCTCTATATATATATCTCTCCCTTCCTCCCTCCCTCCCTCCGTCCCTCCCTCCCTCCCTCCCTCATGTCTTTTTAGTACCTGAAAAATCTTTATCACCTTCTTCCAAACTCTGAGATGTTCTCTCCGATGCATTTCATGTCTTATTTTAAGCCTCCAAATATAACCCACTTTAATCTCTGTACCCAAGACACTGCTTGTCATGTGTATGGTTCTCAGTATTCGCTAAATGGAAAAATAAAAGATAAACTCCTACTCACACCATATAAAGCCATGATTGTTTTTTTAAATAGCAATCCATTTGTCGGATGAACTGAAACTGTATTCAAGCCATATATTTTGTGTGTGTGTGTGTGTGTGTGTGTGTGTGTGTGTGTGTGTGTGTGT
>OU015750.1:81586638-81648973 GCA_907169655.1 Acomys percivali
TGTGTGTGTGTGTGTGTGTGTGTGTGTGTGTGTGTGTGTGTGTGTGTCCTATCTTTTGGGTAAAACATTTGCTTAGAAGTGATAAAGATGTAAGCTGCTCTCCTGCAGCTAATTCAACACGAGACTTTATCTTGTTATGAGATAGCTGAGTACAACATAGCAAACACTAAGGATGAAAAACACAAGGAGTTTCATCCACAGAAATAACACTGTGATAAGAAAGATGGTGAAATTAAACGACTGGGATGATTATTCTTTTCCAAAATGCAAAGATTCTTTTCTTGACAGAATCTCTGAGAGTTATTACCAATAATCTTACAATAAGGAATGCATCTTGAGAATACTGGATTGCTGCTGTAAGGGGAATATCAGGTTTAAAAACTACATGAAATGTTGATTCAAAAGTGGCAGCCATCAGTCCTGACACAGTGACCGTCTATGTGTGTGGCTGTGGCACATTGTGGGGGAAGGGCAAAATGCCTCTGCAAGTACAAATATGTGGCTTCATGCTTCCCAGTCAATGGAACAAAACACAGGTCCAGATTCAGTACCTGTAAGCAATGTTCCTGCAACGTGTGCATGCTCCCCACAGCATCTGAACAAACCTGATCAGTCCTCTGAAAATGCTATTGGCTGGTCTCCAATGCCCCCCATGAAATTAAAGAACAGATGTAATGGGACTTTCTTTAGCTTAGTAATCACCACATCACTAGTTTAGCCACAGAAAGGCCTTCAGGAGTCAACTATCATAGAACACTGCAAATCATTGTTTCAGCAGTCAGTTTGGGGATTTTTGTTTGTTTGTTTGTTTTGTTTTGATGATGTTAGTGAAAACATTGTTTATGACTAAGGCTATCTTTGGGATACACTAAATTTCTACAAATATTTCTACTTAGGCTTTTGCATATATTGCTTTAAACCAAATGAAACTGCATTTTGTGGACTAAACATAGTTGAATACTGACAGTTTCTTGTGGCTGAACTTAACAGTGGGGCTGGGTTTACAGGGCGCTTATCAGTAAAATAGAAAAATAAATAATTCCTCCTGAATGAAGCTAAAGAGCAAAAATCATAGAAGGAAAATGTGATTTCCTACATTTCAGCCTTGCCAGGTTTGTCCTTTCCTTTTGCAAAACAGGTCGTAGGACTTTGGCAACCCATCATGGGGGATGCAATCATTGTGTCCCATGTACTCCCCAGGAAGCAGAATTCAGCGAAGTTATTAGTTTATATACTTCCAGTGAAAATATTTGCTTGCTGCCGGTCTGCTGTAGTGCAAAATGATACACACGCTCAGGCCAGAGCGCTCTGCAGCAGGTTTTTCTACACTGTTCTGTTCTCAGCAGAGGCCCGGTGGAGTAGTTCCTGGTATCTTTCTCTGCTGGTTTATAAAGTGTAATCATTACCACTCTGCTCCTGGCTTACTTGTCTCAAGGACTTTTGATAACAGCCTGAGTGTTGAAACAGTTTCCCTACGGAGCAGATCTTATTTTAATAGCTTCAAGATCCTTTGTTGTATTTTCAAGTATACTTCAGCAATAAAGATGATACTACATTATCTTTCCTGTGTGAGACTGATTAATGGGCACAGACACATCTTCAGGTTCCCCTAGCAGAGACAGTAGCCTGACACTTAATTATCCACACAGTGGTACCTAAGCCCTTGGAACCAGTGGAAACACACATTTAGAAAATGGCTGATTGGACGTTAGGGTTTTGTTTATGGAATTCACCATCAGAAGATCTGGACCGGATATTAATGCTGAACATTAGTCACTTCGTGACCTCAAACACACTCCTTAGCCTCTATCTCTTAAAGTAGGAACACTAAAATATGAGCTTCAAGTGTCTCCAAGGCTTTGGTGAGGCTCCATAGAAAAATGTACGACAAAGTACTTTAAAACCCACAAAGCAAATGTACGGAAACGGCTACTGCTAATGTCACTGACGACAAAGATGCTAATCATCTAACTGACTTTCTTCCTTTGTTTCTTGGGAGTCACATTTTAGCTGGGAGCCTTTAGGGCCTCCTTGGTAAGGCTAAATAGAACTGATGAGGCATATCAATGCCTCTGTGACCTGTCATTCCAACAGCAATTTAAAATTCATTTTAAATGCTAGAAGATGAATGAAATCTCAGTGCACAAAGGTTGAAAACCAGACCCAGTCATGTACAGGGAACTGCCAGTGGGTGGGGACTCCCAGAAGATTTTCCAGAAAACTCCATATATACAGGAAAATTTCCAGTTCTCCAGAAAGATAGCATCTAACTTCAAATCAGATGCAAACATTACATGGTTTCTACATGTGCTAGAAAAGTGAGTCAGCATCTCTGTACCACTTTCTTCTCAGTTGAGAAGTAAGTTGACTCTTTTATGCAGAGCTTTGCTTTCCACAGGTATTTGAAACAATAGTAATTCACGTGTGTATTGATGGTAATTATTACTGGCATGGTAAGACTTCACACCACCCTGCTCCATCCTGGTGTCATACCGTGTTCCTGCCCATTGGTCACTAAGTCAACATCTCGTTCAAAGTCAGTGTGGTTGTATCTGCAGAGCTTATATTAAATCAGTCCTTACTATAAGTAAATAATGACCCAAGACCCCAGAGCCATGATGTTGACGATTCTAGTATAGCGTGCTTATGAATTGCTCTTATGAATTGCTCCGTTTATTGTTTAATGTTGGTCTTACCCTACCTATTTATACATTATACTTTATTATAATCATGTGCCTATAATAAAAGCCATAATATGCATAGGGGTTCAGTACTATTTGTGTTTTCACCCATCCACTGGGAGTACTGAGCTGATCCTGGCCCTCTTGCATATAAGCACAATGCACGAGACTGTTCTATATGAGTTTATAGTTATAAACCCCTTAGACAACATCTGTCATAAAGTCAGATGCTGTAATTACCAGAGCTATTATTATCTTCCTGGCCCTGTGCTAAGCTCACATCAGCACTTGAGGCCTCTTATCTTCTTTCTGGCAGTTCACTAGTCATGGATTTAAGGTTGCTCCACTTACTTTTTCCATATTGTTTACAGTTCCTGACTGCCATACAGTCGCTCCACAGAGCAGCACTACACGTTCCTGCTTCTGGGATGCTCTCTGTTCTCCATTCAGCAGAGTCTTTCTAAGATAAGAGCTGGGCTATAGCAACCATGGATGTAGGACTGTTCTGTCATGTTATACAGGTTACATGGAAGCACTGATGAACTATCAAGACCTACACTCTAGCCATGAGAACAGGCCAGACACATGTTGGCGCTTGACTTGTCTTTGTAAGTCCCGTTGCTACTTATAGGCAGAACTACATCAACCACATCAAGTGAGAGCATACAGTCCCACTGCGCCTCCCACCACAGTCCTGTACTTTCTCACAGGCTGTAACAGATCAGTGTTTCGCTGTTTCCTTTCGGTAGATGCTGGTGTATTCAGACCCATAACTGCTCTCTTGAATATTGATGTGGTCTCCCCCAAGATTCCACTCGTGTCAGTCAATTCCTCCAATGATCTTTATGTCAAAGATACTATATGAATTTTAAGAAGCATATGTATTTTCTATGTACACTCTTTTAATGTGTGTACATTAAAAAAAAACTATGGGCCAACAAAGACAAAGGAAGAATGCAACCTCCCTAACTTTATCTCTGTCAGAAAGATGTATATTGAAGCACAATAAATAAAAATAGATTAATTGAATGATTTATATGTATATTTATATCTATAACAGTTTGTAAACAAAGTAGTTCAGTGTTCTCTGTATTCCAGCTGGAGACGAAAGCTTCTGTTTCTAATAGGGTTTAATAATCGTCAGGGCGAGGTGGTAGTTGCATGTTCTGTGTTGTTGACCAGCTAGCCCAATGTTGGCCATTGTGACAATTATGTCTAGGGAAAGATATATAGAGATTCCAAATAGTTATTTACATTAATCTCTGTTTTTAACAGATAAAACTTGGTTACGCCTTTCTGCTTCTCCCTGAGGGAACCATCCCAAGATTCACTTAGAAAGGATAAAATTCCTTATTTTCACTTGCTCACTTTCACAGAAGCTCACACACAAAATCACACTACACCATAACAATAATACAGCAAAGAGGAATCTAGGAAACATTTTTAACATGCTGTATTTGTGTTTTCTTTCCTTAGTAATTTTCAATTCTAAGCATCATCATAATATCGGGTGATGAAACGAGAATGAAAACTATTCTGTCTTAGTATATAAAATTCTGTCACATAAGAAATCAAAATAATATCAAAGCTATAAATACGGTTTTCCAAAAGAAGAGTCTTCAAGAATTAATGATGGTCTCTGGGGATTTTTATTTGAGACTGCCACATTTCAAAAGTAAACTCAAAGGAAATCTAAGCTCCACTGAGATGCTCTCCTGTGGGGTGGGAAGGGTTGTAGTAATAAGGAAAGAAAATCATTTGTAAATAACTTAAAGGTCTCCGTATGAGGAAGTTGATGCAATCACCATGGAAACCATGCATATTCAGTTATTGGTCTAGCAACTATCCAAATAAATTAAAAGTAATAATCCTAGCCACAGGACAGGGAAATTTTCATATAACCAAGAAAATACTGATTACAGTTTTGACTTTAGAATCCCTAAAGCATTACCATCCACACAGCCATGTTCCTCAACACTGTCCCGTAATTCCTCTCTCTTCCACCTTTTCAACCATCAATAACCCCAAGTAGAGTCCTGATTATTTATTCAGCTCTAAAGTGCCAAGAGACTTGGCTCACTAAATCCTATTAGGTTTCATAAGATCCATACACATTCTGTCTTTCTTCGGCTACAAATTACCAATATTCTTTCCTTAAGTCAACAGTTACTCTGTTCTCCAAGGACCAAGGAAGCTGGAATTGTCTGAACAGCAAACCAGGAGTAGAGACTTCAGAAACAGAGGCACCAGGAGCACACGTTTAAAACATGCTCCCACGTGCCTGTCATATGTGTTTAAGGAGAGACTCTCATTCGCCCTTCCCCACAAGTCTCTGGGAAGTGGTCTATGAGCTTTCCAAGTGAATCCAATTTCTCAGTGGCGCCTCCAAGTGGCAGCCAGCGTGAGTAACTCTCAGTAGCTTCTGGAACAAACTACCTTCAGCAGATGCAGCACTCACTGTGAGAGACAAAGTGGAGGTGACTCTTGGCAGCACAGCGGGGAGGCATGTCGGCACGTCGGCATTTGGGTGCCCTAGAGGTTTTCTCCTGTGGCTGGACTCACAACATAATGGGGGGGGGGGCGCCCTGTGGTCTGCTGCCTCACAGCCTGCAACTCCTTTTTACTGACTCTGGATCATTCTTTCTGACCAGTGGAAAGCAAATTCCCGCTGAGTCCTCTCGGCACTGATGATACAAAATTACTTTTTTCTAAAATTAAACTCTAAAGGCTTTTTCTCCATGCTTCCTATGGTTTTCAACCTGGATAACAACACACGGGTTATCTCCCTATGGTCCTCCATCCCCCTCCTCTGCCAGGCCCTAATACTTGATGCACTGTCATTATCACAGCTCACAGTGAGCTTCCTCTGCTCCCTTGGGATTCAAGCCCAGCATGTGGAGTTAATCTCTTTCTTGGTAGCAGTTGAACCTTCTTATCTCGGGAACTTGGTGCAGCCTTAAAGTCCCCTCATAGTGAAGCCGCATGGTAATTTTTTTTTTTCATCTTTTGAAAACCATGTAGAGTATGCCGAGAAAAACCAGGGAAGGTAGTGAGTCAGGCGCTAGGACAACGAAGTCCAAGTAAACAGCAGGCATGATGCGTCTGTCAAGAATCGGGTCAGAGGAAAAGCAAGAAGCCTGTGTGATGACGACTCAGAGGCACTTACACACTCTGGGCACAGGGGACTGGATTTTACCACATCAATGCTGAATTAACCTAGTTATCTTTCAATCCGACAGCGGTGTATTATATACCGGAAACAAGATTTTAGAACATCTTGATGATTTGGGTATGTCTTTAAACATCTACAGACAAGTGACAATGTAATAACCCTACACTCCTTGTATTAGGCACGGGTCATGAGAAGATGATTTTCTACTTATATTCTGTCCTTAAGCTTAAAAAATAAAGAAATATTTGTGTATTATAATTAAGATGTGCTTATTTTATTTTGTCTTTTTTTCATTGTAAAAATACTCTCCTTATAACAATTGAGATGTAATCTGAATAAGTTAATTAAATAAAAAAATACTCTCCATAATTTTTTTTACTTCATCTTATATTTAAAGGATATTATGAAGGTCTGGGTAAAAATGATCAGTCCATACTTAATTAAAAACATGTATTTCAGATTTTAGTGAATATTTAGGCCCTGTTGTCCCACAGAAAAGGTTATCTAGAGACATAATCTTATGAATGAATAAAGGGAATGCACAAAAATATACACTAAACTAAATGTGGAGTACAGGAGGAAGCTGTTTCTTTCATGATAGTCTTGCCTCAAACCAAGTCAATTTAATTATAAGACACCAGGCAAGTCCAAACTGAATAATAGTCTACAAAATGTTTTTTCAGCGGGTCTTAAGATACCTCTGAAATTGTCACAAATTAGAGACTATGAAAGAAACACAATTCTAGATGCAATGTTGTCTCCTGAATTGGAGTCAAGAAGAGAAAAAAAATTAACAGTATCTGAGTAAAGTCTGTACTCTAGTTCATAACAAGGTACTAATAAAGGTTGACTGACAAATGCATTGTGGAAGACATCATCTGTAGCAATAGCAATGTGGAAATATGTCATGATTCTCTGCATCTTATAATTGTGTAAATATTACACAATTTCAAAATTTAAAAATACATGTATGACTTTGATTCTGCTTCTAGTAAGTTAAATAACCAGGACCAACACTTCCAGTGACAAACACCAACCAAGTGATATAAAATACATAAGAACATCCATTTAGGGCCATTTGAGAGCTATGAAGAGGATAGAAATTAACATCTAAAGAGGTGCTGATACACTGTGACAAAGCTAGGACTGTGATGTGCTCCTGTCTCAAAGATATGGTAGAGAAAACTAAAAAACGCCTTTGACAAATATGCTGTATTAAGAGGGCAAAAGTTAGATTCTGAAACTTGAAGTGGTCAGGATTTAGTAAATTCCATGCATATTGGCCTGGTCTCCAAAGACAGGAAATCCAGGAATACATGTAACTGGAATTAGAGCAGCTGTTGTCAGGTTTGGCCCAGACTTTACTCATCTGAATGTCTCAGGAATTTAAATCTGCAAAGTGTTTAAAGATGATCCATGTTACTATGGCGCAACAGAAGCATCAGAAAGTGCTTGCCAGAAGATCACATCTCACTCCTTCCATTATTTCCACAAACACTATTCAAACATAGTTTTGTTACGCAGAGTAATCAGGCACGCGTGTGGATACAGACACCATCAATAAGAACCAGCTAGTAATTGGGCAACAAAATATATCCACGAAGACCAGACATTGAGCTATCAAACAAAAACTTCAAATAATTGTAACTTTGTACTCTAGAAATTAAAGACACAATACTGATAGATCCGACACAAATTACATTATTAAATTAATGTATTAGGCATTGTTTAATATGTGTATTGTATGTGGGTGTGGGTCTGAATAGATGCAAGAGGATATCGGATGGCCTGAAGCTGGAGTTACAGGCAGCGTGAGGCTGACCCAGGTGCTGGGAGTTGAACTCAACTCCTGTTTAGGAACAGTTATGTTCTCTTAACTACTCACCCATCTCTCCAGCTCCCTAAATTAAATGTTTAATAAATATAAAATTCCAATGGAAAATTAGTAACTCTAAACTCCTACTTGAAAATGAACCAAAGAAGTTCTAGAAATTAAAAATAATTGTAAACAAAATTAGATCTCTATAAACAGTTTCAATAGATTTTACATAGCTCTGGTCAGAAATTAATACACTAAAATATGCCATAATAAAATATCTACATAGATATACAAAAGAGAAAATGGACAAGATTACTGACTTCACAAGTGAGAGACACAAGTGTAAGGCACATAGTGAAAAATAGTCCTAATTTGTTTTTAATTGGGATTGCAGGAGAAAGGCTAGAAGAAGCAACACTTGTGGAACCACTCACTAAATTATATCTTGAACTGACAAACAACATCACTCTGCAGATGTGTAAAATGAAATGAAATTCCAATTTCAAAAATAAATTGATATAACCCAGAGTAGCACTTCCCAACAGAACTATGAAAGGTCAAAGATGCTCTCATCTGTGGAAGCCAGGGTGGTAGTGACTTGTCCTGCATACCTGCTACATACTTGGGATGTGACTAGTACAACTAAGCAAATTCTAATATGATTCGAATAAGCTGAGGTTCAATTTAAATAACCATAAATGGCTATTGATGTTAGAAACATGAAGTTGGAATGGCACTAAAATTCAAAGGCAAATAGAGACCCCTTCAAGAAAGTCAAAGACAAGACACCTTGAGGAACAGTTTGGGTAGCTCTGCTCTCTACATCAAACAATGGAAGTCAGAGAACAATAAAAAGTGATAAGACAAAATGATTACATCCTTAAGATTCTCTCCATAATAATTATACTCCATAATAATTTCTATCAGGTATCTGTTTAACACTGAAACTTTGTGAAAATGAATTCACATATTGGTCTTCAAATTTAAAATTATCTTCTCAAAGGAATTTTCCAGCTCATCTTGTGGGTCACCCACTCTACCCATTTCCCTTCTGACCCTTATATCATTGCATTTTATTTACTAGTTAATATATTTGTTTCTCATACCTTGCTTTCATATCTATTGATATTTTAAATACAAACATCTAAAATGCAAGTTTAGAATTTATACTAAAGTGAACCCTTTTAAAAGTAAAAGCTAATACATTAAGACAAAGAGTTATTTCATAGTCATTTGACATAGGATTAGGGTTGCTATTATCTAAAATTATTTAGAATATCCTAAAATGTTATATAATATATGAGAGGGAGACAGGAGGGGCATGGGTCAGTAGTAGGAGATGGTAAAACATGAGCAAAGTGCAATGTATGTGTTTATGAAAATGTCATAATGAAACCCACTTTTGTATGTTAATTTAGAAAACCAAAATTATGTTACTTCAAAATACAAATATGTTTGGAAAATTTGCTATATTATGCTCATCAATTAAAGAGCTTCAATGTCTTAAAGATTAATTGACCTATTCAAGGTCCTACAAAGAGCTGGCCTCTAATAAGAACATACGCTCCCCTGTATGTGTGTGAGACCATGAGCTGTCGGAATCAGGATTCTTTGTAGAAAGAGGCCTTTTTTTTTTCTCCTAAAAAGTAGCATGTGTCACATAGGAAATGCTATAAAATAAGGAGAAAGTCTAGGAGAAGCCTGGATTTAAGTCTTATTCTTAAATCCTATCATTCTACTGTAAGTATTTTAGATAACCCTCTGTTCCATATTTCAACTTTGTGACTATAAGAAATAAAGTGACTTAAGGAGACATGTACAGAGAAATCAGAATGACCTCTTCTTAGTCCTTGTCAGTGAGTGGCGGTGTAGAGGAAGGGCTGTCATCCAGCGAAACAGCCGCCATCTTCATCAGATCAACTGTGCCTGCTGGCGAGCCACTGTCACCTTTGGGCTTCCTCACTATTGCCACTCTCCTTGAAGGAGGGAGTAAGGAGGGCCAGTAGACCCTCCCCTGAGTTTCTAGCTGTTCCTGTTAGCCATGTGTATGCAATTATGTCTTAACTGTAAGTGGCCTTTGGGTCCTCAGCATGCGCTATGATATATTATATCATAGGGGATGTTAATTGAAAGGGGGTCTGGTCTATAAGAAAACCATCCTGCCAGTTGAGTGAAGCTTTCCAGTGTGGTTGCTACAGAGTCTCCTCCCATGCTTCTGCAAGTAACTTCTCACCAATAGTCTGCAATTCCAATAAACTAAGGTTTGGTTCCTACTGGTAAACTTTGATAGACTCATAGTAGAGTGGTATGCCATTAAGACCTTAGGAAGTGAAGAGAGGTGTTGTCCCTCTTTCTCTTCTTCTAGGAAAGGCATCCTCTATCTTTTCAGTGCATATTGTCTTAGCTTGTAAGGCTACAGCCAGTTAAAGAAACTAATGAGCCTTGGTTGATGCTTCCATTTCTGCAAGCCCCCTGGGCCCAGGTCAGTTGACTCTGTTGGTCTTCTTGTGGAGCTCCTGTCACCTCTGGGCCCCTCTATCCTTGCCCCTACTCTTCCATAAAACTCCTTATGCTCTGCCTAATGTTTAGCTGTAAGTCTCAGCATCTGTTGCATTCTGCTGCTGGGTGGAGCCTCTCAGAGGACAGCTATGCTATTCAAGCATAGCAGATTATCATTAGTAGTGGCAGGGGTTGGCTCTCTCCCATGGGGTGGACTTGACCTAGACCCCCTTCACATATATAGCCAATGGGCAACTTAGTCTTCATGTGGGTCCCCTAGTAAGCAAAGCAGGTGCTGTGTCTGACGTGGACTCTCTTGCCTGCTTTTCGATCAGGAGGAACCACTGGGCAGGCTGCTTTGCCTGGCCTCAGTGGAAGAGGATGTGCTCATTCCTGATGAGGGTTGAAGTGCTGGGGTGGGCTGGGGGAGCTCCCCTTTTTGGAGAAGTAAGGGAGGGAAGAAGGGGAAAGATGGAGGGAGGGTAGGGCCAGGAGGAGAGGAGGGAGGTAGCTATTATCAGGATGTAAAGTGAATAAATAAAATAAAAAGAAACAAAAGAGTATGATCTGTGGATCCTAGATTTCAGAAAGAAATCACACAATATTTATGTCATGAAAGTGGAGTGGTCCAAATGAAGGAAACTGAGGAGGAAAACATGAGCTTAGTAGCCAGTAGTAATGAGATAGTGAGGAATAACTTCAAAGTGTATTATGTATCTGTATGATGTCTCTATAAACCACCCCCCTAAAAAGCTAGAAATGAAACAAAACAAACAAGCAAATGAACGTTTGTTTGTTCCTGTTGGCAGGCCGAATTGATGTAAATGTCCAAAACCATCCATGGTACAAGGTGGGCAGGAGGAGGGACACTCACACAACTGTGCATTACATATTGACCTAGGTGTACTTCATACTGCTCAATGGCCTTCAGAATTGGACCATTTCTTAAAAGGAGAATAACAGGTTGCAACATTAGATTAATTATTAGTTCTAGTTAAAAACTGAAAGAGATAAAAAAAAATACAATTCAACTCACATACACATATTCTCTCTGTACACTACACTGGTCTCTCTTTTGGACAAACCATCCATGAATTGGCTACCTCTGGGCACAAAGCAGGTTGAACTCCTTGTCTTCAACTAAATCTTTGCTGTGTGTACCATTTGGACTGGGTTCTCCGCCACAGATGTTATTATTGTTTAAACATAGAATTTGAGATAGAGTAAGGGTACTGTTTTGAATTTGTTGAGTTAAATTGCCAAAGAGGAGTCTGGTAGACTTGTGTCAAAATTCAAACTTCTTCCTCAGGGTACTTAGAGGCAATTTGGATTGGCTATGGTAAGGATAACACAATGGGAATGTGGGTTTTCAGGAACTCTGTGTGAAAGACAATATGATCCTTGGATATTGCACTGGGGAGAAAATATCAGACATGGGAACAGACTGCCTCCCATATAGCAATGTTTCTGTTTTGACCTTGTGATGCTGCAAAAATGATATGCATTCAATAGAAATATACTTTCCATCTGGATCTTTTCCTGGGGCTAGCAGTATGTAGGACATTTCGTTCCTGTGAGGCCTAAGAGCCTTAGCTACAGCTCTCCATCAGCTCTGTGTCACAACGAGAAACAAGTACTCTGCTGAAGGCTGTGTGTCTAGGGCACTGTGCTTTCATATCTCATGTCTTCAAATTGCTCATCTCTGTCTCCTGCTCTCACATATCCACACTGTTTTAGTTTCGATAGAGTCATCATCAAATTGCATGAGCAAGTCAACCCTTGGTTGTAAAATGGACTTTGTGTTAGATATAGTTCCTCAAGCCAGACTAGTAGAATTTTTATGAGCATATGTAAGATAGGTTACAAAAAGCTGAGATATCTGGTAGGTTGGTCAATTAGATATATTAGCCATGTAATGATATTTTTATCTTGTGATGGATGTTTTAAGATATAAGCCCATGGGCAGCTCTAAGAACAACAATGCCCTCACGTTCATTTTATCACAAGAAAACACGTTAACTATCTGTAGGTTTCCTAATTCAAGGGCACAGAGAATTTAGGCAACTGGATCAAGAACTCAAAACTAGCATCATGGGAGTCATAACTTAGATCCATGGCCTAAAACTAATGAGTAAAAACTAGAATAACATCTCTAGGACCACACCAAACCAAAACAACAAAACCAGTACAGGGCAACTGAACACTCTTGAATTATGTATGTTTGCATGTAACTGAGAATGTAAGCACCTGTGCATGACCTTTCAGGATGACTTCGCCAAATGGATCAGGTCATACTATGGCCCTGCATGGTGGCTGCAAAAATGTCTACAAACCTGACATGATTTCCTTTTACATGGCTTATGTTTTTGTACTGCTTTGGGTTTGTTGTTGTTGGCTTGTACTTTTGCTTTGCTTTGTTTTGTTTTGTTTTGTTTACAAATCCTCTCCTTTGTCTCTATCCTCAGATTTTACATGCAGGCTGTAAAATTTCTTTAGGTCTCTAGCTTTTCTCTAGTCACCAGCAACTGTCATTATTGGGAAAGTCTCTTCAGCTGTAAAAATCAATCACTGGCTTCCCAGCTAAACTTGTTCCCTTGTCTCTGATCTTTATTGGGGAGAGGAGACACATGAAGGTAGTTAACATTCTAATCACCTTGGGTTTTCTTTTTTATTTAATAACACATTTAAATCTACTTCTGCTAAATTCCATTTTAAAACCTCCCTGACATTAATTACTGATATGTTCATGTCTTCCTGACAGAGCTATTTTACAGTATTTAATGCCGCTTCTCCATCTTACCTCTCCATTTTCTAAAGGGTGGATCTTGGAATAAAATGAAGTGCAGATGACCTCATCGTCCTTGGCGTAGGATGGCGGTCCAGTGCGGGGATAGATATTGTAGAGGGTCAGGCACTCTGTGTCTGTCACTGCATGATACTGCCAAGGCTTGTACTCCACATCATCCAGGGAACGTTCCAAAATCCAGTTTCCAGGCCGAGGGGAGTTGGCTGCTTTCACAATCACGTAGGCAATCTGGAACACCTGGGGGTGAGTGACAACAGCATGGCTTTGAGTTCTAAGTGCTCTCTCTTAGGTATGCCAAGTAGAAAGGTGGCCGCTACGTAAGAGTTCATTGCAGACTTTGTTTCATAACTCAATTGTGTTCTGCAAAAATAATTTTAGTGTTGCATGTTCATATTTAATAGCATTTTGCTGAGACAAGCTGTGTCATTTTGACAACCATGACTTTGAAAGCAATGAGTAAAGAGCAGAGGTCTCTAACAGCTCATTAGCATTGCATTGCCTAGTTTGAAAAGTTCTCTTATAGCATCAAGATGAAAAACACTGCATACCAGTTTTCTTACCTCTATATTAGAGTCAAGAAACTAGGTGCTAAAAATAAAACATGACTCTTTAAATCTACTTAATCCTCAAAGATGTAGACTTTGCCTATGACATCAGAAACAACATAACAATTCAGGGGCACATCTCTGTGCTCAAATCTTGGGTCCAGCATTAGTGCAAACCTAGGAAGATTATTTTTTTCTACCTGTAGCTTCATTTTCCATGAATTAAGGTCAAGAATAAGCACATCCCCAAGACACCACTGAATTAAATGAAGCATTGCACACAGAGTACCTGGGAAAGCCCTTAGAGTAGATATCAAGTAAGTGTGGAATTCTCTGCATCCTCACAGAGAAAACATGGAGTAGATTTTCCAGGGACATGCAGAAAAGTGATTGAAACTAGAACATATTAAGATGGGTGTCTCTCTGCCTTCTCTTTATAAGAAGCAGGCCAGTCATGTCAGGGAAGGAAGAGGCATCATTGCCACAGCTTGACAGGGTAAATAGTAGACAGAGGGCAGAGGAAGCAGTGACCTTCTACCTTCAAATCTGCATACAATTTAATGAAAGGGAGACAGTGGAGGAGAGAGAGAGATCCAGAAAATAACGTCCAGACATTATAAAGTGACATTTCTGGGTAGTAGCCTAGGAAGAAATATAGATGAAACCTAGATAAAAGTATCACCCTCTAGAATGGAAACCACAAGTGAGCGAAAGTAGCAGTAAAGTGATACGATGATTTCTATTGATAAATCCTATACCATATTGGGGTCTTGACAGCTTTAAGGTCTGGATAACAAACCAGGTGATTGGTTTATCCAACAATGTGATTGAAAGCCCTACTGTGTCATAGAAGAAACCCTGAAAAGAACATCCTAGAGAAACTAACTTGACCATTTGAGCTCTATGAAGTCTCACATAGTATCTGGGTGATACTTACAGAGAAGGAATTTTAAAATACAAAACAAAAAAAAATTGATATGGAAGAGGTAATATAGAACAGAGCTGTTTCTGGAAGATGTTTCCTTGAAGGTGGGCATGCCATGTGTGCTGAGAAAAACACAATGCCTCAAACGGTCTAAATTAGAGCTGGTATGCACTGGCTAGGCAACGCTGTGGGAAAGCTGCTGGCTAAAATGCTGAATTCCTTCTGCTGGAAAAATCACTATTGTCCACCCATTTTAAGGCCGTCTCTGGAGAACATCAGGCTAAACCCAGCAAGACAAAGAAGAGCCAAGATGTGTATTCTGTTCAGAAAGGGTTCGTGCCATTCTCCTCTAATGAATGTATATAAAGGGGAAATATTTATGATGGATCCCTCCCTCCCCTCGCCCCCCCCCCCGTGTGTGTGTGTGTGTGTGTGTGTGTGTGTGTGTGTGTGTGTGTCTGTGTGTGTGTGTGCCCAACACTGATGTTGAGAATCTTGCTTAACTACTCTCCACCCAATTCATCAAGGCAGAATCTTTGACGCAACCCAGAGCTTACAATATGGCTGATCTGATGAACCACTTTACTCCAGGGTTGTCCTGTATCTGCCTTCAATTGCCAGACTTAGCAGACTCCCATGCCCAGCCAAATTGAAGTACAACATTTTGGTATGGTGCAAATTCAGCATTTATTATGTGGAGCTGAATAATCAAAATCACTCTAGCATCTGTATCCCTTTTCTTCATTTAGCTCTGACTATTCCTGTTGGCAGGAGCTTGAGTCTCAGCTAACACCATGGCAGACATGACTTGGTGGAAACAAGGTGTACGTTTCTCTCTCCTGCTCCTCTTACTCAACCATGATGGTCTAAGAAAAGTAAGTAAGCTCTTTAACATGCCACTCCCGAGTATTTCTTCCCCAAAGCCAACCCAATGAAGAAACTGTGAGATAAGGAAGACAACGTGCTGGCTCCCCTTCGGAAAGGAGAATGTATCTGCTGCACAAATATTGGAGTTGATAGCTTTCCTTCTAGAAAAAAAAATGTGCAGAGATCTTTTTGAAGATATACAAAAATAAACGATGATAAAACATATGAGAGATCACAGTTAGTCCATAAGAAAAATAAGGATACACGGATGTTATAGATAAGGGCACATGGAGGTTATAGATAGGGGAGTTTGGTTAGCAAGCAGCTCTCGGCAAGCAGGTAGAGGGACAGGCCAACTTCTCCTAGGGATGAGATATTGATTTATGATTCCAGAGCTTCTGTGTTGGCTCTGGAATAATAGATGAATACTTTTTAAACAAAATATCTCAGAACCTCATTCTATAATTCAATATAACAGCCAGTATCAAGCACCATGAAAAAGCAGTCACTACCTTTTAAAATATCAAAAGAGCGCTATTTCAAAACAATATCCTTCTTTCATTTGTTTTCTATGAACTCTTCTACATCCCGTGCAACATTAATTAAGCTTGTTGGCATGTACTATTATAAATAAACTTCTTAAAGTGTTGTAAATAGCGTTATTGAAAAAACACAATGAATAGAAGCATTCTTTGAAGGCTTCAGAGAGTGAATGTGAAAGTTTTAAGAGATTTTCTAAGTACTCCACATTTTCAATGTCTTGAACAGAATAGCTCTTTAGTGTTGTCTGTGACATTTTTATTAACTGTCTCTTCTGTTTTCAGTAGTGTTAATACCATATTCCTGGGAAACAGAGGCTCAATCTGTTACAGCGGGAAGCTATAGCAAGGAAAGCAAACATCTCACTATTTTAAGACCTATTAACTGCCCCCTTGCCCCTCGGGCTTCAATGACCATAACATATCCACATGACCTGCAATTGTTCTTTATTTGTTGGTTGGTTATTTTGTATTGTTTTGTTTTGTCTTTTGTTTGGTTTGCTCATTTTTTATTTTTTTACTTTTGGTAGGAGGGTCTTTTTTTTTTTTTTTTTTTTTAAACAAACTTAGTGCCTGGAGAAAAGACTCAAAATAAGTTTAGAAATAACACTGAATATCTGAAATTATCTGTAACAAATGGAACTTTCTAGTTCCTACTATGCTTGCCAGGCTCATTCAAACATGTAGCAGACAATCCTGTAATTACCTTATCTGTTACAGTGTAGAACTTGATGTCCTTTCTCCAGTAATTGGAGTATTGCTGATGCTGTTTCGTTTATCATGCAGGTGGCAAAAGGGACCCTTTGGGAGGACCTCTCAGCCCAAGGATGTTTAGGACACACAACAAGCATCCCAGCAAGATATTCTTCCGTGCCATGGCCAAAATAATGAGATATCATCCACGCTACCTCAAGTAAGTAACCTGGGACTTGGAGAACTCTGGGTGCTGCCCGGTGCTGGTTAACTGAGCTCTCACATGCAAACTATAAGGTATGGTGAGTGCTGAACACGAGCTCCAATGTGTGTGTTGCAGAGGGCCTTCTTTAAGAATGACTTCTAGGACTTGCACAGTTCTCCTTTCTCCTAGTACCTTGATCCTCACAAGGATGCAACCAAAAAGTACTGTGTCTGGTATATTCTAGACAGTTTGAGCATCACTTCTAAACAGTTTTTTAAAAAATCAGGACAAGGGCTAGAAAGATGGCTCTGCAGCACCTGTTGTGCACTGTGGACCAGTGTTCTCATCCCAGTTCTCACATAACAACGTAGGCATCATGGAAATGCTGTAAGAAGAGCTCAGACATGCTCTTCCGGCCTCTACATACAAAGAGGTGTGAGTACCTACCCCTCTCATACACACACACACACACACACACACACACACACACACACACACACAAGCACATGCATACCCCCGCACATACACAACACACAAAAGAATAAAATCAGTGTGTGTGTCTTTTCTAAAAAGAACCAGGGTGAATATGGTGCCTTCAGAATGGAACAAGGTCTTTTCTTTAAACTCTTCATAAAGGACAAATAAATCAATTAAGCCCCTGGCGGGAAGGAGCAGTGCAGTTCCTTGAGGGAGGACTTGATCCAACTCAGTCTCCTCTGAGTCTTCTTCCCTTGTTCATTACGAGACTAGCAGGTGCACATCTAATTTCTACCCTAGTTTGCTCACTGCTTCCTTCCCTGCACTGCTGTCCACTGGAGAATTATGGCCAGCAGTTGCCAGCAGGGATCTCTGCAGATGCTAATACCTACTTTGTCCACGCTACGCATCTTAACATTTCTAGCAGCTGTAAAACACTCTCAATAGCACAAGAGCTATATTTTGAAAACTCATCTGTATTTCTTGCTTTGATGCGCTCCATGAGTCTGATTGCGTTACTTGTCCATCTTGTTTTAAAGTGATAAGTGTGGCCTAATGTGAAAACCAGAAAGGATTATCACAAGTATGAATTCCCAAGTTTTGGGAAGAATATAAAAGGCTCAAACAGGTATCTATGTTTCTCAGCTTGAGTTGATAGGTGTGGTTTGTGTGTTTATCACTTGTCTCATCTTATGACCATTAAAGGAAAATTAAGAAACAAAACTAAATCTAATAATAGCAAAGAGGAACGAATGAGGAAAACTCAACCTTTTACGGGAAGAGTCATGAAAATTGTTGAAGGAGAGCAGAGGCTACAGCCCAAAGACCTCAGTGGCTGCTGGGAAAGGCCAGAGCCTTGTAGAAGGAGAATTGACAGAAGCAGAAGCCTAGCATGGGCTGAGTACGTAACTCAGTGCAAGTCTATGTATAACACAGATGTAATACACATTTCTCCCACCTACAGCATACAGGACCAGGTTCTTACACATACAAATGTCTGCGTTAAAGTCAGACACCATGTTTAGAAGGTTTTAAGTGAGGCTTTAAAGGTCAAAACAAAAACCTTATCCTAAAAAGAACCACAGCCATTATATTCTAGGTGAGCTGTGTTTTTATTTATCTATTTAGTTCACTCAGGAAAGCCAGTATGACATAGCAGGGAGCTTCAGAGGAATGTACTGGCCCATGCATTCAGTCTTCAAACAAACTTATTTCTAATAATTCCACATACTAAAGTGATTTATAATTGTCAGTCATTATACTGTGTGCGTAGGCCACTTACGGCCCCTCCTGCAACTGTGTGAGCAATGCTGAGCATGAACTGATTGAAGTTGCAGGTAAGCAGCTGTACCATTCTGCCTCAGGGTAAGTGGCTCGGCCAGGTCACAAGAGGATCAGAAACACTCTGCTCTTAATTAAACCAGATGCTTAATATGTTCATATTGCACTCATGAAATTACTACATTTGAAAGTGAATGTACCACCACCTGAGATTTTCCTAAGACACAGTAATCTGACTGAATGACGAATGACAATTCTGTGTGTGAAGAGAAAGATTGCAATTATTTGTTGAAATTGGATTTTTTTAATAAAGGGTTTAAATCAGTGGGTAACTTTTCAACAGACAGTCTTGAAGGACTTTGTTGCCTCATTCTACAAGAAGCAAACTCTTTACCTCTAGTTGAAATAAACGAGTTACTTTTCAGCTCTCTCCATTAATATACAGTTAGCACACAATTCCATACAGTAACATGCAATTCTATTTATTTCATTAGAAATACTAGATAGATTTTCCCCCCAGGTTTGGACAAGCTTATCATAAAGTTAACTTCTAAAACATTAAAATCTGAGTAACTAAGAACACATAAAAATCAAAGTACCCTGAGTGGAAGGATACACTTTCAGATGCCAAGAGGCTCCATGGGCTATGATGCTATTAAGCATGGCCTGTTTCTCTTTATCATAAAGGCAGATCTACCCAAGGACTCTATTTCTACCAGTGCCCATAGATGGCCATTGGTATCCCCAAAGTAGAGAGACCACAACATTTCTATAGTATGTTAGAAGCATGGCTCACCACCTATGTACTGGTCATAGTGACACAGTGCAACTCAATTAGAAGTGTAAGGTGGGCCTTTGTCAGGGACTGTGGTAGTGTGCAAACAAAACCACAAGAGACAGCAACAGGGGAAGGAGTGTGAGGCCCTACACTGGGCAAATTATGGGAATCCTCAAATAAGTAAATAAATAAACTTCAAGGAAGCTAAAAAGGATAGTTTATAGATCAGGAGAGACTTGAGAGATTTATCCAAATAAATGCAATATGTATCCTCACATGCATTGCAGTGAAACTAGGCAGCCATCCAAAATGAAACAACAATGAAGTCTGGGTGAGACTTCATCCTTATTAATATTAAAATTAAACAAGTAGAAATATTTTGCATGATTATGGTTTTACTTACCAAAAACAAAAACAAACAAAAAAAACAAAAACACCCAAAAATCAAGTTTCATCTTTCAGAGATATAAAAGGAAACAATCACCTAGAAAGAGATGTATAAATTTGGTTCCAAATAATCTCGGGGGCTCAGTGTCAGATGTGGCTAAACAGTAGTGCTGATGGGCTTACTAAATCAGTGTGCTTGCTGTACAAGGGTGTGGATCTGAGATCAAATCCCCAGCAACTCTGTAAAAGTCAGACCTGGCCACAAGTGGAAATGACTCCCTGGCTGGTTGGCCTAGAGGAGACAGTGAGCCTCAGGCTCCCTGAGAAGCTCTACCTCAAGGAAATAACAGGAAACAGGGGAGAGGAAGACCCTAGTGTCTTCTTCCTGCCTCCACATGTAAATACTAAAGGACACATATCTTCACACACACATACACACGCATACACAGAGGAACACATACATGCGCACACACATAAACACACACACACAGACACACGCACAGATACACACACGCGCACACACACAGACACACGCACAGATACACACACATGCACACATACATACACACATGCACACACACATGCACACACACATGCACACACACACAAATAAAAATAAGAATAAAAAAACATGACATGAAGGAAGCCTTGAGTTAATTCTTATAAGGAGTGGGCACTCAGTCCATCCACACTCACGCTGCTCTCTACGCTTTTGTGTATATTTGGGTTTTTTTTTTCACAATTAGAATAAAAGGCTTACTAATATATCTCATTTTAATAAACAAATATTTCTCTTTCACACAACAATATTACCACTGGCAGTAATTTAGTGCTTGTTCCTAAAGTGCAAACGTTTAATGCATTTTCTTAATTACCTTGATAAATTAGCTCGGCATTTTCAGTGACTGTACTGCATTCAGAGACCAGGAAACGTGTTTTAAGAATTATCAACCCCAATAGCATTGTTGGCCGTAAGGTCTCAAAGTTTTAGCCCAGCCTTAATAAAACTAGTAGCAAGAAGAAGTAGAATGCAAATTGGAGCTAGCACAGTCTCCCCTCTCCCCACCCCTCCCCCCACCCTTCCCCCCACCCCCATCCCACTCCCCTGCCCCAACCCCCATCCCCGCTTATTAACACATCCAGTCGCCCATGCTTCATTAAGTTGCTATCGTTTTTAACAATGTTAGCTGCGGGGGAAATGCAGGCAAACATTTTTCTTGTCTCTAGCACTGGCCTCGACATCTCCTCTCTGTTCACGGACTCCTTTCTCATCTGAAACAATCGACAGTTTCAAACCATTGACCTGCCTCCTGTGAGGAAGCCATTGGCTCAGCATGGCGTTCACACCAGCTACTGGTAAAAGAGCAGGTGGGCCAAGTCGTTGCCAGAGCATGCCCTTCCAGTCAGTGTAGCCCTAACGGAGAGCAATATTGGTGTAAGTCACAGACCATCAAAACTGCAGAACTGCCCGGCCTTGCCTTGGTTTTTGTGCTTCTACAGGGAGCAGGGTAAGGACAGCCTACGTGTTCTCCAATAGTGACATTACAGAGGGAATGAGTCACTGTAGTTCAGGGCATTTGGGGAACAGCGGGAAAGGTCTGCACTGATGAGAGGAGTTAAAAATTGAGTGTTAAGGGCGCAGTATGAAAAAAATCAAAGACAGTGGAGACTTTTTGGTGTTCCTTCATGAATGCTTCCCACGAGCCAGTCATGCAATACTCAGCCAATTTGCCTATTGCAAATGAAGCAGCACAAGCTATTTTCAGAATTATTTGTTTCTCTACTGTTGTCTTTCTTTACAGAGGTCGTAAAGTAAACGTTGTCCCTATTTAATTACGGGCAGCTTGAGAATCACCAACCAACTCTAGTATAAGCAACTTTAGACAGACACCAGGGACCTGGTTGGAAATTATATTACTTTTCTCCACCTTCATGTTCTTTGAAATATCTACAGATTTTCCTTGTGCTTCTCTGTTCTCCAACTTTCTGAGTCTTTCTTTCTCTTTGGAAACAAAGGGGGTATTTAATTTCTGAGCATAGTGGCTCATAGCTGCAATCTCAGCACTTGGGAAATTGAGGAAGAAGGATTGTCACGCATGTCAAGTTATCTTGGGCTATACAATAGATTTCCAAGCAAACCTGGTACATATTGAAACACTACCTCAACATAAAGAGATATTTAAATTTTAGTGGATTTTGAGGCTACATCATACCTTGCTAATTCAGCTCTTTGCCTTGAAGGGAAAGCACACAGCAGAAGACACAGTACCTAAAGGGCAAGCATACCCCTGCATTGCACTAATAAGTACGGATCCCAGACCTAGAGGATTCCAGAAGACAGCACCAACCCGGGTTCTCGCTAAGCTGAGACAGCTGTGGTGGGTCCTTGGTTTAAGTTTTCCAAGCAAAAGTGTATAAATAGCCTTTTCTTTGCCTATCTCCCAATAGCCTTTTTTCTTTGAGAAAAATAGGATTCAATGACCACCTCTTGGCAGCATTTGGGCATACATAATTTTGTTTCTTTTAACAAGAACTATTTGAGATAAGTAACAAATGAGAATAACTTTTTTTTTTTTTTTACTTTAGTATCATAACTAAAGCTTTCTAGTACAGTCAAATGGGAACTAGAAAAGAAGAAAATGAAATCTCTGAAGGTAACAAGAGAATGATTTCTAACTGAAATCTTCCCATATTGGTTAAGATTATCTTAAATCATGGCCATAAAGTCCCTCCCCCCAATAAATAATTTTGGAGATTTTTTTTTTGTGGTCCAAGTGTCCTGTTTTGAGCTTTCTAACATCCCTAGACATAGTTAATTTGTAGAAAAGCATCTCTAGAAAAGTCCTATACTCAATTCCATCTAAAGTAGTACAAAATATGGCTCTTGAACTGTGATACTAAAATCATTAACCACTCCCCCCCCCCCCCCCCCACTGCCAATGAGTCCAAATGTTTAGAAGCAAATCTTTAAAACAGAAACACATCTCTGGGACATCGTAGTATTTCCCCTGGCATGGAAACAAGCTTTGATTCATATGTGAAAACTAGGGCAGGAATCATAATGTTAGGGCATTGTGAACAGTCTGGCTCACACCCAACACTAAGGTTGCAAGACTACCATCATCCCCAGCAAGGAAAAGATGGCAGCAGAGCCCATAAATATATTTGGAGAGAAAAATCACAAATGGAAATACAGCACAAGTCTCACTGTCATGATATAAAACCAGGACTCTGTTCAATGGAACCCACAGCAGACAGCTGAGAAATGACTAAACCTAGGAAGGATGAAAGATGGAGACACAGCTTCCATGAGCCCTGCCTGCCCTGGTAGGGTGGGCATCGCTTTTGTGCAATAAACACAGGCAGTCTCTGAAACACATTTTACATGAGTGTTGTACCAAGTGTTGTAGCATCCTTCCTCACTCAGCATCTGACATTACTAACAGCATACTGACAGAAATGAAGCTGCATAGCTACCAAAGTTCTCCAGTTAATCCTTTTCACATCTGGATAGGAAATTCTGACGTTTGAATATATGTGGGGAAAGGTCATAATTTCAATTGCAGATGTGATTGATATGGGCATTTTAGACACGTGTTAGTGCCTAAGGGATAACTGCAGATCAGGCTTTGAGAGCTGAACATAAATGAAATTGCTTAAATGTGAACAGGGTACATTGGAATGGCCTTATTCTTGGTCAACAAAAGTACATTCAAATATGGATTAGGGTGACTCCCAAATTAAGTATGGTAAGAAGGACCATTGTATATGAAATCAAATCTACTTGGAGATTACTGGACTCGTTTTTTGCTTTCTACGGTACCAATTATAGAATCTGCAGCCTCAAATGTGTTCAGAATGGTGTTTTAATTAGTTCCCTAATCCACTTGTTCTGCAATTATTGAATAACACATTATTTACTGTGGCAGCCTATAGCCTAGCTGTTGAAATGCAGGGATAAAGTCAAAATCCTTTCCTCAGTGGAGTTATGCTCTAGAAAAAGAAGCAGCATGCCAGAGCTGTGGTAGAGCCCATTGACACGGTTTTCAGAAGCCAGTGTGAGCATCCCTCATCAAGGCTGTGTCCAATGATATTGCAGGAGGTAGTGTGCCATCAGCCACTGTAGGAGTATTTGCCTCACTGGCGGGGGGGGGGGGGGGGGCGGGGGGGGGACAGGTGCTAAAAGTTTAATTCAGGGCTTTGCTATCCCCTGGAGAGACAGTTGATCCACACTGGCCAGTGTGCTACTGAAACGACAAACAATGTAAATAAGCAAGTAATGGAATTTTAGGGAGAGGTTTCTTAACATAGTCACAGAAGCTTTTTTTTTTAATGGCATTTGAGCAAAGACCTCAATGACACAATGGGCGAAAGTATATCTTAATAAACAGCACTTAAGGACAAGGTCAGAGAAAGAATGGAAGGCTTGATGTAAGAATACATTTATTGCATCCCAAGAAATCAGAAAAAAAAAAAAAAAAAAAAACCAGACAGCAAGCAATATGTAGTCCACGGTGAGGACCAAGTCCCAGGGACACACGGAAGGTAAGTAATTGGGTCTATACTGATTGGGATGCTTGCTACCTATGTGTGGGCACTGAAAAGAGAGGTGACAGAATCTAATAATGTCTTAATTGGTTATTCTGACTACTCAAGGGCAAGTGGGCTGCAGACCCACATGTGGAAGTGAGTTGGACATGAGTCTCTTCCTCGTGCCCTGGTGAGAGAGAGATGGTGGCTTCAATTAGAATGGGGTGATATAAGGAATGGTGTCAGATGCACTCATGCTGTATCTTGCAGGTAGTCTTTGAAGGATCTGTTTGAGAAGTATGAGGAGAAAATGATAGTCGGTGGTTACTTACAGAGTCAAGGGCTGTACAGCTAGGTTACTATGGATATACTTAGTGGAGACACTGAGGAAGGCAGCTGAGACTAAGCTTTGTGGTGCTGGACAAGACAGTAAGTGGAGCTGTTCAGTGGCAAATCAATACAATATATGTTTTGTCATTTGGACAAAGTTTTAAACTTTGTATTCCTTGAAAACCTGTTCTCCATCTGTACAGTGGAAATAGTGATATTAATTCTTTTATGCAGCTCAGAAGAATGGGATACATTTGAAATGCCTAGAGAGAGCTTGACTTACACTAATCCGCATTTAAGTAAGCTGTTACAATCAGCAATGGCTTATCTGTCTCCTTATTGACAGATAGGATTAAAGTTATATTTTTACATAATCTTTAAAGGGAAATTTATGTTAGGTTGGAAAATGATCCACGTTGAGTATATTTTTAACTGAGAAAGAGAGATTAGAATTGTCAGTTAGTATTTATTAATTGGAGACACGGTCTATCTAGGTCTGAACTGACTGTCATCTTTAATTTTTAATTTACTTACCAATAACATTATGGTTGCATTTAGTTTTGTTGAACTTTTCAAAACTATTGTAATAAATGGAGAATAAAGAAAAGAAAATTCCAGTGTAAATTTTGTTTTTTTTTTTAAATATTTATTTTCTTTCTTTTTTTCACTAAATAGTAAAGAAAATAAAATTTTAAAAAAGAAAGAAAGAAAACATGTTTCAAGTGCAGTGATAGAATGTATTTTAAATGTGTTTAGCTATGGACGGGCTCACTTATCTAGGAAGTACATGTTGATGCTCCCCATGATAGGAGCAGACACCGTGACTGAACAGGTTCTTGAAGTTGAACTAAGTCTGTGTCACTTACATTGTTCTCACATTTCAGATAAATCACAACTCTGACCTTCTCAACAACTGTTAAACAATCATGTTGTATCTGTTCCCAGAATCTAATAAATACTGGAAAAATAAATGAGACATGGAAAAGTATTATCAAATGCACATACATTTTCACACTTATCGGTGTTGTATATTTTTTCCTATCTCTAAGCCCAATCATGTAGGAGTTATTTCCTTTCAAGTATACAATGTTACCTTGCTAAGTTCTCATTGTATTGTTAGGGGTATTTTGATATTGATATATGTCTTAAACCCCAGCTGTGTGGTATATAGTTTTAATAAGTTTATGATAAATCAGCTCTTTCCAGGACATTGTCTTAACTTCATAACCTTTATTTCTTATGTCTGATAAGGATGAATAAATCATGTAACAAGAATTAAATTCATTTACTATGTTTTCAGAAAGTCCCTTGTAAAATATTGAGTGCAGAATTCTACATAATGATTTGAAACAAGGAAGGCCATTAAATGCCACGCTGCTATGGAAACACTCAAGTCTTTGGTGTGATTATTGCAGAGACGTTAAATGTTCTTTCTCAGCAAAATCAACAAATCACACTGAAAGAGAAGAAATCGGGATTTAATTGTCTGGAAATCGTCTTGACTAATTCGGATCGATAACAATAGTTCCCCCGTGTCTTTCTGATGTTCATTCTGTGGCAATTAGTTTCCCAGACCATTTTTACCAGATTCCCCAGGCTGTATGTCTTTCTATGAGTGTTTACACTGACCAATGAGGACACTAACGCAGTAACTCCGCCCAAATTGTTCTCAGATGGCCTCAACACAGACAGACATTTGGGCAGCCAATAAATGATGTGAAGTTCTACCTATAAATGCAGTTATAGGGTAATAATGCTTTTGATAACTCCAAAGTTTTACCTAGACATAAAAAATTAAGATTATTTTACATTAATTTTTAAGTGAGTCTATGACAAATGGTAAGAACAGTTATGTGAAGAACAGAGAACTCCTCGAGGCTTTTAAATTCTGAGGCTTGCATAGGAAAATGCATTGAAAAATGTCTGCTTGGAGTCTGCAGGGCAACCTGTGAAAATGGGAGGTGGGGAAGACATTGGACTAGGCTCTGGGTACCTTGCTTTCCAATTATTAACTGTTCAGCGGGAGGCTTACTGTCTGTAATGCAAATGTTCTCGTTTGTAATATCATCTTCCCTGAAAAGTTGAAAAAAAAATCCAGATGGCTCATGGATTCATGTAAGACATTTTGTCCACTGTACAGGACAAAACAGATTTTCAAGTAGTGTGTACAGCAGCTCCCCAATGCCAAAGACGCCTCTTGCAATTCTAGACATGAGCATGCACATTTACATTTGTATGATAAAATTATAATTTATGCAAATAGTAAAATAGCTCATTTACTACCTGACTCTTTTTGACTTATCATGAGCCTTTAACTGATGACATATTTCAGCAAGCTGAGCAAAATTGAGCAGGATTTAATTTCCTTTAGCACAAGGTTGTATCTATCATGATTCAGGACTTTAAATTTTACAGTGTACTCCTCATTGCTATTCTTTCCAACAGCAGGTAGTTTAAAAATTACTATGTATCTGTCGAGATGTGTCAAAAACGACCTCAAGAAATATTAGAGAACTCTGGGTGAAACTATGAACCGTTATCTCCTCAAATTGACTTGGAAAACTGAAAGAAGAGAACAGAAAACAAGAATTGTGGGTAAGGGTGTGAGGAGCTTGGAACTCCAGTGCCCTGGTCGTGGGAAACGTCAAATGGTATAGCTGAGATGTACACTTGCAGCATCATGCAATGTACAACTCCACCCACACATGGTACCTACTGTAGTCAAATTCATTCTAGTGGGAGAAAAATGTGGCTTGGCAGAGTCTGGGTGAAATGGAGAGTTTTTATTGATGAGTTCTATGTGTCAAGTTTTCAAGCTGTAGAGGGGTCTCTGGGCAGGTGATATTACAGCTCCAACAGTAACATGGATGTCCTAAATGTCATTGAACTTACACATACAATGATGATTTTTACGCTACAAATATTTTGTCGTGTTTTTGTGTTTTTGTTGTTGGTTGCAGTGGCTTACAAAGAGAACCATAACTGCATATTTCAAGAAGCTGATGGGTTGAAAGTAAAACCATCACTCAAAATGTCCACTGCTTTCTTTCTAGGTTGAAAATGGTAACCTCAAGCAAAAAATTTTAGAGAGAAACATGGAACGTATTCCTATCTTTAAAAAGATCTGGGGGGCTGGAGAGATGGCTCAGAGGTTAAGAGCACTGACTGTTCTTTCAAAAGGTCATGAGTTCAATTCCCAGCCACCATGTCACATGATGGCTCACAACCATCTATAATGTGATCTGATACCCTCTTCTGGCCTGCAAGTGTACATACAGGCAGATCACTGTATATGTAATAATCAATAAATAAATCTTTAAAAATAAAAAAAAAAGATCTGATTGACTGACTAAACAAATAAAGGCATTGTTAAGTTCACAGGAAAAGTGAAGCAACCATAAGAATATTTTTTTTCAAATATGTCTGACCTCGTGAATAGAGGGACTGAATAGTAATATAGTGTGACCATAAATAAAGGTTCAATACACATCATAGTCATCCCACACTCACTGGTCATATCATGGCTCATTCTGGGCAATGATTTTTTTTCACCATAGTATCAAGACACATCTGGTGCTTTATTTATCCTTACATTTTTCAAACCCTGATTTCTTTTTAAAATAAAAATTAAAGATGCTTTTAATTCTTGTTCATGCACTTATCCTGGTTAAAATGAATACTCTTCTTGGTTAAAATGAATGTGATGTGACATATGAACAGGCATGTAAGAAGCGGGAGCTGTGTCACTGGTGTGTTGACCAGATCCATGTCTCCCTTAGAAGAAATGTCATGTGCTGCTGCGTGGTTAGCTTCGGTTGTCAACACGACCTAAAATCACCTGGGCGGAGAGGCACAGTGAGGGGCCGTCTCATTGGGTGGGTCCATAGGCACAGCTCTGGGGACGGATGGTCTCGATTGCTGATGTTAGTAGGTAGGGGAGGACCCAGCCCACAGTGAGTGGCACCATTCCCTAGTCTGAAGTTTTTGACTGTATTAAAGTAGAGAAGACAAGCAAACAGGCCTGTATGCATTCATTCATATCTCTGCTTTTGACTATGACTTCTTATGACCTAGGCTGTAAACCACATAAGGCCTTCTATTAAATTGCTTTTTGTCAGGGTATTTTATCACAACATAAAGGGAATTAGAATCAGTGATACGTGTCATACAGTATTTTCTACCATGAAGACAAGTAGAAGACAATTGCTGCATAGCTCACATTCTGCCTCAACACACATTCATATTTGTGTAGACACATGTAAAATGGTAGCAGAGCAGCTTGGAATCTGATATGGCTGGCAGATGTACATTAATATGAGTGTCAAGATGTAATCAATCTATTTATTTAAAAATGCAAAATCTAATTATGTGAGCTATAATAGAATTAACTAACTTTTAATTGTTTTATAAACTACTTGAAATATGTTATCACTTTTTAAATTTTCTTAAGCATATTCTAAAATTATTGGGGAAATAATATTTATTTTCTTATCCCATATCTTAATTTCCATATATTACCATATAACCTCTTCTATGTTGCCAAAACCACTAAGTAAATATACTAACTTTCACATTGATATGTATAAATATTCATCATTTAAATTTCTTGAAAAGAGTATCAATGAAGATTACCACAAGGGAAATTTTGAAATTTTACTTTAATATTATTTCTCAGAAAAACCATGCATTTAAACCCATAACTGAAAGTTTTTAGGCCAGAGTAAGTAAAGACTAGCAACAGAGAGAGCATCACATCATAAATAACTTATCCTGTATTCTGAGAAGTATTACTATTGGCCTCTTTGTTGAACCTTACTTGTGTCTGTGTGCATCTATGTGTATCTGTGTATTTATGTGTATATATGTGTAAACTATGTGTGTGCATGTGTGTGTATATCTGTATGTATGTGTATCTATGTGTATATATATGTGTTTCTGTGTATTTATGTATATTTATGTGTATATGTGTTTGAATATGTGTTTGTGTTTATCATTTTCATGTGTGTATATGTTTGTGCGTGTAGATACATGTGTGAGGATATATGTGCATTTGTGTGTATGCATGGAGACAAGAGATCCACATCAGGGTTCTTCATTCTCCAAGTCTCTCTTCATCTTGTTTGTAGGACAGGGCCTCTCACTGAACCTGGTGTTTGCTCAGTGGAAGCTTCAGAAATCTCCATGTTCCCACCTCCTTCATGCACAGATGACAGACGCATGCCTCTGGGACTGGGGGGGGGGGCATAGAACGCAGAACTCAAGTGAAGCCCCTCCCTATGGAACCACCTCCAGCCTCCGAGCCTGGCTTCTTAAACTAAAAGCATCATGATGCCCCAGTGAGAAGCAGCCTCTCTGGGAGGCCTGGACTGACTTCCTGCTTGTGCTGGGTTTGCTTTATTTGTGTTCACTGTTTCCACTAATTTAAGATGAATTGAAAATCACCTTTCCCCAGCCAAGTTGGCAGAAAAGCTGCATTAAAATATTTGTAGAAACAAATAAAAGTGAGATATTTTGACAAACTAATGTATTACTTCAAATGTTTAGACACAACCTGGCTAATAAGCAAAGATGTTATCTCTTCTATTTTTATTCCAAATGATTTCGTTGGCTATTACCTTAATTGAAGAATTGCAGTGTAAACATTTGTGTATTCAAATAATTAAACTGGTTGCTGGTAGAAGGTACTGTGTTGTAAAAGGTTCCAAATTACATCTTATTGTTTGTAGTCATTTGACTTTTATTAAAGACTCTCAAGAAGAAAAAAAAAAAGGAAAAATCCACAACAAAAGTAACCTAGATATGTTTGTTACTCATTGGAGTCAAGGTGTGGCAAGTGCTATGTGCTTTTCCCTCCTGCACTCTGGTGTTTCTGGTACCTGGGTAGTTGGCTCATCTTTCTCAACACTTCAGCTCCCTCTTGACCTAGTTGTCTGTCACTTATAACTCTGGGATGTCTAGGGTTTAGTCTGGCCCTCCTTTTAACTCTAAACTCCCCTCCTAGCTGAGTGTGGAGAACAGTGTTGAACTTAAAAGACCCCTTATCCCCATGATCTCCCAGCATGCATCACCACTCTACTCTCCCTGCGAACTGCAGGCTTGGGCAATCCAACTGTCTCTTGACTATTTCCATATTAGTAATGGATGTCCATTTCAAATATAACAAGTTAACTATGAATCTTAATTACCACCCAGTATCTAATACAACCCGCTTCTTAGTCTGTAACATTATCGCAGCATGATGCACAGCTCGGGCCAGAACCCAGAGGGTCAGCATTCTCACCTGCCTTCTTCCACCATTAAATCTACTCATATCAACTTCTTCCATGAATTGCAGTCCAGTCCTGTTCTGCTCTGCCACTGCCACCTCCCTGAAGTCACCTCATTGCAGGAAACAGCAGTGATCTAACTGCTGTTCAGTTGGCCATTCCCCCTCCCAAAGGGATGCTAACAAAATAAAGAAAATCGGGTTACTTCTTGCTTGGACCTCAATGGTGGGCAGCTCATTATTCCCAAAGTTAAGTCTAAAGTCCTCCTGGGGGGCTGATTGCTCCTTGCAGTGGCTAAGCAGACAGAGCCATCTGCCCAGCGTCACCCCATACCATCTTCTCCTTTGATTTCTACGCTCCAGAAACACGGGCCATCTTTCTCTTCCTTTCTCTCTGCTGGTGACGGAAATGTATTCACTCTTTTCTAGGGTTTGTACTTTCTGTTACTAAATTCTCAGCTCCAACAGTACCTGTTCGAGGCTGCACACTTAGAATATACAAATGAAGGTGATCTTCTATCAGTCATTCCAGCGTCATATTGTTTATTTAGTTTTCTAATCGGCATTATCACCATTCTAAATGTTTACTTGATTTTTAACCTTTTGAGAGTGTCAAATTGTGGAAGGCAAAGAGCACTGTCTCCTTCATGTCTGTACCTTCTGTCTGGACTGCTGACACTAACCAATAATGTTGTTGTTGTTGTTGTTGTTGTTATTATTATTATCAATAAAGATTTTTCAAGAATGTTAATGGATTTTCTAAGAACGCAATTTCACTATTCTCACGTTTCCTGGTGATCATAATTTTAAATATTCTCTTATTTTCTCAAAATGTTCCAATAATTAGTATGCTTCATTATTAGGATAGATATTTAAAATGCTCCTTAAATTCATTTGTACATTTTTGTCACATACTATGTTCTGACATTTGCTTTAATATATATTAGCTTTACAAATATGTATATATAAATGTGTGTGTGTATATATATATATATATATATATATATATATATATATTATTGTGTGTGTTTTTCACCTCCTCAAAGTCAATAAGCATAAAAACTGAATAAGATACAAAGAGCAACTGCTTGGTGGTACTGAGAAGCTATTGAAACTGCTGGACTTGAGCAAAAGGCAATGGACCCACATGAACTAGGATTTTCCTCTTGATATCTTCAGTGACTTGGGGAAAGGCAAGCAGAGCATGGGTTGAGAAAAGTCGTCCTGCCTGGAGTGTGCTGCAGCTGCTCAGAAGCAACCCCACACTGGACTTCAGGGATACAACATCAGTGAGGGCCTGAGAGATGATAATCCATAGAGAAATGGGGGTGAAGGCCTCACTTCAGCCTTGGTGTTGAGAGCTTTGACAAATGCTAAGAGGGAGGGAAAGGGCCAGGAGATAAAGAACACGCAAACCGTGACCCCTGAGGAATGAAGAGCTAAGCTGACCATTGGGAACTTACAGAGACCTGAAGGAATCGGAAATTGGACTTCCAGGTGAGTCAAGCAGGAAAGGTTTGTGCCAGAAGCTAAGCATTCGGTTCTGCTTCCAGAACAAATGTCAACTAGAGCAAGTTATTAAACTCCCTGTCTGCATAGACCATAGGGGGATCTAAACAGCTCCCCAGATCAAGGCCACCCAAACCCTTTCTAGCTCTTGTGAAGATGTAAATAAATCCTTTCAAGAAAAAAACCCAACAACATTATCCAGACTTATATGAATTTCCAGGCATGGAATATTTAATTCAAAAGCATCATGCAAGTCATAATGAGCAAATGAAAAATGGGGGAAAGATGATTCAAACAGACTTCTGGGTACTTCAAATGTTACAGTTTTTAAGTATATAGTGAGAAAATAAATAATTTGCTGAAGATTTTCACAGAAAAAACCCCTGAAATTAATTTTTCTTTAAAAAGTACCAACTGCACACTTATAAACAGAAAAACATAAGACTGAACTCAGCAGGTTGGTAGAGATATGATCAAAAAAGCAAGTCACCAGACAACCCCACCCCCACCCTCCATGCACCAAAAAGGAGGGAACTAATATAATGTACAACAAATATCATCATCAACATAATGTATAATTGGTGTGTCAGTTGGAATAGAGAGAGACAATATATGAGAAAATAATCTCTGGGACTTTTCCAAAACTGCTGATCAAATATACATCTGTAATACTCAAAGACATCAAAGAGACCAAGGGAATCTATATAACACAAACATTTATGGAAAAGAGGTTGGCAACTGATGTCAAAGGAAACTCAAAGAAGTTTTGCTAACAGTAATGCTAAAATGTGCTGGTAAAGCATGAAGCTCAGTCTGTATATCTCTAGTATGACTATTTGCATATGAGACAAGTTCAGTGATAAATATATAATGCTGCTGCTAACAACTGCCAAATCTGCTTTCTCGCTGCACAAATGGCAGTGACCTTAGTCCAGAGAAACAAATTTCAAAAGAGAGGTCCCTGGAAGAACCAAAAGTATACCTAGTACAATTGGAATTAAGTGAGAAGAAAAACTCAAAATAGAGAAAATGTTTTACAATTTAGATTTGAAGTTCCTCAGGAAAAAAATTACAATGGAAACCTTAAAGTACTTTCAAATAAATGATAATGAAAAACTCAGTATCAAAATTATAAGATAGCAAAAGCTGTGTAGAGGCCAAAATGTTTCCTTATGTAAATATGCTAGGAAATAAAAAAAAGACTGAAAAATTAATAATGTATTTATTTATTTCAAAAAGCTAGGAAAAACGGTAAAGTCCAAATTAACTAAAAGAAAGTAAATATCAGGTTGCATAATTCAATATAATATTCCTAATAGCCAGATCATGGAAACAGCCTAAATATCCCTCAGTAGAAGAATGGATAAAGAAACTGTGGTACATATACACTATGGAATACTACTCAGCTATTAAAAACAAGGAATTCCCGAAATTTGTGGACAAATGGATTGAGCTAGAGATGATCATAATGAGTGAGTTAACCCAGAAGCAGAAAGACTCAAATGGTATATACTCACTTATATCTGCATACTAGCCCAATGGGCATGTCCCATGAAAGCCTTCCCTTACCAGGAAACTGGGACCGAGGGGAGGACATCCTATTGGGACTCTAGATGAGAGAACCATGTGAGAATAGCAATGTAGAAGGATCCAGTGGGTCCTAGAAACCTACAAGTAGAACATTATGATAGGCAGATTTGGGCCAAGGGGTCCCGCTCAAACCAAGGCCCTATCCAAGGACAATACAGGCGGTAAAATTTAAACCCCTACCCTGATCTAGCCCATGAACAGGACAGTCTCCACACTTGAGTGGAGAGAGGGATTTGACTTTCTCAAGTACTCTGGTGCCTCACATTTGACTATGTCCCCTGGCGGGGGAGACCTAGTGGCACTCAGAGGAAGGACAGCAAGTCACTGAGAAGAGACTTGATACCCTATGAGCATATACAGAGGGAGGTAATCCCTCTGAGGAACAGTCATAGGGGAGGGGAATAAGGGGAAAATGAGAGGGAGGGGAGAATGGGAGGATACAAGGGATGGGATAACCATAGAGATGTAACAAGAATAAATTATTTAAAAAAAAAAAGAGATTAAAAGCAACCAAGCAAACAGTTACTTGAGAAGTCTGACAAAATAGTAAGTCTTAGCAAAGAGCTCATGACAAGAATCATGATGCTACACAAATGGAAGTGGGCAGGGAAATTACTACAAATCCTTTATACATTAAAAAATAAGAATAGTATACAACACACAATTATATACCAATGTATTTGTATTTATAGAGGGAATGGCTAAATGTTTCAAGAGGCTCAACTTACCAAGCTCATGTGGAAATGGTACCAAGGTGTGTATTAGTTATTTCCTATTACTGTGATAATGTATGGACGTTTTCAGCTAATCCAGAGGGTTAGAGACTACTGATGGTCAACCAGATATCACAAGAAGCTGGTGAGTGGAGTAATAGCTGAGGGCGAGCATCCTGAACCACAAACAGGATGCCAAGACCCAACTAGAAATGCATTTGGTTCTGAGACCTCAAAGCCCAATTCTAATGGGCTTCTTTCACACATGTGTTCTTCCAACAAGACCACACCTGCTTAGCCATCCCAAACAGGTCTACTAACTGGAGACCAAGTATTCAAATTCCCTAGACTATGAGGGACAGCTAGCTCATTTAGACAAACACACTCCTTTTCTTCCTAAACAGCCACTAATATGCTTAGGTCTCTTCATCAGTGAGACCATTGGACCATGCGTTTTCTCTGTGGATAGATTTTTTAATTCACAGAACACTGTGAACACGCTGTAGTAGGTATGACCATGTATACTACTGTTGTTTTTCTGAAGGAGTTTCTGGCCTAGAAAAGCTGTTGCACGCTATAAATGAAACTAACAGAGCCAACCTGTTAGTAATTATTCTTATGCAGGTCTACAATAGTATATATATATATATTAATTTCATAGTTGGGAAGGGAAAAAGTCACTGTCAAGGCCCGTCCTAGTAGAGAAGCTACAGCAGTTAAGAAGATTAGTAACATTAAGAAAGACATAGTCATAGAGGAGGGGAGTAAGGGGAAAATGGGAGGGAGGGGGAATGGGAGGATACAAGGGATGGGATAACAATTGAGATGTAACATGAATAAATTAATAAAATATATTAAAAAAAGAAAAAGAAAAAGAAAAGGCCAAATCTGCATTGAGATAATGGGAAAGGTGCCTTTAGGGCAAGACACCACCCAGCAAAGCTTCCAACTTGTGAGAGAAAAATGCCTAAGGAATTCTCCACTCCTAGAAAGACACTACCCACAAAAGCTTCTGCAAAAGTCCTGCAGTGGTCAAGAGACTATCCCAGGCTGGCAGCTGAACTTGGCAGTGCCATCAACATGATGCCGCCACTAAAGTCATGACTAAAGATGTGGTGGACTCTTCCTCTGTGACTTCAGAGAGCTAGTGAGGCCAGGCAAGCGGGCAGAAGTGTCCCAAGGGAGAGAAAAGGGCCCAGAGAGGCCACTGCGTGAAGCTGTGAAAGTGGAGCCTGAGCTCTTTGGAAGAAGCGCCAGAGTCATGAGATCTCTTCCAAAGAGAGACGGGGAGAGGAGCTGGCGAGAGGGAAGGAGGGATGATACAAGCACCAAATCTGGAGAGGCAGAGCCCACTGACTACATGATTTGGAGTTTCCCCTGCTGAGCACTGGTCTTGCTTTTGTGAAGTGTTTCTCAGTGTACTCCAACCTTACCTTACAGAATGGCAATGTAGTAAGTCTGTAATTTACTTTTAACCTTATAGACGGTTACAAGTAAACATTGTTTTGAGTCTCAGAAGACTCTTTGGGCTTTTAATGAAACTACTAAAGGCGATCTTTTGAAGGCTGTACTAAATGCAGTTTACATTAGGATATGGGCCACAAGAACCTGGGGGCCAGGGAGGGAATGTGGTGGTTCCAGTGAGATGCTGCCCATGTCTTTATAAACTGGTAGACATGTTTGGCTTAGCAGATGCAACACTACAGGAGGATGTGTGCCACTGTGGATGGATGAGCTTTGCAGTCCCCAAAGCTATGTGCACTCCCAGTGGTGGCCTCTCTTTATTTCTTATTTGCAGTCCCGAAAGTGAGCTCTCAAATGTTCCTCCAGACACCTGCCATTTCTGATCCACCATCAGGGACTCTAACTCTCTGGAACTGTAAGCCCATAATTAAATCTTTCTTCTATAAGTTGCCTTGGCCACCATGTCTTATGACAGCAACAAAAAGAAGTAAAGGAGATAATAAGCTGGGTAGACGCAAAGACACAATAGTTGCAAATTATCTCAAGCTCCATGATGGCTCTTTGGGTGGGTACATTAGCAAATATTTACCATCTTTTCACTGAATTTTGACATTTCTGGGTTTATTATGGTAAAGATATTATCTATTTTTATTCATATGTGTATATTTGTATTTTTATTAAAAAGGACATATTCAGAGAAAATAACACCTCAAAACTCAATTATATATTGTTATTAGACAATACAGAAAGTGGAAATATGTTTGAATTAATAAAGAAATAGAAAAATGTACATGTATGTGGTAACAAAATAAGATGAAGTAAAATCGGTCATATATAGTGCTTAAATAAAGAACAAAGCAGCAATTAATAAGGTTACTTCTTGATTAATACCAAATAATGTGGGGAACATAACAAAATATGTAAAAGTGCTTCAGTGACAAAGTGATACTTATCAGGTCCTATCTATGTAAGTTCGAGTTAAAACAGATAAAATATTTTTCATATGGCATAAAACGTGTGCTATCATAAACATCTCTGAAATCAAACTGTTTCTGAACTTACTCTAATTTCTTGTTTAGCGTCTCTACATTACACCCATCACCAGTAGCCCAGTTGTTCTCTCTCAGCACATTTTCATTATAGAAGACCAGAAAGAGTTCTTTACTGAACATCAAGCAGACATGCAGCAGGGTGTGAGACAGTTGCCTACCTATCATCACTTACTCCACAGACTGACCCTTTTAATAAGGCAGTAGCACTGTTAGATCTACTTCTCCTGTAACCCACAGAAGAGCATAAAGGGAGAATCAAATGAAGGTGAAAGGACTGACAGAGAAATGGCAGGTGAGTAGGAGGACGGATCTCCTGATGTCTCCTCAGCCTACGTCTGGTCCTCCTTGGCATTTTTACATATTACAGGCAGGGGTAACACAAAGCCATGTCCCATTTATATATTAAAACACATATATAGACCTAGGGGAGGGGAAAAGGGTGAAAGAGGGAGGGAGGGGAGAACAGGAAGATAAAACTGAGGGGATAACAATAGAGATGTAATCTGAATAAATTAATAAAATAAAATGCAGTATCATCTATTAAAAAACACATATATTCCATCTTACAACTAAACCATGTAGCTGTATTGATAAAAGGAAGTTATATCTACCTATAAATATGTATTATAATTATATTCTATATAAATATGTATTGTAATTATATTCTCTATATATAATGATATAAGTTGGCAAGTCCAAGACATGTGTTTAAGTATAGTAAGAGATAATAAGCAGAAGTATAAATTCTAAGAATAAATTGAGGAGACACACAAGACTCCAATAAAATGATGAAATAACAATGTTCCTTGTGTGGAAGCCATCAGACAGCTGTGAAAATTGCCCTCATTTGCTCTCTTCTGGGATGTCCTATTCAAGCTTCCCATCAAAACATTGGGATGATTGAAAATGGTCACAGAGCATCCCCACAGCTTTTTAAAAGGCAACTCGCTTCCCTGTGTTCTATTGTTCCTACTTTTTAAGAACTAATCTAATTTAAACAGTGACTCCAAGAAGCTTTTCCCCAACAGGCACTTAGCTTTGCTGCAGTGGGGTATACATCTCCAAATATTTAGTGTTTCACGATGATGCTAGACTTGGGTCTATCTGTGTCTATAATTAAACGAACAAGTTAACATGTTGACACTTGTTTAAATAGTATTGCAGCAGCACTCCGTCAGTCTTTCCCAGACCCATTTTTATTATGCCTCATTTTTTACCACTTGGAAAAACAAAACGCCAAGCCACAACAAAACAAAGACAAATAAACAAGTAAGTATAGCCCGTGGTTCCCAACTTCACTACACAGAAGAGTTACAATAATTGGAGCTTTTCTCAAACAATGCCACAAATATGACAGAGTCACACGGATGGAGAAAAGGTGGCTGGCATCTGGGATATGTTTAGAAAGAAGGTTGGTGAGAAGATTGATTTTATGCTTTCTGTGAACTGAATGTTTGTCCCCGTAAGGCCCAAGGTGACGTATTCAGGAATTGCGAACACCACAGGACATCAGAAAGATGGAATCCTCATTAGTGGCCTTTGTAGGAGGGCTCCAGGGTCTTCACCTACTCCGTCTGCCACATGAAGCTACAATAGAGAGGCACTGTCTATTTCTATATTCTCTATTTTCCTTTGTTTATAGATTTTAGGGTAGAAGTCCTTCACTTCCTTCCTCACCTATTATCTCTAAGCATTTCATTTTACACCGATTATACAATTATGTAAGGTAATATTCTTTAGATTTCCTTTGAGATAGTTTATTGACAATAATGAGTAACACGATTTTACCGAAAGTTTTTTTTGTTTCTTTTTGTTTTTGTTGTTGTTGTGGTTGTATGTGTGTGTGTGTGTGTGTGTGTGTGTGTTTTACTACTTCTAACTATCCAGGTGGATTCTCTAGGTTTTCAGAATATAAGAACATGTAATTTGTAAAATGAGAAAAATTTACATTCTTCTCTAATTTGGATGTTGCATTTATATTTATTGAATATCTGCTCTGGCAAAGATTTCTAGCACATACTGAAGAGAAGTAGTGACACGGGCACCTTTGTCTTGCTGCTGGTTCTTCATGAAATTCCTTCATCTGGTCTCTAGTGAGTACAATGCTATTAGCTTTGGGCATGTCATATATAAAATTTACTGTGCTGATATTCATGCCTCTGACAGGCAATTTTTAGAGGATTTTAGCATAAAGAAGGCTGCACTCTAGCTATTATAAGCATAGTTGAGCAGATGTCCTTGCTGTATGGTGGAGCTTCTTGAGGCTATATTCCCAGGAGTGGCATGGCTGGGTCTTGAGGTAGACTTATTCCCAGTTTCCTGAGATAGCGCCAGATTGATTTCCAAAGTGGTTGTACAAGTTTGCATTTCCACCATCAATGTAGCAGTGCTCCTCTTTCTCTACATCCTCACCAGCATGTGCTGTCCCTTGAATTTTTTATCTTAGCCATTCGGATAGGTGTAAGATGGAATCTCAGAGTTGTTTTGATTTGCATTTCCCTGAAGACTAGGGATGTTGACTATTTCTTTAAGTGTTTCTCAGCCGCTCAATATTCCTCTATTGAGACCTTTCTGCTACAGACAGAATTCTGCCAAAAAATGTGCATGCTTGGATGCAGGCAGAGTTGGCAGCCAAACTCTGCCAAGACAGGGTAAGCAAGTCCTCAATAGTTCCTGTCTCACAAATATGTCTGTCAGATATATTGGGCCAGAAGGCTGAAGATGATGCTCCAACATTATAGAGAGTTTTGGGTGACTGTTCAAGCAGTAAACTGCCTCTGCCATTTTTTTCTTCTTCTTCTCAGTTTGGAAGCTGCTCACCTATACTTTCAGTTAACTCAATTAACTTTCATTCCTTCTCAAATCTCTGTTGGGGTTGAAGACCAGATAGTTTAGTCTTACAATTAATCTAAGCTGTGTAGGGGTTAAGATGCTTTTAGGTCTAGATAGAGATTTTGAGTTGGCACTGATGAAAGATGATAGATACTGATTCTCATTCAGAATTTTATACTCACCAAGATAGGAAAGATGTTTTCTACAAGGATGCCAAATGCAATTAGCCAAAACACCTTGAATGCAACATTCATATGACCACTGATTATATTTTGGTTCTTCTTGATGTATGTAATTTTTCTACTTACATGTAATAATATAAATGTATATGCAAAAAATTAAAATATAATGATCATAATGAGTGAAATAACCCAGAAGCAGAAAGAGTCAAATGATATATACTCACTTATATCTGGACACTAGCCCAAGGGGCATGTCCCAAGAAAGTCTTCGCTTACCAGGAAAGTGGGACAGAGGGGAAGACTTCCTATTGAGACTCTAGGTGAGAGAATCAAGGGAGAATGGGGAAATAGAAGGACCCAGAGGGTCCTAGAAACCTACAAGTAGATCATTATGACGGGCAGATCTGGGCCCAGGGATCCTGCTTAAACTATGGCACCAGCCAAGGACAATACATACATACAGTAAACTTTGAACCCCTACCCAGATCTACCCAATGGACAGGACATTCTTCACAGTTGAGTGGAGAGTGGGGTCTGACTTTCACATGAACTCTGGTGCCCCATATTTGACCATGCCCCCTGGATGGGGAGGCCTGGTGGCACTCAGAGGAAGGACAGCAGGCTACCAAGAAGAGACTTGATACCCTGTGAGCATATACAGGGGAAGAGGTCCCCCTCAGTCACAGTCATAAGGGAAGGGAGTAAGGGGAAAATTGGAGGGCGGAAGGAATGGGAGGATACAAGGGATGGGATAACAATTGAGATATAATATGAATAAATTAATAAACTATATTAAAATCTTTTTAAAAAGAAGGTTGCATTCATCAAGTGTGTTACTGTACCATTGAGAAATCATATGATTTTATCCACATTCCATTGGTATGATATATTACATGGATAGACTTGTATTTGTTGAATTGTCCTTATATAAAAAGACAAAATTTCACATGGTTCGGGTGAATTTTAAAGTGATACTGAATTAGGCTTACTAGCATTATTTTTTTTTTTAAATTTTAGGCTCAATCATGATATTGACTTGTAATTTCTCTGCAATGTCTTTGTCTAGATTTAATACCAAAGTTTTATAAAGTTACTAATTTTTAGGAAAGGGTTTGAGAAGGTTTGGTATCACTTCTTTAAACATTTGGTAGAGTTCAGCAATCCATCAGGTACTGGGCTTTTCTTGAAACAGAGACTTAAAAAATATTCTAGCCATTTAATTTATGTTTGCATGTGTGTATGCATATGTGCACATGCCTGTGCATATCTGAGTGTGTGTGTGTGTGTATGTGCATGTTTGCATGCATAGACATGGTGCACAAGCACACATATGAAGATCAGAGGACTCCTTGTGAAAGTCACTTCCCTTCTTTCCCCATGTGGGTCCTAGGGTCTGAACACGGGTCTTCAGGCTTCATGGCAAGCCGGTTTATCCACCTCGCCCCCTTGCCCCCTTGCCCCCTCGCCCCCTCGACCCCTTGCCCCCTCGCCCCCTCGCCCCCTCGCCACCTCACCAGTGCTTCTCGGAGGTATTTATGAGTGGGTCGGTTTCCTTATTCTTTTGGATTATTGGGTTTCCTAGTTCTTCATGACTTAGCCATGGGAGACTATCTGTGTCTAAAAATCTATCCATGTCTCCTGAGCTATTCCAATTTATTGTTCACAATTGAAAAAAAAGTTGTTCACAATAATCTTGGATCAGCTCAGCACACATGATATCAGTTGTAATCTATCCTCTTTTATTTCTGATCTCCTTTAAATCTAATCTTTTTTCTGGTAATTTAGCTTGGTTCTGTCAACATTGTTTATATGTATGTATGTATGTATGTATGTGTGTATGTATGTATATGTGTATGTATGTATAAATATATGTATATATATTCTAGTTTTATTGATCGTTTCAGTTTTGTTATTTCTGCTCTGATCTTTATTGTTTCCTGATTTCCATTAACTATGGGCTAATTTGTTTTATTTATGCTTTGAGGAACAGCAGTGGGCAGATAGAATTTTTTTTGTTGCTTTTCAGTGTATTTGTTTGTATTCAGCTCACTGTTAGAATTGCTTTAGCTTCATTCTTGAAGTTTTGAGACACTGTCTTTCCATGCTCACCTCATAATTTATTTTGATTTTTTTAGTATCCTCTTCAATTTGTAACTTGTGCTGAAGAGTTTTGCTTCACTTTTGAATATTGGTAAAAATTTCCAAAATTTCTTTTTGAGCCAAGGGAATATAGATGAACATTAAAAAATAGTTTAATGTGAAAAATACTTAACTTTTAACAGCACTTATTTTAATGTATATTCCTGTGTGTATGTGTGTGCAGAGGGAATATAAACATATGTGTACAAGAACTCACTGAGGCCAGAAACAGGTATCAGAGTCTCTGAAACTAAAGTTATAAACAAATTCTGGGAACCAAACTCCAATCCATTGCTAGAGCACCATGCAGTCTTACCCACTGAACCATTTACCCACTGCCCCCCACCAAATAATAAACTTTTAAAAGACACACAGACAAACAATTCTGCCACAAAGCTAATTCTGTGTGTTATTTCAGAGACCACTCAGCTTTCTCCATAAGCAAAGTCAAGGGCAGCAATCAATGAGGTAACTGGATTCCAAATAGCAAAATGAGGTCAGAAATCATGACATAGCCACGGCATCTTGAAGTGGAACAGCAGAGAATGTTTGAGACATTCTGTTATTCTTTGAATGTTCGTTATCACATTCTAACTTGCTGTATGATTCTGTTCATCATCCTGCTGTTGAGCTTTTGTGTATAATTCAACCGAACAGTTCAGTTCCTACTTGAGTTTATGTGAATTCTACATCCTAATAATAGGCACGGTTGCCAGATGGAATTTAGTTGTTATACTGGTATAATCATTATTCCATATTCTTGCCACAATGCAATGTTTTTTTTTCTGCTAATCTCAGTGGTGAAGCACAGCATGATTAAATCATTTGCTCATGATAGGCTGTGAGTAAATAGAGCTGGGAACTGTTACCATCCCTTAGTAATAAATGTCTGAAGACAATCTGTTTATAAAATAGGAGCTACTTTTTTTCCTAAATAAATTATTTTTTTTCCCTTCGGTTAGTACTTATCTTGAATGCTAAAACACTAAAGAATCTCTTAAGTATAATTGGTAAGTATTTGATCGAGGTGTCCCAATGACTGCCCCTTATATTTAAAATAGTAATGTATTAAAAGCACTTCACAGAAGGGGCAAGAATATGTAAACAAAATCACTAGTACAATACTAGGTTTGTAAACCAGAATAAAAATAAATAATCAAAGCTCTCACTGATTCAGTGATGGTTGGTGGTATTTGCCTATTGCTTGTAATACCACTTTTTTGTCTCTCAGTCAGCAATAGCTTGTTAGATGCTGTTGTGAGAAGCGAGTGAGATAGAAAGGAACCTTACCATTTCCTTAGTTATCACTGCACTCAAAGATACTTTTCTACATCTCTGTCCTGTAGCTGAATAAGTATACCAGGACACTTTCCAAATTTTGTTATTCCACAGGCTGAGGCCACATGGAAGCATCTAAGCCTTCCTTGATCTCAGGCATTCTGATTACAAAACATGATCAATTTTTTTTTACATCATTAGTTAATTGACCAACTAAACTAAAAGCTCAAATCAAGTAGAAATGAGAACTTACTTCTTGATATAGATTATATGCATTTGTCCTATCTTACATGCATAGATTAGGCTAAATTTTTAGGAAGTAAGAGAAAGTAAACATAAACATCATGTTGGGTGAGCCCCACACTACCAGACCATTTGAGCCCAGAGCCCTGAACTAATCCCACTTTGCGAAATCAGACTTCAGAGTTGGGTCAACTGTCATTAAAAGATAACTTTTTTCACTCATTATGAAGACATAACTAGCAAAGACCCTTCAGAATACCAGTTCATCTTAAGGTTATTATGTTACATGAGAGGAGGCGTAAATGCAGAGAATACCACACTGCTTCTGAAATCATCACGTGGCTGTGTGGAAATCAATACAGGAGACACAGTTAGGGAACGCATACCTTCCTTCACTGAAAACAATATGGCTTTCAGGTGAGCTCTGACTCGCTTAATTAATGATGGGATAGTTCACTAAAGGATTAAGGTAAAACCTGGAATTGCACTATATGGCTATATATTAGAGGGGAAGAATGATGCTCCATTTGATAACAGATAAGTGATACTGTTGAGGTCAAAGGAAAGTTTGAGTAATCTGTGAACATGATATTAATAATTGACTTTCTTGATCCATGTGCAGTCTGAAAGAATAAGTGGATAGTAAGTGAGAACAATTAACCCGCCCTATCTATTGATTCCCTATCACCAGCAATGACCTGAGAGAATGGACTGCTGTCTCACTCATGATTGGAAAGGCTTATTTTTAATGATCACATGGCTACTGGGATCAATAAAGGACGAAGATGTCTTCATCCATTAACAAAGCAAGTCCAGTTTGAAGTTAAGATCCTCTGGAAACTCATCTGCCAATTATCTAACCTAAAGAATAATCATACAGTATGGATGACATTTGTCACTCCACCACCAGACAGTGTTCTGAGATTTCTTAGCAACTAAGAACTAACTCAAGGCTGACCTCCTTCTAATGGGCAGAAATAAGCCCAGGTTAGCTGGGTAAGCAGCAGCAGCATTAGGACCTGCTGCTACCCAGTTGCTCAGATACCAAGGAGTCCCTGGAGGCATAAAGGAGAATCTTCTGTGAGATGTACTAACTTCCTCATTCCCAGAACAGCCATTTGTAGCTTAGGAGTGCATGCAGACATTACCAACTTGGGTCAAGACCTAGAGAAGGGATGCTTAATTCTCGGATCTAGTGTCAATCTATTCTGCTGGCTGTTACTTTCTCACACCATGGCATCCTATGACAACTATGACCTCATTGTGGAGTACAGTCTGTGTCATTAAGCATCTTCACCATCCCCTTATATTATTACATGTCCATCTCCAAACTGGTGTAGGGGGATGAGCTGGATGATTTCTCTATGATGATTCAAGAGAATGAAAGCAAAACAAGGTCAATAATCATCCATTAAAGTTCAACATCTCTAGGCTTAATCTCTGGTCAATGACACTAACTCATGTACTAGGGGGAAGTATGTGAATGTCTTTTTCAAAATCCATCATGACTCCATATATGAGCCTAAATAATTTGGGGATGAGGATAAGTCTTGGTTATTAAACTCAGCCTGACATGAATATTGTGAATAAAAATAAGAACGTTAAGAACAGAAGGCATGCAGGTTTATGCAACACAAACTCTGACTTCTAACATAAATTATATGCATTTAGCAGTCCAAGTTTAATTTGAGAATCAACTGTCACAGCTTGCTCAAGTCTCAGGAATAAGAAACAATTTACTCAAGAGACTTGATATCCAAGACCCTTGTAAGGGCCATGCTATCACCCGACTAGTATCAAAGCTTTGTTTCCTAAGTTTTAAAATGAAATGTTGTATTTTCTTTACATGAAATTGTATTGATCCATATTTTTATCATTGCTCCCAATTAATGAACACACACTCATTTTTTACTTCATATCTAAACCATCCACACGGGTCCACTTGAGTTGTGCTTGAGAAATAAGTGCCAAACATCAATAAATAGCTATCTATGAAATGGACAGGAACCTTTGTCACAATATCAAGAAAATAATAGTGATAAGAAACCATATCCCTTTATCTAAAAATTGCTAACTAGACAAATAGTAGATGCAAGGTATAATTTCCAAAATGAAAAGCGGCAAGAGGTACACTACCTGCTGTAAATCCAGAGTAATGGTTACATAATGGTATTCAACTCCATTCTTGATACTGGGACTCTGCCACCAAGTGTTCTTGCCATCGATAGCATTTGTGATAGGGTGTCTCTCTGTGGAGTTGGCAGCAGCATGAGAAAGGAGAAGAGATTAAATAATGAGTTTATAGCTGTCTCTTTAAAACAGGGCAAAACAAAGATGAAGAGGTATAACAAGCCTATGGATATCAAGCATTAAAAGGAGTAATTCCTATCTTCAAAACAGCTCTGTGGCTTCATAGATCTACATACCATGCAGGAAGCAATGACAAGCCTAGGCCACAGGAGTACTGAACACTGGCTGCCAGCTACAATGGCCAGCCTCAAAGCTACCTCCTGAAACTAAGTACAACAAAAATAGTACAGAAATCCAACTAGTATGTGGATCATTGGATAAAGGAAAACTCTCCTGTTGGAAAGATGCTTTAACGTTGCTTGTTCACACATATTCTTTATTGTGGAGACTTGGGAAATCTAGTTTTTATGAGGCTTTAGTATAAAATAATGTCATTTTTACCTATGAGTTTTTTTCTAACAAGTCTTTAACTTGACACCTTCTAACATGATTAGAAACTATAGTGAGAGATTGTATCACTAATTCCAGAGAAGGAATCTAATCAACATTGGGAAGCCAGGAGACTAGCATGCAAAACTCCAGTGTACCAACCAATTGCAGGCTTTCCCTCCCAAACCCAATCCAGATAGATTTGAAGAAAACTTATTGTGGGATGCAAAGAGAGACTGGAGACAAGAAGGATGTATGACTAATGCCTCCAATCATGAATGTCTTTCACTATAGGTCTCTTCTTTCTTCCAAGCCTGGATTCTTGTGTCTTCAAATTCAGCTTACATATCTAACGGAATAAAAATGTCCTCACACCACACAACTTTGTTATGGTTTTGGGTTGTTCTGCAATCTTTTCTCATATGTCGGAGGTTCTGAGTCTTTTCTCCTCATCTAAATATGTACACACCACACCTGGCTGAGGCTGACAGGAGTGGCGACTGTTGGCATTCTTGCTTTTGTTCTCAGAGCTGGGGTAAAACTGTCTAGGTCCCTCAGAACTCAACATGGAAGCTAGGAACTCTGCTTCCTGAAATTGGCTCCCCACAAAATGCCATGTAATTCTGAGGCTCAGCGTGGTGGTTGGTTTTGGTTGTGAATCTAACCCGGTCTGGAATCAACTCACAAACAAGCTGCTGACACACCTCTGAAGAAACATGGATGTACCTTCCAATGGCAGCCCAGATCAACGGAGGTCCAAGAGAAAAGCTTCATGACTTTTTGCCTCGTTGCCTTTGCATTTCACTAGCTGGTTTGTCTACTCTGTTGCTGCCTCTATGTGGCCTCTGCTGTTACATACAGGATCCATGTTCTTCAGGCTTCCAATAAGCACTGAAGATCAATGGCTCTCCAGGATCCTCACCCTTCCCCGCAGGACTTCAGTACCAGGTTGGGACTTATAACTGAATGGCTACTGAAGACTCAGCTTCTCTCACATGGAGGAAGCCATTGTTGGCCTATCCAGACCGCATTGTGCAAGTCAACATTAGAAATGTCCCTTTCATGTATACACATTTTACAAGTGCTGTTCTACAGAGCCTTGAAATGATTTGTGTAGCTCCGAGGATCAATCATACCCTCTTAATTTGTCAACATAATACAGGAGGCAGGATATGTATTTTGTCTAATGATATGGGATGAAACACCACAAGACTTGAGATGTAAAAACCAGACATATAAGATGCTAGCTCTTTCCTGACTCCACCATTTAGTATTTAACTAGCCATGGACAAATGACTTAAATTCCATTTTGTCCCTAAAATAGGAATGGCAAACTCCATGCCTATTTTCCATCACTTTCTAGATCCTTAACTAGCAAGAAAAAAATTAAATCAGAAAAAACCCCTAATATGTATGTAGGAGATTTAGGGGTTAATATTGTAATCCTACGCTCAGAACTTTAAAGTAACAATAATCTTGAGTGTAATCTGCCTTCATCTGATGTAACCATACATTCAAAATTCATCCATGAATTCAAAATGTATTCATAAATTAATGCATGTTTAGAAACCTACAATTATCTTCAAGAATAATAATGTAAGGAAAATTCAGTCAAAATTATCCTTTACACTTTTATCATAGAATATGTTGCGTTTATTGACCTTATTAGCCATAGATCAGTGAAAACATTTGAGTGGGATTTTTTTTTTTTGGAGGGTTGCCTATGAATGCTACCAGTGTGAGGAAAATACGTGTGTAGTGTTGGAATAAATTATAAGCCCTTATAGAATGTGCATTGTTATAAATCTTACAAACATATTATACTTAATAAAAATGAAGATAAAAATCAAGAAAACTATGGTCTTCACATATATAAGAATTATCTTCAAAATAAAAACTATAGCTTAGTCAGTAAGCACTTATTTTGTGAGCACAGCAATCCCCAGGCATCAGAATGCTGGGCCTGTGGAAGAATTATCCCCGCATCTCAAAGCCTGGTTACAATTTGACCTGTGTTGGAATTTTTTCCAGGAGAGTTCTTGGGGCTCCCTGACTAGCCAACATAGGTTATTTGGCAAGCTCAGAGCAAACGCTAGACCTTGCCTCAAAATCAAAGGTGGACAATACCCAGTGACCAACACTCAAGATTATCCTCTGTCCTTTTCACATGCAACAGGACACACAGCACACATCTTTGTACTCACATACATGTGCACATTTGTGAAAGAATGTTTATTAAATTTGCTGTGATCAGCTAGTAAAAAATGTTTGTGTTAATTTTATTTATTTAGACTTCTATATAATATTCAACTAAAAATATGAATTTATGTCTGATTTTTTAGTCTGGATATAGCAGTATAGGATAGAATGGTAGGACAGAATTGCTGCTGGTAAAATTTCAATGCAGCTATGTTGCTCCATGGACTTGACTTTGTACCAAGCCTTATCACATCAACAGCCCATTGTGATGAAGCATCCTGTCTCATTAATGAAAAGAAAGCTGATGGATACAGTTAATAATTAGTGCCAGTTGGATTCTGTTGAATCCAAGTATGATGTCACTTCATAAAAACAGCAAACGACAGAAGTATAACTAAATATCAACAAATGTCTCTGATCATGTGAGTGGATGCAGAAATCAGCACACTGGGAATCAGAGCAAATACATGAAGTATTTTTGGCATGGCCCTTATGGAAAAACAAATGAAAATATTCTCCCCACAGTAACTTCCTAATTCTTTTTGTTGTCATTGTTGTTCTCCCGTGTGGAATCAAAGCACACATGCAAACGCATTTCCGAACAGAATTTATAGGCTTTACGTAATTGCCAAGAGAAGCTGTTTAAATGGGGATTTTGATATTTGCTACCTCAGGTCAAGTTGACTTGAGATTTAACCAGGAAAAAGATGGGAATATGAATCAACAATTAGCCTTAATTCCCACTTTAATAATTACAAGTAATTTGCAAATACTGATTAATTGCTGGCAGAGTTCCCTTACTTAAAAAAATATAGAAACATTATTATCCTTGAAAAGAATGAGTTGCACATGTCAAAGCAAGAGCCAACTGCATCTGAAAACTGGCTGGGGATCATAAGGCAGTCTTCTCAAACTGTTTATATTTTAATTAAGAAGCACAAATTATTAACAGCCAGAGAGGTCAAGTTTCATTTTCTTCTTTGCATGGAAAGTAAACGCAGACCTTGCAGATTTATTCTAGAAGGTCCCTGAATTTGTGCAAATTTATCATCTGTTACTACAACTTTTACTCAAGCATATTCACATAATTTATTGCCAAATTCTTATTGCTGTCAGGGTTTATTCTTTCTGAGCTTCCTGTATCAAAGTTGATTTGGGGATGTAATGAAGCTGCTCACAGTTAAAAGTAACACAAAGTAAATCCAAGCCGGGACAGGTTGAAGAGACCACAAGTGAGCACAGGGAGACAGCCAGAGCCCTCCTGTGCACCGTCCTTCAGAGAAAGAGTCACTTCTGGCTTTGATGTGAAGTCCTGGTGTATGTACAGCAAAATGTAAGGATGTTCCAATGAGATGCAAGAGACCCCAAACACAGACTCCTCTGGGCAAAGATGAGCGACTCATTTCTCCAACCAGGGTCTCCACTCAATTACCTCCCATCTCTAACTTTGCATCATTATTGTTGCTTCTAGAGTATTACTCTCTTCCATCTTTCTCCGTTTTGTATAAAACATTTACATTTTTAAATGTATTTGTATATTTAACATATTTAGACTGTAATATACAGCACATTGTAATTTCATATCTAATGCATGTTATTACACATAAACATAATGCTGTAAATACATTTATCTTTCTAATTCTCTCTCTTTCCTACTCTAATCTAATCACACAGCTACATATTCTCGCCACCCCGTGTCCACCATTCCCCTACCACCTTGTCCAGGCTTCTAGGCTCTCATGTCTTAATGAACACTTTGAGCTATGTTCATGAACATATGACAATTCCCGTCCATCAGAACTCATCTCTAGTCCCAGTGAACATACGTGTTATTACCTATCGGTATATTTCTTCTCTGGCTTTTGCTCCAATTTCCTTGCCACCCTTTAGTTCTCCTCTCCTGTCTCTGCATTCTCCTTGAGGACTTGTCCTTGATATTCTGCTTGAGGGTCCACCCACATTTTTGATAACTTCTCTTTTTGCCCCTTTCAATATCTGCACCTCTCATTATTCTACCTTATTCTCAACCTGGCATATCACTCTCTCAATTCCATGGCTTGACATCTTTTTCTCTTTGTCACCTGCCTGGATTATTGCTAGTAATTCCCATACCTAGTAAAGCTTCTCCTTCTCCAGGCTCCTGCACTGGTCCTTGGATCTGAGCATCCTATGCCGGAGATAGCAAAGCTTAGGATGTATGCTATTCTCTCCCTACGCCTGGGCTCACACTAGAGTCACTAAAAGATAAGAAAACCTTCTCGTGGATACCCTTCATGAAATATCCTAGTTCCTCAAATATTCTGGATCTACAAGACCAGTCATTTTAATCACCAAAGTATCCATAATACATACATAAGGATATATAGTATACAATTTTTTTTAAATCCTTAAACTTTATATAACGCCATTTAGCATTCTCTCTGTATCTGTCTGTCTGTCTGTCTGTCTGTCTCTCTCTCTCTCGTTCTCTCTCTCTCTCTGTGTGTGTGTGTGTGTGTGTGTGTGTGTGTGTGATATTCTAATTTACTTGCTGAGATGAAAAAAGAATCCACAAATTGCAAAATAAAGTTTTCTTCCTTTTCCTTCTATTATGAACAGCTCAATTAATCTATTAATCTTAGTACTAAAATATGATAAAGGAACATTATACATCTATCCAAGCCTGCAGACTGTACATCAAATAATAAGACCCTGTGTAAGCTGTGAAGTTTAGATGACAATGTGTCCATGGAGGTGCACCAGTGCAGATTAGCACTCTGCATGAGAAAAGCAAATGCTGAAATGCTATTGAGGAAGCCACCCATACTCTAGGTAAAGGAACATTTGGGAAATCATGGTACTTTATTTTTTATTTTGATGCCAACGTAAAATAATATTTTTAAGTGGTGTGTGAAGAAAATGAAAATTGACTACATTTGAAAGTTGACTAATTATGAAATTATATTTTTCCATTATATCAGTTTTCATTCAGTATTTACTCTATTAATCTCTTTTCTAGGCAACCAATAATAGATACAGACATACTATTTTCTAAAACATATCTCTAAGTCAATCTCCATCTCTAAAATTATTTTGAATAATTTCCATTTATGCCATGCTGTATCTTATCCTCTAGATGGGTGTGGCTTGTTTTGATAATCCACTCAGTCTCACTAACTTGCATGGCCTCTATCTATGCATGACTCACTCCCTGAAAGGAGGTCTTGTTAGTGTGTTCTTAGTGCCTGATTTACTTTTCTCTTCTTCTAGTTCCCTCACTAATTTCTCTAAGCCAAAGGATAGTTATAATGTTACTTTATGCTCCAGTATTGATCATAGTATATGTTCTTATTCTGTGGAATAGCTATATAGTTCACAGAGGCCAACAGGAGAGCTTGGCATACACCTCTTCTTATAGGACTCCCCATAACCGTTTCTAGCTTCTACACTTTACATATGTCTAGATGCCGCCTTCTGAAATGTTCAGTTCTTGTCATCCTTAACTATTTGTATATTTTTTATAAGGAGGAATCATTATCTTTTTTTTTTTGTTGTTTGTTTTTAGAGACAGAGTTTCTCTATGTTATCTTGGATCTCCTGGACTCGCTTTGTAGACCAGGCTGGCCTCGAACTCACAGTGATCTGTGAGCCTCTGCCTCCCGAGTGCTGGGATTAAAGGCATGTGCCACTACACTGGGTTCCCAACAATCACTGTCTTATTCTGTGATTTTTTTTTCTTTCTCTCCTTTCTCATCTCATCCCCTCTTCACCTATTAACCTCTTTCGTCCATTTTTGCCTACGCTCCCAGCTTCCTCACAGTTTCATCAGCTAAACCTTCTCTTACACCAGGAGTGAATTTATGACCCTTTTCTCTCACAACACACCTGTGTCCATTAACCCTTGGCTCTCTGACTGAAGAGAGGATTATACTTTATTCCCATTGGATCTCAAGAACAGTATCTAGAAAACAAGTAACCAATGAACAGTTAAGCCCCATGTAAATCAACACATCCTCAAAGAGCATTCTGGACCCAGGGAGCTGAGTAACTGCTCCAAAGCTTCAACTAGTGAAGTCCCCTCGGTTACTGAACTGGTGTATGTATGGTACAGAAATGTTTAAATATTTACCAGGAGAAGCCAAAAAAGCTTACGGTAAAGGAAAATTCTGGAATTCTTAAGCTCACAAGTCCTCTGGACTTAATGCAATTTGGCCTTAATGCCTTTTTTATCATTGATTCTATTCAGTGCCATACGGATACATATACAGTACATACGGTAGGGATGGCTGCTGTTTTGGTTGCAGATGCGACACTGAGGGTTCCTCACAGGCTGTCCAGGGACATGTTCCACCAACTTGCAGTACATCTCAGGTCCTTTTTCCCCACATGTAGCATTGGTTGTGATGAGCGCATTAGAAGCGAGATTCAGGACAGCAGGAAATAAACCTGGAAAAGAGTGTCAAATAAAGATATGGCACACCATTTTGTTTTGTTTGCTATATTTAAGGGTACAGTCTAGTGGAGATATTTTTTTTAGGGAATTAAATCAATCTGAAATGAAATAATTAGTGACTAAACACCCTACTTAAGTCAACACACTGCATCAAAAGTACACTATTAAAAGACGTTGCCGTAATGTTTAGCCTCTACTATTTAATTTAAATAGTCATGTCTCAAATAGACATTTAAAAATAGCCTTTATGTGAAGTAGAGAGACCCAACCCATCCCCTGCACACCCTATTCTGTATCTAGTGTTCCATCCTGTCCCGGAGGTCCTCAGCAGCCACCTCAGAAGACAGGTGAGATCTCCCGGTGCCAGGCCCCTGCTTGCACCAGGCTACTGGGCAAACAGCATCAGTGGGCCAGGCCTTGCTAACTGCATCTTCCATCTACTGGAATTCTCCCTTACTTGCATTCCTGGAAGCCTATGAGCCACAGGGACCATCAGGTGAGAATCCCCTTTACCACAGTTCGCAGCCTGCACTGTCCTCCCAGGAAACCTAGCAGCAGAGAAGTCTGCCACAACCTGTGTACCCCATTCCGGGTCCAGTGCCACATCTCTGCCCAGGAGACCCTTGGTGGCCACCTGGGGAAGACAGGTGAGGTCTCCAAATGTCAGCTCCCTGCTTGCACTAGGCCACTGGGCAAACATAGCAGTGGTGAGCTATGCCTGTCTACCTGACCTCATTCCTACCTGCACTCTCTGAGGCCAGTGGGCTCCAGAGACCACCAGAACCTCAATTCCTGAAGTCCCTTGTCAGCCATCTTGGCAAGACAGGTCTACAACCCCTGCAGGCTGCAGGGCAAACACATCAGTGGTGATCTATGCCTGGTCCCCTACTCCCTCCATCTACTAGGCCTCACACCTACGTGCATTCCTCAAAGCCTGAGGCTCCCAGGGACCAGCAAGCCTGAGGCTCCCAGGGACCAGCTAATATCAGAGACAACCATATGGCTAAAGGCCAGCTAAAGAACACAAATAACAACAGCTTGAGCAATATGTCAACACCAGAACCCAAGTATCATTCTACAATAAGCCCAGGATTATCTCAACACAGCCGAACCTCAAGAAAACAACCTTAAATCCAGTCTCATGAAGATGATATAGGCCTTTAAATAAGAAATTAATAAATCCATTAAAGAAACACAGGAAAACACAATTAAACAGGTGAAGGAAAGGAATAAAACTATCCAAGACATGAAAATGGAAGTAGAAGCAATAAAGAAAGAACAATCTGAAGGAATCCTGGAGATGGGGAATTCCTAACCAAAAATGTCCAGGAAATCTGGGATACCATGAAAAGACTTAACCTACAAATAATAGGAATAGAAGATGAAGAGTCCCAGCTCCATGGACCAGAAATATTTTCAACAAAATCATAGAAGAAAACATCTCCAACCTAAAGAAAGAGATGTCTACAAACATACAAGAAGATATAGAACACCAAATAGAATGGACCAGAAAAGAAAATCCTCCTGTCACATAATAATCAAACCCTCAAATCTACAGAACAAAGAAAGAATCTTAAAGGCTGCAAGGGAAAAAGGCCAAGTAACATTTAAAGGCAGACCTATCAGAATGACACCTGACTTCTCACTGGAAATGCTAAAAAGCCAGAAGGGCCTGGACAGATGCCTTGTAAATCCTAAAAGACTACAGAGGTCAGCCCAGACTACTATGCTCAACAAAACTCTCAATGAATACAGATGGAAAAAACAAGATATTCCAAGACAAAGCCAAAATTTAAGCAATATCTATCCACAAATCCAGCCCTACAGAAAATACTAGAAGGAAAAAAGCCTTTATGTAACCGAAATGATGGCATTATTCAATTGGAACCTCCTATATTTCATGTCAGCTATCCAAATCTCAGTATTAAGCTATAAACACGTGTAGTTTCTATACAGGTATATACCTATATTCTTCATGGTACTTTATGCCCCGATTCCAGTTAGTGAAAGTTGCTGCCACAACAGCTTCACATGCAGACTGGAGATAACACCATGGTAAGGAACCTTAGAAAACGATTTATTACTGGTTTCTGTATCACCAAAACTTTATGATAGCCATAGTAGTGAATGATCATAGGACAGAAATCACTGCTCTGGAGCTAATGGAGAGACCTGGCTTATTTAGACCCATCTCCGTGCAGAGCTCAAGAAGTGTCTTGTTCCATCTGATAGCCCATCACCACTTAGTGATGCCAGTTCTGCTGCCTCCATGCCTCCAGTCTGCATTTCATGAACCTCCTCTCAGTAATAGCACAGAAAAAAAAAAAAACAATTGCCAAGGGCCTTCTTTAACTGAAGCCTCATCATGGGGAAGATGTCTTTGAGAAGACAAATAAGTGGACTTGATCTGTACATGGAACATTCTACCCAACCACGATGACTCAGCTCTGTACATGTACCCGATACGTCTCTATCATTTCGGCTTTTGACCAGAAGCTCTTCTTGACTATATTTTATGCACGGTGTTTTGCTGAGACGCCAGGACTCACTAGCTTATACATGTTTTCTGCTTTGAGTTCAGGCATTGGCACATGGTGAAGACACATTTAGAACTCAGCATATCTGCAAGAGGAACAGATGACATACACGCTGGCTCATGAAATCAGTCTGAGCCAGCCGCCTATGTTACTAGCAAGCTTCTCTACTGATGTGCATCCAAAACATGCTAGCTACTACTCTGTCCACATCTGCCATCGCTCTAGTGCTCTTCAGCTTTGTGGACTCATTTGTGTCACAAAGCAGCCATGTGATCTGCACGCCACTTTTCCTCTACTTTACTAAGCTGCTAAACAATTTGGCCAGGAGACTGCTGGCAAGCAGCAGGCTAGTGCCTCACATCCCAGGCATCTGACCCCAGAGTCTAGCCTATTAATACTGTCCACAATGTGATGTGAAACATATGCTTTGTGTTCACTTGTAGCCTTAGAGGACATAAGAATTGCACTGAGAAAGCTGGGCGTGGTGGCGCACGCCTTTAATCCCAGCACTCGGGAGGCAGAGGCAGGCGGATCGCTGTGAGTTCGAGGCCAGCCTGGACTACAAAGCAAGTCTTGGACAGCCAAGGCTACATAGAGAAAAACCGAAAAAAAAAAAAAAAAAGAAAAAAAAAAAAAAAGAATTGCACTGAGAATTTTTTAAAAGAGGAAAACCAGAAAGAGTATTTAAATGTGTTTGGATTTAATTACTGGATTTTCTTTTCAATAAGAAAAATAATTTAACATAGAAAAATATTTTTACATATTGTGATCTTTTGGAGTTTTTGTTGTTGTTTGTTTGTTTGTTTGTTTTCCTTGAGACAGGGTCTCTCTGTGTATCCTTGGCTGTCCTGGACTCACTTTGTAGACCAGGCTGGCCTTGAACTCACAGAGATCCACCTGCCTCTGCAACCTGAGTGCTGTAATTGAAGGTGTACCACCACCACGTCCAGCTGTAATCCTTATTGTAATCAGTCTCAAAACTTTTGAAGCAGTAAAATAAATTAGTAGGACCTAAGTGATGCCCTAGCTCTCATATACCAACCCTCAGCTTTACCCTTGCTCCTGTTCCCACACTCTCTAGGCTCTAAATACCCATCTCCCATCTGCCAAAGAACCACCCTCCTTAATGTTCTTGTCTTAAGCTTGTTTTTCAGCTAACAGTTACTTGACATTTACAACTTTTCCTCATTTTTCTAGCATTTTAACATTTACTTCTTTTACTTATTCCCACTCACTAGGTCAATCATTCTTTCTTTTGAAGTTGCTCGTGTCTACATCCTCAGGCCCTCACACAACGAACCATTCCATCCATGTGATATGGACAGGGTATATGATCTCTGTTCAGAGAAATATTAGCCAGTCACAAAAATATCACATATACTTCATGAAAACAACACAGAGAATTTTGTGAAAAGTGAAGAACTAACACAATGCATTGCATTTTTCATCTTGTCTTTTCTACATGCCACGTAAATCTTATTGGAGATAGTCTCACCATTTTCTGAAGTTACAAAATTGCATATTTTAAATAATTAGTCTCCAGAGAAATATTTCTATATCTTAGACATTTTATTCCCTAGTTTAGTAAATTATATATGATGAAATAAATAACATTCATCTAGATGCCTTTCTTCTCTCTCATTCTGCACCATTTTGTGCTACTGTACAATTATTCTTTCATCAAAGATATTTTGAGCATTCACTAAGCCATATATCCACAAAGTTGAGAAGGACTAAGATGAGTTTTATGAAGGACAGAAATATACATGAGCTCTTTGGAGAAACTGAAGCTTATTTTGTAGAAAAAACACAAGAAAGGAATGAGCGAGTGTGCCAGGCAGAGGAACTGGTCTCTGGGTTGGACTCTATTGACAATCTATATGGTCACTCTGAGACAGTCCAGGCATTTGAACCTGCCTTTGCCTTAGCACATTAGAGATTATAATTGGATAGGTATGTGACATGGACATAGATACATGTATTGTACATAAAATAAACATAGTGGTTCATTTGTCATTACTGGCAATTTGCTTTCCTTTCCCCCCACTTCTTCAAATATTTAATTTAAAGTATAAAATGATAGTTAAAAAGAAAAACATATGTTTGCTTTTCTGTTTGGGAGAAAGCTAGGTAAGTAAGCTCTGGCTAATACCTTCCAGGGAAGCCAGATTATGCATACAAAAGGTACATCTGGCCTGCTGTGACCATGTCTAAAACGTACCCAGGATGTTGTGAATTTGATTTCTGCCATTTTTGTCTTTTTCTTAATGGATTACTAGTCCTGAACTTCATATGTGTGTCGGCCTTGTCTATGACTATTGACAAACCCCTTCTGCTCTGAAGTGGTGCAATCCTATAGGACTTAATCTGAGAGCAGAGCTGTGGCATCCAAGGCCAAAGCTATCATAAAAAATAGAACAGAAAGAGAGAGGCAGGAAAACACACGTTAGTGCATACTCTGTGTTTATAATATAGAGAATTGAATTCCATGCCATTTTCCCCACTGGACATATGGATAAAATGAATGAAAAAGAGGTAGCCATGAGAGCATTGCAGGTGTCAGGTGACTGCACTTTCCAAAAGCAGTGCCATCCAAAGAAAATAAGTGACATAGTTAAGACTAACAATGTAATTTGAATCCAGCTCTTGAAAGCTCAGAATGCTTGATGAAGACTCAGACCCAAATTCTTTGAAATTCTTATCAATTTATATACTTCACAAAATAAAAATCTTAGTCACTACTCCACTATTGCTTTATAGGGTTTTAAAATATCATAATAAAGATATTAATACAATTTACACTTGGCATCATTCATTTTTTTCATTGACTTGTTTCTACTATATTTATTGATCATATACTCGATATTAACCTCTTCACAATATAATTGCCTTGCTTCAAGGTCAGGGAGCAGCCACTTTATCAAGTTTTATCATTATTTTGCTATTTGTTTTTATTTTAATCAGTAAAGTGTATTGGTCTTAGAAGATCCTCAATTAGTTGCTAATGACTAATTCAAAGACTAGGTCTATACTTGAGCTTTTATTGAATATTTGGCGTGTCATATTATGGATTACAATGCATTTTCATTATATGATAAACCTATTAGGCTCTTCTTACTCATTCCCCCTCAAAAGCATCAGGGTGATATTTATTGCCATATTTGAAATGGGTCACCAGCTCAGATTATGTAACCATTAGGAGTATAAATGAACTACAAATAGCTGATGAGCATTCTAAGAGTATTGACTCAGAGGCTTTCAGTTCAATTTGAGATTCTGTAATTTTAATAACATAAAACCCAGTGGTTATTATCTATATAAGCACGATTGATGTTTTTCTCAGTAGACTAAATAAATTTAGTTAGATTTGCAGTTGTAAAAAACAAAGCCCAATGTAAACCAAATGAATATTTATCTTCTATATATTATATGTAAAAAATTACAATATGCATACTACTACAAAGTAATGGATTTAGTCTTCTAATGTATATATTTATAGAAAACTTGGAAAAAGTTAAGTCTAAGTAAAGGAACAAATAATAATTTTTGTTCCCTTATGGCAAAACTCACTTCAAGTTCAGTGGTTTTGCGGGCAGATGTAAACTGCTTGTTCATAAAGTGGCATGTCCATACATGTTGGCATGATGACCATGCCAGTCAATGATTCACACCCCACCTTTCAAGGGTGGATGCATTCTTAAGCCTATTTAAGTGACTTAAAAAAAAAGAGGAGGGGGGGAGTTACTTCTGATTGGACCAAAGCTTCCATAGATAAAAGCTGCAAATTCCCTAAATGTCTGACAGTCTAATGACATGGGAGGTGCTGTTGAGTCTGAGGAACCATGAGTACCAAAAGCAGAAGACAAGCGTCTGCACACAAGAAGGAAATGACATGGCATTGATCGTTTCACAAAACCTACAGTTCCACTTCCTGGAAGGATCAAAGAGCAAAGCTGAGGAGCCACTATAGTGTGCAATGGTGACGGTGGAACCACAGAACAGAGAGCGTCACAGGAAACCTGCTCTAAACCTTCTGCCAAACCATGGCCAAGGTTAGATGCCAAAGACTCTCCTCTAATAGAGGCCGGATAGCTATGCAAAGTGATAAATGTGGTGTGTGTGTGTGTGTGTATTGCATGCATGGGCATATGTTTGTGTGTGTATGTGTGTGTGTGTGTGTGTGTGTGTGTGTGTGTGTGCACCTGTATGTGTGTGTGCGTGTGGAGGCCAGAGGTCAATACCAAGTGTCTTCCTATGCTGCCTTTGAGAGCCAGGCTCTCTATCTGAGCCTGAAGCTCACTGGCTTTCCCATACTGGCTGGCCAGAGAGCTTCTCCCAGCACGTGGGTACTGACACATCCTCTGTGCCTAGCTGGATATAGATGCTGGGGATGCAAATTCCGGTCCCTTTACTTGAGCAACAAGCCTTTAGCTGACTGAGTAGTCTCTTAAGCCTGAAAATTAATTTTATTTCCAAAGCCCTGCCCTGTCTCATCCCGATTCATCTAAATGAGCACTGTCCTCACCTGCCCTTTGACCCCTGGGTCACATGCAAAGTGTCCTGCTCCCTTCCTGTCTACATGTAGGCGTGGGCCCACTTCTCCGCTAGCTTTACAGGTTCTACGGTTCATTTTCAGACAGCATACTGAAATCCGGATCCCTGCCTTTTTCTAGCACCTGTACTTTTTCTGATCTCTCAGTAGGTCCACAGGAGGACCACAGAATCCTTCTGCTGTCACATTAATGCATTTCCCAAGGTTTGAATAACCTTCTTCCAAATACTCCTCTCCAATGTGGAGTGCTTTCATGAAGACCACCCCTAAAAGGTGCCCGATTTAGTCGCTTTTATCCCCCAAATTTCTACTGTTCTCTTCAAATGGCTAATTATCAGCCAGTGTGAATTGCAATCTGCAGAAACCAGAAATGCTGAAAAAGTACTTTGTAAATGTTTATGTCTGACTTTGCCATTGTAAGTTATCTACTTCCAATTCATTAATTTTTGTCTCCAGTTTAACTTTAACTACATACTATATTTTATATACATTGTATTCTTACCTTGTAACCATGGTAAGGGCCACCTGGCTAGTCTTTCTGTGTGAGTTTGCACTCCTACATTTCTGCCATTGTCACTGAAGGGCTCTTTCTTTAAAAAAAATCCTATCGCTGTCTTGCTTTGAGGCATTTGTGAGTTGCCTGTTGTGTCCAGCTTAGTAAAGTAGCCAGATTCCATGGCTGGCTACATATTAGTACCAAACTGCATGCCTTTCTGTATGCAAGTTGGCTGGTGACCTTCTGTTCACAGGTGCAGCACATGTTTTAAAATTCTCTTTGTGAGATTGCATTTTGTCCTTTCCACAAAGCTGTGCAATCTGCTTATCTCATAACCTTACTCAAATATTCCTTATTCTATGAACATGTTTCCTGATTTCGCTACTTTGAACTTGTTCCCTTCTTGGTGTGGCTTAGTACATTTTATTATAAACCCCATAATGCTTTAATTTGGCGCCATGGATGTCTAGTCTACAATGTGATTGAGTATATAAATAACATGAGCTAACATTAATACTACTGAAATTAAAATGTATTATATGAGAAGAAAAATATTCATTATACAATCCTTCTGGAGAGGACTCATACCCACAAAGCCCATAAATTTATAGGAGACTTGGGATGCTAAAAATTATGGAGCTAATTTGATATTTTAGCCATATGAACAAAAAAATTGAAGGAAAATTTTGCACTAATAGAAAAATAAATGAAATTTTTATCATGTCTTTCTGTCCTCCATCCCTGCTCTATTTCCATTATGTTTTCTATTCTTCTACAGATGTCAAAATAGACAAATACATATACACAGTTTTTCACTTAAATATTTATGGTGATGGTAGGAGGTGGGATGGGGGGGGGATACAGTAAATTGCCTGTTGCCTGCAGCATGATAGCTAGATTTCTTGGTACTCTGAGCATTTGTCAATAAAGTCCAACCTGATTCTCTGCAGAGCCACTAATCACAAGTGGTTTTTAAAAGATATAACAGTAATACAATGATCATGGTGATGTAGAGCCACAAGGTCATTTAACAGTTGGATTTTAAAGTGAAAAACTTGTCTCTTGTTTTCCTTTTTCTTTTTTTCTTTTTTTCATATTACTTCTGTATAAATTCTGTTAAACCATCACTTTAAAATATCATTGTAAAAATAGCTAATATTCCTAGTGCACATACTAAAGAAAATTTAATGTTATGGGTATTAATACTTCCAGACTGTTTTTCCTTTGCTTTCAGCTTAAATACTAAATGAACTAAATATTGTAGAGTATCTGCTTTTATACTCCTTATGCTTAGCCTAACTCTGTACAGTCAAAGGCACCTATATGGACATATACACATGTGAATATATATTAATGTGTGTGTCTGTATTTATATATGTGCATGTATGTGTTCAGTTTTTCAAAGCATGCTTCTTGTTAGTTTTTGTATTCCAGCTTGAAATACTCACATGTAACTGACATCCAATGGTGTTTGGAGGCTTGCTGAGGAAAAACACCCTTGAGTCACCAAAACAACTCTTTTCACTATGGTCATTTTAATGGTGGAGTTCAGTTGTGTATATATATAACACATGGCAGATCTCTGCCTCCCTCTTGCCAGTTCCTCTTTTCCTGTCACCATAGTCAGGGCACACTGTAT
>OU015750.1:81661031-81687149 GCA_907169655.1 Acomys percivali
AGAGAGAGAGAGAGAGAGAGAGAGAGAGAGAGAGAGAGAGAGAGAGAAGAGAGAGAGAGAGAATCTTTGTACGTACAATCCAAGCTTCTACCATTGATTTATATACCAATCCTTGTTTTTTGGGGTGGGGGGAGGTAAGACAGTGTTTCACTGTAGAGCTTGCCCTGGCTGTCCTGGAACTTGCTTTGTAGACCTTGTAGAACTTGCTTTGTGGCCTGGAACTCAGAGATCTGCCTGCCTCTGTCTCCCAAGTGCTTGGGTTGAAGGTGTTTGCCACCACACCTGGCTTTTCTATTTCTCTTCAGCATAGGGTTATTTGCTTATCCAGGATGGTCTTGAACTTGTTTTCCTTTTCCTTCAGCCTCCAAAGTAACTAGAATCATAGACCTAAGGCACCAGGCCCCGATAGCATCTTCTGCTATAATGCTTGGTTATACACCTTTTTTTCCTTGTAAAGAACTAAGTACAGTGTATAATTTTTTAAAAATATATGAAATACAAATTCTGTGATGGAAGAAATGATATGATTTTTTTGCTTTCTGTCGGTTCTGATTACCAAACTCTCAGAGCCCAGGGAGCTTGAGGTGCAGGGAAATGTTCTCCAGTGAGTTTGCAAGGATTCTGAAGAACCAGCCCCCGCCCAGCCCACCCCCTCAACACACTTATTACAAAATAAAAAATAAAAGGTAGGGAAATAGCTCAATAAAAACAAGATACAAAAAGACATTACTTTCCTTGTTCTAGTGACAGGCAGCATAGATAGCATTTAAGGTCATTGTTTCCTTTTTATTTTGTTAATTGTCTTCTTAAGATTCTACCCTTTCCTCTTGGGAAGATGTAACATTTTCTGTGTTGGGACATAAACAAAGCTTTTCACATTTTGTGTGCTTTTAATGAGTTATTTTTAATATTTTCATATACCTCAGTCTCTGACTCCACCTCCTCACACACAGATTAGAAGGCCCAAGTGGACTACTCAGTTGAATGCAATACTTTGTACCATTAACTACTGCCTAGATTCCAGAACCTTCTCATTGCAACTCAAACTGTACCAGGCCTCAATCTAACACGTAGGTTGAAGAACGAGAATGAGAGATGAGTGGAGCCAGGAGCTGGTTGGGGCTTTATAGGGGACAAATGCCTCTAATTCAGTTTTGTGCTAGCTAGGCAAATTCTATGCAGTTTTAGTACATTTATGGAAATACTTGTTTGATAGCAAATTCCCTTTAAAGTGAAATCTGACAGTGTTTATAGGAAAACACTTTGTTCTCTAGCAGCTGTTTGAACACACACATAAAAATGCAGAAAAACACAAATATTCGGTTTCTTCTTGTAACTACTTGAAGTAAAATAAAAAAAAATCAGCATTTTACAGTCATTGGGCACAGTTTTGCTAATAATGCTTTTCATTTACCCAGTACACATAAACTCTCACACATAATGAGTTTTCAGTCGGAGTTTTATTTTTGTCTTTTACCACCCTTCTGTGACCAGTTGTCTCTCAATTCCTTGGAGGTTGGAGCTGTGGTTTCTTAATCTTTTCATTCTCAGATACTAGTCTTACACACACACACACACACACACACACACACACACACACACACATGCACACACAAGCTCATTAAATATGCCTTAAAATTAATGAATCACCCAAGACTCTGACCTTTAAAAATTCTATATGGAGTACATTTATTATACTGTATCTGATCTAAAAGATAAATAAAACACAAACTGCGCATCTGTCTTTGTCAGGTAACTTGAACTATGAACCCTTGTTTGAGTCATTGTTGATAATACATACGGAACACTCAAATTCACATAAGCATCTTTGCTTTTCTCTGGATTCGTATCCTCTATGTTTGTGTCTTTGTCTCTGTCTCTCTGCCTCAGTTTCTCTGTCTCCCTCTCTCTCTCCCTCCTTCCCTCCCTTCTTCTCTCTCACACATAAAAGCTATTGTCTATACTGGGTAGGCATCGTTAACTCCATTTTATAAATAAAATAAAGGAAGATAAACGGTGAAAAGATATGAGATATGATTTTCTATCTGGTACAGGTTCTTCTAAAAGTATCTAAATCATGTTCACTGAATGTCTCTAGTTGTTATTCAACCGAGACATGACGGCACAATATGGTGGACACAAGCGAAGTCCTTTGCCCCCACAGGGCTCCAGGGCAATGCACCATAACTATGAGACACAACTTCTGAATAAAGTTCATAAAGCACACTTCCATATTAAAAACAAAACGGATCTAAAGTGCAGTTGACAGCAAAAGAGAGTCTCAAAGATATGGAAAGGGAGTCTGGCTGAGGTCAGTGCAGGAAAGCAACAATAACAGTAGACACAAGCCCAGGGAAACCAGGCCAGACTGGTACACACACCCTCATGCGGGGATCAGGACTCAGCTTGGAGAAGAAGAAGTGAACACATAGATCTTAAGCCAAATATCAAATTCTTAGCCAACAGCTTTACTAGGAGGTCACATCATATTTCAGCAGAGAGTCAGAGGGACCTTTTATGTGCAAGCAAATCTAAGTCTATAATTAGAGATAAGACATTTACAACTGGTTACCCTAAGACCTTGAAGTGGACCCTGGGGATCGGCAAGATGCCTCAGTGGGTGAAACACTTGAGCTTTAAGGAGCTCTGTCTGGACCTCCAAAACCTATGTAGGGCCAATGTGGTAGGGTAGATCTGTGTCCCCAACCCTGCTAAAGTGAGCTAATTTAGCAGACACAAGAGAATTACTCCCTACAACATGAAGGGCGGTAAGTGCTTCTTACAGTAATTACTAGGGTTCCCTGTTTAAGCTTACTGATTCCCGTTATGCTTGGTGCTCATGGTGAGAAAGCTGATACATTCCGGCCATCCCAAAGGGAAACATTTCTCTAATATGTCCAAAGAAGTTGAGGTTTGGGACTGTCACTCTTTCTACAAGTGAGATACCCAATGTGAGAAAAATCTTACCTGAAATCAGCTACGGAAGGCAGACATGCAACTGTCCTCTAACTAAATATTCCCAATCAGGTTTCATTCACCCCCACCCCACCTCCCACCCCAAGAACATCACTGCATAAAAGTCTAAGCACTTGTGAGGTTTTTATGTTCTGCCACACATGGCACTCTCTAATTTATACTCGTGTTTAATTGCATGATCGTTAGAGCTCTCATTGGTGATGCGTAATGAGCTTTCAGTTCACTTTCGTATCACTAGCTATTTTTCCCTTACACTTGCACACAAAGTAATTTCTTCATCATCCTGTGTTAGTGTTTAGAGTTTTGCTTCCCTAGTAAATCACTTTTCTGTTTCCTGTGTGAAACATCCGATTCATGTCTATTGCAATTCATGAGTTTATTGCTCGCTCCTCGAGTCTTGACTAACATCATATCTATTCTTATACTGCTGGCTAATTTAAGACTACACTATGTCATCTGAACTCATAAGTGGGGATCATACCCTGAAATCACTTTGGAAGGGAAATACGTTTGGAGATTTGGTCCTGGCATTACAACCAATTCCTAACCGTTTTTTCCTGCCACCAGCAGGAACTTTGGAAGTTACAATTCACAGTTTAGAGTAAAATATTTCAAAAATATGGTTTATTTATTCAAGACAATAGTAATTACAAGTTGAAAAATGTGCCTAGTAGTTGGACAGAAATATTCCTAGAAGATTAACCCTGGGAACCACATTCCTTTGGACTCTAAATGCATTCAGGACTCAAGATCAATGTATTGGACAGTGTGTTTTCAGTGTATGGGTTTATTCACTGGCAAAACTGTAAATAGTAACTTGTCCCAAGTATATTGAAACAAGGGGTATAAGTACCACTTTCAAATAGTATGTATTTGCTTGACAACAATAAACATGTCAAGGAAAGCGTCATTCTTTAGAAGCATAAATGTTACCTACTTTGTTAGATTTGGAAATCATGTTTATAAAACTAATAGGTGGATTAGGAGCTTCAACATTGCACAATGAAAATAATATTTATTGACCACCTCTCTCTAAACCAGATTGAAACACTGTAATAATTTATCTGTTCAATGTAATGCCCAGACCCCAGAAAATGCTCAAATACTTGATAAATGAATTAACCAGAGCATGTATACAACATATAAGGCAAATGCCAAAATTAGTCATAAACGTGAACCTTGCATAGAACAATGCAAATGGTTTATAATTTAAAGCATGACTGTAGGATATACTCACAGGATTTGGGAGCTAGCTGAAACAAATCTTACATTCTTATAATCAGCGGGTGTTATTTTCATTGGCATTTGAAATTCAGTTTATTCTCCAGCATAATACAACAGTCTTCATTTTTATTAAAGCCAAAGATTAACATAGCTTATTAGATTCTTTTGCCTCAGTATAGATTAAGGCTCAAAAAAGACCACTTTCCTCATCACCACAGATTTTTAGAATCTTAAATAATTCTTATTCAATTCAGATTAAATATGAAGATTATCTCTAAATATTCCAAGTGTTTCATATTGTCACTATAATCTATATTGCCTATCAAAATGTATTCTAATTTTTCCTATTTAATTCTCAATTAGAGTGCCATTCTCTAGTCAAATATGTTCTGTCTTTGCTGAATGAGCCATTCAACTTCCCACCTTCTTTAGGGGGTACTCATGTCCCCACATGAATTATTCCTCATAAATTCTAGGAGTATTTCCTTCAAAATCTGTTCAAATCCATCTCTTTAACCTAAAAATATATCTCCATTCTTTCTTGTCCTTCAGCAAGGACTTTACAGCATATGACTTTTTATTTTAAAAATCTCTCATTTTTTAAAAAATACAAATGTACTTGTGACATAAGAATCCATGTTTCTGCTTGTTTGGGTTTCCACAATACCTAGCATATATGCAGGGACATTGTTAACATATGAATGTTCCTACCAACCACAACTTAATTCACCTACTACATAATAACATACATTTTTCTTATACAAATACATGTGCCTACAATTGTCTCCCCACATGAAACCTGTCAATCAATTTGCTAAATGTATGCACATGTAAGCAGATTATTATATGTGGGTCACTCATTCATTCAACAAACACTTAAAAGTATTTTGTATGTTTAAGACTATCACTGGGCTATCTACAGGATGGTTATTAATTTATGTAATATTTTTATGATTTGGCTGAGAAAGCCTTGCACATGGAAAAATAAAATGCATTGAAAATAAAATAAAGGGTTTCTATTCATAGAGAGATTCCTTTTTTTACACAACTCTTTCTAAGATTCTCTCTTTCAATTAGGGGCATTACTTTAGGGTTTTGATTCCATAGCTTCAACATTTTTTATTCTCTTAAAATCAAAACTAGCTAGAATTTTCCAGTTTTAAAAATGTTCAGTTTTAGTTACGCATGAGTAGAGAAAGTAAGGTCTGAGCAGATGGCTGTCAAAACACCAATGACTACACACCATGGCTGAGAACTTGCACACAAAAATATGCAACTTGGTGCACAGTATAGACTTCTTCCATGTAAATGCCAATGGCCATCTGGCTTGAAAGCTCTGCAAAAATCAATCTGATGCAATTCTATATTTGTCCTGTCTTCCCTAGATATTAAATTATATCAGCATCTGGTAGAATCCCTGACAGGAAACACTGTGTCTCCAGGACCATTTCACACTCCAGCATTTCACTTCCCAAAGTTAGAAAACATCTGGAAACTAAAACACGGCTCACACAATGAGGCACATCGCTAACGTGAGTGGGGCTGATTGGGGACCAGAAAGAGTTAATGCATTCTATTTACAATAAATTCTCCATCCCCCATTAAAGCACACACATACTAATTGCTCATAAGCAGTTTTATTCTTAGCGTCGCTTCCTGAGGGTGCAGCTACTACAGTCCTCTCTGCAGTTAGATTCAATTTAGTGCACATTTATGTGAAAAAAAATTTTACTACTGTTTTGCTGGAAATTTGACAATATGTTCGCTTTAATTAAAATGCTACATAATTTAATAGAGAAGCACATATTCTACAAATTGAGCTGATATATAGTGAATGTAACTACCATAGACACTTTGTCCATTGGGTCGAAATATATATTTATTCTACACAATAAAAAGATAACTGCCATTAAGATTTTTATTTCATAGACTTTTTATACCAGATCATATTGAGCATGAAATCTCTAACAGATTTTACAGGAAACATCATCATGAGAAAAAAAAATGCATTTTATTGATGAAGTACATTAGAAGCCAGAGTAAAACACACATTGAAGTTGAGGCCTAAGTTTGATAAAATAAAGACATATATCAAATAAGCTTGCATATGTAAGTGTGTTCAGGTGTGTTCTGTATTTTAAGCATAGAGATCTGGGATTCGGGGGGTGTAACAGTAAATGCTTTGTTCTACTGGAAAGAAATCACTGTGAGTTTTCTCGTGGCAGCACAATTCAAATGGCGTTTACTTAAATGGACAATAGCATCTGCAGGTAGATGTGACTACAATGTTTCCATCCATGGTGTTCAGTGGCTGGGCAACTTCCCACTAAAATATGTATGAATTTGTACACACTATTGAAAGAAGCAAAATGGTTTCCCTTGCCTTAACTATTTCTGATTTCATTTGCATTCTGAGATGGCTGGTCTCTTCTCTCTGAGAGCCCTTCAGTTTATGTGGGACTCCTCCTTGACTGGGCTGCAAAGCTGCCGCTGAGTGAGGTGACTCCACTACACTGAAGGAAGAGGTAGTATCTCTACCCTTACAGCAGAACAGTGACCACACACAGACCTCTGTTTTAAAAACATCCTCCTTCAGCAAAGTTCTCAGTCTGGGCTCTTGAGTTTGTTAAAAACCAAACCAAACCAAACCAAACCAACAACAAAAATATATACATAGACACCATTCCGTCTCTTAAAATGTGCACCTGTACAGTCTTGGAAATTTACTAACTAGAGATAACAAGCAAGCTTAGAGTAGAGGAGGAGACACTAAGAGAAGGATTTGCTTTTTTTTGTAATTGGAAGTGAAAAGTCTTCTTTATGTAAAAATAGCAGAGGCATGCATTTCATATAATTTTCTACATCTCAATGATCTCCTCCCTCTATGATTGGGACGAAATTAGACTCTTGGCTAAGCCCTCAATACAGACACTTGTAATGTTTAACAGGGATGATTCACTACTGCAAAATTCATTTCTAAACATTATGGGCACCAAGACTACTTAGCAATAGACTAATTTTTAAGTGTTATAGAAAGCAGTTCTTAAGGCCTTGATTTTTTATTCTGATTTTACCTCGCTTTTGCTTAATCAAAAAAAAATGGAAGACTACCTTTGCATTATAAACCACATAAATCTATTTAGACATATCTTCACATTAAATGGGCTAAATCTGTTTATTTGGTATGTATTTCCTCTAGAAATTAGAAAGTAATTTTGTGATGCTTTCTACATTATCCCACATGGTTTGGTATACTTATCCTGTGTATGTGTAGTGCAGTACTTAAATGCCCTCAACACTGAGGCAGTATAGAAGGTCTGTGTAAAACTCTGGTTACTGGAGATAAGAAAATATGATTGGAGGACTTTCTGGGTTTCTGTGCTGGTACTCAGCAAATGACAGGTCACACTGGAATCCTAGACTAGTAGTGTCTAATGATAACTTAAAATATGTACTGTAGGCATGTTTATAGATACACATGTAATCAGAAACTTTTTTAAAAGTATAGCATCCAGAACACTGCTTTGTAAGAACTACACAGAGGAATTTAGGGCGCATAGATCGTAGATAGAACCTGCTGATCATTGCTAGTTAAATAAATAGATACAAGGCAACAGGGAAGAAGATGAATGTCACAAGGGGCAGTACATATATTCTAGTTTGTTTTCTCTCAACACCGAAAAGGAACTAAGCAAATGAAATATTGAAAGGATTGAACAAGGAAAAATCTCTAAAACCTAGACATTCATCAAGCTGCCTGGCATGTTATGATTTGTATGTAAGCCACAGAATAACATATAAAACATAACTAAGAAAAAAAAACATAATGTAGTGATACCATGATAATGAAGTGGAGAAAGATTATCCACATTGGCAGGTCGATGCAGACATCATTCATTCTTAAACATCTAAACTGGAGACAATAACTTCTGAAGTTCGCGTAACTTTTGCATATAATACTGTATTCGAGGTAGACAGTCTGTTCAGTTTGTTGAGTGCTATTCTGCCCTTTACAAAGAAAGCTTCTTTGAGTAGGAAGTTCGAATGGTAATTTTTGGTTGTAATAAGTGTTTTTATTGCTGAAAGGAAGATTTACAGCGCTGAGCCACACTGGGGAACACATCTGAAGTATGATGATTTTATTCAAGTCCTTCACCCATTGATTTTTGTTCTCATTTAACAAAATCTAGCAAAAGGCTGACACTGCATGTCAAAGTAATATTTTTTTTTTTTTTTTGCTAAACTTTGTGGCTAAATGTGATTAAAGTACAATTTCTTAAGCACCAAGTAAATGTTGCAGCTAAGAAGGAATTTATAACATGCGTATCACTGAACACTACATTTTAGAGTAAACGAGGGTTTGGCGCTGGGATGCATACACAATGAGAACTCGTCAGTGGACAGCGTTTCTTTTGAGCTTCATGAATAAGCAACAATGTAGAATAAGCAAAAAAAAATGTGCAACACTATTACATTCCTTTTAAGTAAGACAACACAGAAATTTGGCCTTAGGAACCTCAAAAATGCATGATGTTATCTGAAAGTCCCGGGAGAGATTATGCTATCTTGCTGGGCCAAGGAACTTCATTTGTATGCTAAAAAATCAAAAAGCAAAGAAATTAACAAATATTCAGAACCAAGTGACCAACTGAAAGAACAACTCCGTGGGTGGCCAAAAGACCTAGGCTCCACCAGCCACCCTTTCCTGCAGGAGAAACACTCCCTAGCATGGCTCACTCCTCTCTCCCTCTAACACTGTCTAAAGGGCTGGGAAAAGTCTCAAATGGATGAAACTCGCCAAAACCTGGTTCCTCCAGCTTCCTGGCATGCCTTATGATAGACTATTTTTGGTCTGTGGCCTACTTAGAACCACGTTTTAGAGACTTTCTTTTGGAAACGGAGGTAAGTAGCATTTCCAAATTACTCCTCATCTCTTTGTGAAACCTGCAAACCCTAAAGAAATGACATAGATTTAAGTGAAGGAACACAGCGTGCTTTCCTGGCTGTCTTCCCATGGGCTGTTTACTAGTCTCTCGTTACTTTCCCCACCACTTCTTATCAGGGTAGGACACACTTCCAATTACACAGAAGTCACTTACAGCTTCCTCCTGGGATAATAACACCTGTTCTTGCCTGAGCCATTCAAAGGGATGCTGGGGGCATTCCTTCCCCTACCCTTTCTCTCCAAAGCTGATGCTAATTCTTGTTGTTAGAATCTCAGCCACGCCGTAAGATGCTTGTAGCAAATGGAAGATGAATAACTGGAGAAACCTTCTTAGCTCTCGACATTTTCATTTCCAGAATTATGTGCACTCTCTGGGTAATTTCTAGAAATGAGCTATATTATACACAACATACATTTAATTCTACTTACAATGAAATCAATGAAAACCTAATTTCAGCTTCAGAATAATTTGCTTTTTTTGAAATTATTTTAACTTTTGTATAAAGCAAAGCCTACGTGAGAGAGAGCAGCAGTCTATAAATGAAACATTTGAGAAGGGATAAGTGACAGAGCATGCTCAGCGGCTCGCCACAGTGCTGGCTAGCGTGCTTGCATTGTAAATTAGTTCCCAGAAACCATGAGCAAAATTGACTGGTCTGTGATTCGAAGCTACAGCGTTCTTTAACACGAAGATTGATGACTAATCAACATTTCAGTGACAATCCAAAACGAAAACACTTCCGAGGAGTTAGTGAGGAATTCAAGTTGTGGGGTCTTGTTTGTTTTTGTTCCCTCAAGTAGAATAAGACCCACAAGATCTGATTATACTACAAGACATAATGTAGGATGTTTTTTCCCCCTTGTGGTTCCTATATTTTACATAGATAGATAAAATCATAAACATATGTATGACATGAAAGTAGAGGGGACTGTCTATGGAAAGGGGGTACTAACAGGAGGGGGAGGGGTGAAAGCAGGAGGAGAGAGAGGTCTGGGGTGATTTGCTAATATACACTTAGATGAGGATGTTCTTATACAACAGCATGGTGTGCAACAGCAACACACAGTGAAATTTTAAAACAGAAATGTACTATGAACTAAATAATGGAACTTTTTCTACAGGAAAACACCCAACAGGCTAAGCTTTAAAACAATTGACCTCTATTAAAGTTGCTTCAGGATAACACACTTGAAGGTCTCATTTGAATTCTTCAAGTGGTTAAGTCGGATGCATTTAAACCTGTTCTTGTGCAGATGCAGATGCAGGAAGGCTTACTTGGCAGATTCTAACAGAGTCACAATCCGCAGAGGACACTGGTGTGAATGAGTGGTGTGCCTCGAAGAGGAACGGAGAGTTTCTTATTCACTTAAAATTTCCTTCTTTCTGTTCCTAAGAAACTTTAAAACTTGGTGGATAATAACTACCAAATACATGACCTGAGCTCTACTCTTCCCAAGATAAACACTATCTCTTCTATCAGACATGAAACCGAAGCTGTGTCTATGTTTGAAAGTTATACGTATGAAATCAGGCTGTGTTTTTTTCTTTTATATCCGACATCTTCCTCTAACTATTACTTTTAAGGGCTCATCTGTGCTCTTGGCTATGACTTTTGCTGCTTTGGAGTATTCCTTTTATCAGCACACCATCAAATATGTATCCATGCTAATGTAATGTCGTCATGTCCAGCTCTGCATCCCTAACAGATTTGCTGTACAGATTCTCCAGTATGTATCTTGATACTCAAGTGTTCTCATTTCTCTTGGGTCTGTGATCACCTGCTGAAGTGCAGTATCACAGAGGACATATATAGTAAGCACAGCAGATAATGTCAAACAGCATCCCAAAGTGGTTTATGCAACATGCTTGTTTTTAAAATATTTTATGTGTAACCCGAATCTTACAGGAATTATTTGGCTGTTTGAGCCTCACATACTAGATCTTGCCCTATTACACATAATGATATAAAATGCTTACTTACTTTTATTTTTAACACTGCTGTACATGACACCCTAAACTGTTCTTCAGCTAGCTGGGAGTTTCGGCAGCTTTCACCACTTAAGACACAAAAAGCAGAAAAAAAAAGTTTCTCTGTCAAATATAGTGTGCCATGCAGATGACAGGGCCTAGTTTTTCTAAACTCACTCAGAGAGAACCTCCTGCTGACTGAAGTACAGACCAGAGTGGTGCTTTCTCTCAGCTGGATGTAACTAGACTATACTTCCCAGCTGCCCACTGTCTTCTGCTAAACTTTCCACTGCCACAAAAGCCAGAAGAGTGCCAAACACCAGTAGGGATTGTAAAGGTGAACACTCGGAAACATAAGCAAGCCAAACCTGTGTACGCAGCCGAGCAGGCTAACAAACCTTAAGTCTTAAAATAATAAGACCTTTCTTTATCTCCCACATCCCTCTACCCCCACGTGAAACAGAACAAATTAAAAATACTAGAGGGCCTTGAACATTAAGTTTCCTAATAAAAAAGAGTTAAATATTTTTTTAAGTTGTAGATTTCATGTTTCATAGTTAAAATGTTTACTTGTCCTAATGATAAAGACTTGTGAATACCATTATACTAATATTTTAAAGACTCCTAAAATTCCTAATACAAATTGACTCTGGAGGGCTACAAAGGCTGGTGGAGACTCTGGATCCCTTGAGTCTCTGGGTGGTACATCTTACTCAGGCCCTCTCACTGTTCTCGTATTCATCAGTGTGTCTTAGATTCGATGCTCTCAGATCAAAGGCATCTGTGATCCTGGTGATTTTAAATTTGTTTCCCATGCGATGTAGGGTATGGAACCCTGGAGACTAGATATAATTATGAACCTTTTATCATACACTCTCCTGCTTTAGACTCCACAGAGATGACCTCATTTCTGAACCAAGATATTTGTATCCTTTAGCTAAGATGCTTGTAAGTTTACTGATAAATGATCTATATTAAGTTCAGTTTCAGACAAAGCATTTTCAATTAACGTGGAAAAACCTTAATTGGTTACTTTGGAAGAAACTACATTTAATGTCTTATTTGAATAGATTTCCAAGTTATAGTTCAAAACACTAAGGCTAGCTAATTCTCCTGCCAGATTATAATGCCTGGTACATTCATGCTTCATTAGGTACTGATGATAATATTGAGCTATTAATATTTCAAATTTGTATAACCTTGCTTTGATATAGTCATGTTATCAGCACTATTAAGAGTTTCAGTTTCTTGTTTTAAAATCATAGTTAAACAATTCAGTCATGGATTAGCATTTAGCTAGTAGGAGATCTAACATTAGAGAGCAAATATAAACCAACCAGAACAGGGGAGAGTACAGATGAAATAACCACACCTTCTTCTTACTCTCCAAAGTGGGAGGTGCCCTTTCCCTGGCATTACCATCACAATGACTTCAAACTGTGTCTTTCCCTCCTATCTCTCCAATGAAATGGGATTCTCACCAAGTATTCTAAGCTCTCTCATATGGTAAGCATGTGTCAAGAGCTTTGCTCTTATTAGCTTTTTTTCTTTCAGCCCTAAACCATCAATCTTTGGGATCATTCAAACCAGTCTATAATACACAGTATTTAAACATCAAAATGGATGGACACGCGAGTGAATTCCTCTGTTCCTCTCTTCTTCTCCTCCTTGCTGATTCTTTCTTATCTCTCAGGGAAAACTTCACTGAAGAATCCATCTAGTCATCTTCTCAATCTTATCTAGACCACACAACATCATAGGAAACATTCTTCCCAGATGGTAGTCTCCAGCTGTTGGGTATTTGCTAGTTGCTAGTTGACCTCTTATAGCATTTGACAGCACTGACTGCGTCCCTATACACATTTCTATTCTTAATTCTTAACCCCTTTATTTTGGAGATTATATTTTACTTACAAAAATTCTCCCTTCCATTTCCTCTCTCCAAATCCTCTCACATACCCCTCACACTGCCCTTCAAACCCAGGGCCTCTTTTTCCACCAATTGTTATATCATGCACATATGTTATTTGTATGTATAACCTGTTGAGTCCATATAATGTTACCTGTATGCATGCTCTAGTGGTGACCATTTGGCATTGGGCAATCAAAGGGTATGCTCCTTTGGGGGGAGGATTTACTTGTTCACCTGTAGTTCTTTGTGTAGGGTTGAGGCCTCATGGGGCTTTTCCCCACCCAATTTGGCATGTTCATTGGTGTCCTCCTTTGTCACCTCACATTTAGGTGGTCCTGTGGGTAGCTTCTGGCATTAATAGAAAACAGAGTCTCACAGCAAAGTCTCCAACCCTCTGGCTCTTACAATCTTTCCTTTCCATACTTGGTAATTGTCCCAGACCCACAGGTGTGGGAAGATTTAAAAGAAAGAAAGAAACAAAGAAAAGAAGGAGGCAAAAAAAGGAAGCAAAGAAAGGAGGAAGGGAAAGAAAGAAAGAAAGAAAGAAAGAAAGAAAGAAAGAAAGAAAAGAAAGAATATGACTCAGTGCTGGTGAAGTCATGGAACATCTATAGCCACTTATTTGCTAACCCATCACAATCCCTCACAACAATATATAAACATTTTCCAGATACCCAGTGTAGTCTTCACCCCTCATCAAGCAACATTCTCTTTGCAACAGCTGGAGACCACTACAGAAAACCACCACCAATCAAAATGCAGAGTTGTGGAGCCCAGTCACATGGATGAATTTTCTCTTCTTCACCTAACTGAACTATATCAATCAGTTTCTTTTTTATCTTAATAGCCATACCCTCACTACCTTGTCTACTGCTTTGCAATCTCTGCCAGCAACCAAATATGGAAATGCCACAAAGCTTGGGAAGTCCACCTGTCCTTTGTTTCACCTATTCAGTCTTATTCTGTGCCCTTTATCTCATTGCTACAGTCTTATATGCCGTCTATAAGCCAAAAAATTCCAACTTTGCATCTTCTGGTTAATTAGTTTCTTAGAAATCCATACTTACCTTATTCAAATATCAAATATCAAGACATCAAGACAAGCGAGCATGTCTACTGAGATGTCTAAGAGGTAACTCAAATCCAATGTGGCTGCATCAGGATGCTTTATTCCTTGGCCTTGCCTTCCTGAAAAACATTGTTCTCTACCTAGCCTATCCATGGAATTGGTCAAGATGAAAAAATTAAGATACTTTGTTCTTCTTCCCTAATTATGATAACTCAAGTTTTCCCTTTTTCTCTCACTTCCTCACTGCAACCCAACTGGTCAGTAAACACTATGGCTCCCACTTGCCAAAAGTATCCCCTGTATACTTGCTTTTGCCAGTTTCCTTGAAATCCACCCTATCCGAGCCACTATTACACCTGGCTTCCTACAGTTCTCTAACTTATCACCATACATATCATTTTATGCCTCAATAATAAATCACTTTGCAGTAGTCAGTCGCCTTGTCCAGAATTCTGGAAAGAAACAAGCCACAACTTATTTAAAATGTACATCGAATCAAATCAAATGTGCCCTCCTATTTCAAAGTGCTTCACATTCTGGTCTCTGCTCATCCTTGCCATTTATCTTATAAACAAATATCTATATCATAGAGATATTTTACTTCTTGGCACACGTCTTCTATGCTTCATCCATACCAGTAATCTTTTGTCTCCCATCACAGGATGTGTTGATTGCCTGGTGGTCCCTTGACTGCTTAGTATTTGTCTGGTCAATTGCTAACATTTTATCTTATTGACTCAAAACATTTTAATAAAAATGTCAGTCATGCAGAAATGTTGAAAGACTAGTTCAAATAACAACCATATGCCCACCACTCATATTCAATAATTTGGTGACATTTGGCCATATTTGCTTTACCTTAAAATGTGGCTTTTATACCACAGCCCAATGTCTACAGGTAATAATGCTTCAAGATGTGATAAGAATTCAGATAGTCATTGAAGTCAATACTATTGTGTTGATGTGTGGATGAGGAGTTCAAAATACACCCTCAAGAAAAGTATAAAATCATATAGGCAAAAGCATGATCAATGAAAGCCAAGCACAGGAAGTTCCAAATGCTTTTCTCTTAATAATGTAAAGGACATACCGAGCATTGTCAATGGAACATATATATTCTCTAAGAACTACTAGACTGATGAGGCAATAAAAACAAATAGCATGGTCTTATTTGGCCTTTGGAGTGTAAAGATTATTTGTAAGGCACCTTTCTTTTGGCATGAAAAACAAAAGCAACTAATTTCAAAAAATTATACTAATGAGCACAGAATAGCTCTGAAAGACTTACATAAAAATTATTAGTCTGCTGCAAATGTTCAGTGAGGAAAAGTATGCCTAAAGCAAACTAAATATGCATACAAAATGAAGATATACTTTATCAATGGAAAATTCTTCCTTCATAAATAATTATGAAAGGATCTTTGCTTTGCTCAGCCTTGATGCGACATGAATGTTGATTCCGACATTGTATTACTTTAGTAGAAAACAAAACTAAGGGTGACTAACAATAGAACAGAGTTGGAGGTTGTATGTTGTAGAAGTGCATGGGTCTAAGCAAGTTAAAAAGACAGTATCACAACTGTACCCACATGATAACTAAAGCTATAAAAATAGTGAGTCACAAAAATAGGCAACTTGAATACCTATATTCTATTTTAATTACATATCTGAACATAAAATATAGCTAAATTAAAAAATATACTTCTGCTGAAGAATATATTTCTTGTGCTTTGTAAATGAACAAGTTTTGAGCTTCCAATTCATTTTGCTTTGCAGAAAGATAATAGTGTGGAAATGTGGGAAATCATCATCATCATCATCATCATCATCATCATCATCATCATCATCCCGAATTTCTTCAACTGAGTCCAGAATAGAAGGACATAAATGGATGAAGAATTTAAGAGTGAAAAATCCCAAGATTATTCTTGCCATTCTCTTTCAATAAATGTTCCTTATTTGACAATATTAAATCCATTTTTTGGTGTTTTTTGTATGTTTACAGATGAAATTTGCTTGAAGTTATAACAATTTCTTAAAATCTTAAAAACATTTAGCTTTCTATCTACACTTTATCTTCATCTCTTCACCACTCAAAATGAACTACCAGACACATATAACAAAAACTGGCACACACGCACACAAAAATGTTTTGAAAAAGAAACCCACTTCATTGCAAAGCTTTCCCACTGACCCTGAAGGCCCTGAAGTAAATAGCACTAAGGGAAACAGGTGTGCTCAAAATGGGAGATTTTCAGCGTCATCTCCGGGAAGGTCTTTTCTTTGCTCAACCTTGATGCTGAGTGCACTAATGCTGCCTTCGATGCCTGAGAAGCCTGGGTGGACCAGCCACCTCTGCACAGGAGAACAATTCCCTTCCATTAGGTAGGGCCCAGCCTAATTACACGAATGAAAAGACATAGAGGACAGCTCACAGCAATTTCATAAATGCGCCAAGGGCAGAGGAATGGGCCCATAGTTTCCAAATAAGAGAACAGTTGGTAGGTCTTTTTCTCCACACCGGGAGTTTGTGCAGGAGGGGCATTTTTTTTTACCCACTGATACCGAGACAGTAGGGAATTGGCACTATAAATAAACGATGGCTGTGATGTTTGTCACCAAAACGATATATGTGGTTAAAAGATCTGTGTAGCTTTAAGCTTTATTAGGCGAGGGTTTTATTAGTAGCAGAGTAAAAGATGGACAATGACCAAGAGGTTTTAAGAAAAGAGAGGAGGCTGATCAAGTAAAATGCAGAAGGGGTCTATACAGAGATAAACAGGATTAAGACTAAGTCTGCCTTTCTCTTGAATAACATTTGAATATGAGAAAGGAACCCTGGAATATATCTGGATGCGGATATCCATGTATAAATATATAAATCTTTAGATGTGAAATGCAAGTCCTGTGCTCTTTGCCTTCAATTTGGATCATCCACTTCTGCAGTCTTTTGAGAGTTTCCTTCATAGAATACCAACACTTAGGTAGGAGTAACAGGTTGCAGGAAGCAGTGTTGCGGGATGAATAGTAAAAGACTTGCCTTCCCTGTGGTTTGCTCAATATGCAATGCTGTAGACTAGGGAGGCCTAGGCAGTTTCACATTCTGACCAGAAGTGTGGAAGTGTTTCTTTTTACTTTATTCAAAGTAGGGGAAAGATGTTTTGAATTGAAATAAATCAAGAAAAGTTTTTCAAATCCCTTTCTCTTAAGCAAGAATTTTCTAGAATAGTCAAAATTGATTGCATGAAATAACAATGTATATGGGCATCTTGCACACAAAATTCTAATTAATAGTATCTCTTCTTTTTTTTTTTTTTTTTAGGTTTTTCGAGATAGGGTTTCTCTGTGTAGCCTTGGCTGTCCTAGAGTCACTTTGTAGACCGGGCTGGCCTCGAACTTACAGCAATCCGCCTGCCTCTGCCTTCTGAGTGCTGGGATTAAAGGAGTGTGCCACTATGCCCGACCCTAATTAATAGTATCTTATCTTCCAATGAGTTTAAGCCACAGAATGGGGAAACTACAAAAATATTGACCTTTTGCCTTTTGCTTTCCAGGCCTATTTGATAGAGAACTTTCCAGTGTGGGATAGTCTTGGAAGAAGGCTGTCCTGGTTTCACTGCATGAATGATCAGTTCCCAGGCATAGAAACTATGCCAGTCCCAACATATATGCCAACATATATGGTTCATGCCAGTTTGCCACTTAAAATCAACATCTTTATAACAAAGAGACTTTTAAATCTTTTAAACAAACCCTTCAGCATCCAGTTGACGTCTGATTTATTATTGTTGCCACACTACGCTTGACAAATAAACCTGCTATAATCATGCCAGCTGCCAGCCAACAGGTGCTGCCAAGAACACTGACACATTGAGCCAGGAGCCAGAATCAATTTGGTCTCCTTTCCTGTTGCAGCCAGAGCTTTTTTTTAAAAAAATCTTTCCTTTAATATCTTTCAGAAACAGAAGAGGTGAGAAACAGGACCCCACTGTATTGTCAAGAAAACACCTCCCCCCCATCACGATAACTGTTCTCCTGGGCCCCTCATTTTATGACTTTGATATAAAGCTTACAGCAGAGGTCATACTGTGAAATCGGAACACAGCCAGTGGGCAGGAAGAACCACAGAGTGGATACTCTATGCCTGAGATGTGGTACTCAGGGTTTCAAATTGTGAGCAGTGTTCATCTGCATTCTCAGAATGCACCTTAAGGCATTTAAAACGGCTTTTGTCCTCTACATTCACAGTCTTTCCTGCTAATGCCTTCTTTCCTTTTGCAAATGCTCCTTTGAAAAGTCAAAGTGGGGTGGCGGGGGAGGGGGGTCAAATATTTAATTAATGACTAAAAAAAAAAAAAAGAAAAGAATTCCTTCACTTTTCTAAAGACTAAATTTTAATTTCTATTTGTGTTACATTTAATTTCTATTTCTCAGCCTGCGTTTTTGGATTAAGCTTATTGTGACTTTTGAAAAATTATCCTCCTAATTAGAAGAAAATGTGCAATATTTATCAATGTCTTAGGTTAAAAATAAAACTAATCATTACATCCCATTTTAAAGGACATGATCCACAGTTCCTAAATGCTTAGAAGGGTAAAAAAAAAAAAAAAAAAAAAAGAACTCACCCGTACTCATATGACTGATTTTGATCTGGCTGGAATGAAGCTAGCTTATTTCTCCAAGGCCACCCAATTATACTATATACCCTTTTGTTCTCCAAACAAGCTTTAATTTAACTAAAAAGTTAACATGTATACTATACTCCCTAAAGACTCCCAAGGAAGACAATAACTTCCCCCCATGACCTAGAGAGGAGGCTTCAGAGGCGACCTGCCCAATTAATTATACTTATTAGAGATGCTAGTGTGATTAGTATTATGAAGACATTTTAAAGAAAGTATTTGCTTTGTAGTTAGAGCTGCTAAAGCCACTGATCTCAACAGAAGCCTTTCGGTTGTACATACTGTTGGAAACCTCGCTAACCACAGTGTGGTAAGCATGTTGAATCCTGGAAACACTGTGTTTCTTATGCCCAAAGTGTTTTTCCAAGATATTTAGGTAATTTTATGTGAATCATCTGGAAACTTCCTGAAAATGATTTTATCCAAAAAGTAATCCGTCCTCTTACCAGTGTTCCTGAGAGCACGCAGAGCCCGACTCCATTAGTCAGCTCATGGAAGACTGAAAGATAGATAGATAGATAGATAGATAGATAGATAGATAGATAGATAGATATTCTTAAGCATAAATTTCCATCAACATTCCAATACTTCTAAGTATTATTTTTCACATCTAGGTTTAATAAAGAGCAATGGATGGTTCTGAAGTTTAACGTGCATATGGAGGACCCAAGTTTTGTGTAAATGCAGCTCCAGAGGATCCAACACTGGATGCCTCCATAGGCACGTGCCTCAGGTGCAGAGTTCTCAACCCAACCCACCACAAACATGAATACATATAATTAAAATTAATAAAGCAAAAGTTTAACAAAATGACTGCTTTCATTACTGTCAAGAGCTAGTTAAGAATATAAACCCTGGGATTAAACGCCAGCAAACCATTTGTCTCTCGCTGCTAAAACAAAGACAATCACATTCCTCCTCTTCTGGGGTTGTGACTAAATGAGATGACACATGTAAATTACTTCACAGCAGTAAAAGTTTTTGTGACTTTCACATGCCTTATACTCTCTTGCCTTTCAATTCTGAAAGTGAACATATCCTAATTTTCAGCCTTTCTGAGGCGAGTTCAGCAACTTTCTATTACCTTCCGCCTCAAAGGAGCAGCCACAAGATCCAGAAGGTGGGCAGTTCTCTCACCAATGAGGATCCCAGGGTCTCTGCAGCAGTCAATGACAGTATGGGTTAGAGCTGAGTAAATCTGGTGTCCCGTCTTGCAGGACAACCTGCGTTGTCCTTGTGTGCATTCAATTGATCCCCTTTGTTTATTTTGTCAGTCTTAATTGCTACCAAAGTGGAAGTTTCTCATGCGTATATTTTGTTTGGTCAAAATTGCCCATAAAAATATGAAAATCAGTGAACACACAGCCCACATACTGTAGCGGGGAGCAGGGGAGCAGGAAACAACAGTGGACGCCCCCTCCCCTATGCTCTGATGATTCAAATGTACTCCAAAGACCAACACATTGATAAATACCACCATATTGACAATAGAGCGTGTTTCCATATATCAAAGATGGGCTGGTGGATGGGTAGCAGTTCCTGGGGGAGAAAGGGCACCTGGAAGTGGAGCAAGCAGCCTGATGGTATTCCTGACTGACTCCTGCATGGGAAGGCACTTGCCAAGGAGGTTGCTTTTCAGAGTCCCCATCAGTGGCTAGAGTTAGACAATATTTACATATGTATGGTGATGGCTTGGGTTAATATCATTACATCCCACACATCATCATCAAATCACACTGCACTTAGAAAAATAGTCTATAAGTGCATGTTATGTTGCTTCTTAAAGAGTAACTTAGTAGGAGCTTAGTAACAGCACCTACACTTCTTGATTCAAGAATATTTATTAAGCGCCTACAAGATCCAATCTGTTTGCCAAATATTATGTGGTAGATATATGGCAGGCCTAGTCCCTATGTTCCAGGTGCTCACTGGAAGAACCAGGGGCAGCTATGACAAAACATGCTTGGAGGGCCTACTGTTTTCCCTTCCTCCAATAACCTTCACATACTTCCCTAAGTGCGTCTCCATTCAAAACAATCTGTATGAAACCATGCTTTGACAATGTGACAAAAAGACAACTTTTCTTGAATCTTTCCCACTAGATTGAGATTGCACCCACTAATTTCATCTGTGCTAGCTCCTCAGGATGGGGGACCATCAGTGATAAGATTTGGGGGTAAAAGATATATGTATAAAGGTCTTTGAAAGCACAAAGTATGGATGTTTACAGATAAGGATGTCCAGTTTCAAGAAATTGTTGAGTGTGATGGAGTGTTTGTTACTTTTACAGAAAGGCATAGTGGCTGGCCTGCGGGGCAGTATTCCCAGGAATTGCAAAAAGCAGCCCGACAGGAGCAGTGTGCAAGTAAGAGAGTTGTCAAAGATTGGTTTGACTTGGTGAGCGAGGACCAGATTATATGGGGGATATATGCCTCATTTGAAGCTGTAATTAGACCTTATCCTGAAGACTTTGATGGCGATTTTTTATGTTAACTTGACACAAGCTAGAGCCATTTGGTAAGAGGAAAAAAAGGCCACTGAGAAAGTGGCCCAACCAGATTGGCCTGTGGGCAAGCCTGTTTTTAATGATGGATGGAAAAAAGAGTGATAGTAAGGTGGACCAGCTCAGCTCACTGTGTGTGGTACCACCTCTGGGGTGGTAGTCCTGGATGCTATAAAAAAGCAGACTGAGCAAGCCAGGAGGATCAAGCCAGTAGCTAACACTCCTCCATGGCCTCTGTATCAACCTCTGCTTCCAGCATCCTGCTCTGAGTGCATGCACTGACTTTGTATCAGCAACAGAATTTGACCTAAAAGCTCTAAACTGAAATAAACCATTTCCTCCCAGAGTTGTTTATGGTCATAGTGTTTTACCATAGTAATAGAAACTCAATCTAAGATGGAGCTCATGGGGTTCCTAAGAGAGCCGTAAGCAGGAATGGTATGGAAATTGAAGGCAGGAAGCCTAGAGGATTGCCTATGAGAATTAAAGAGGCACTTGCGAATAGAGGGAAGAAGTCTGAAGGCAAGCAGGCCCTGGATGCAGGGCAGAAACGCAGCAGGTCAATTTTGGGTACACCTCAAGAGGCAGTATCAACAAAACCTGGTAGGTGAGTGAATGGCACTAAGTGTAAATAGGGCTTTGCAGTGTTACTTGTAGTGTGGATGGATGGGAAAATGAACTAAAAAGAAAAGTTTGAGATGAGAAGAAAGTCACTCTGTCTATTCACCACCTGCTAAGACTGAGGCAAACACATTTAGTGGCTGAAAAATAATGTTGAAATTATTTCTCATCCTATCTTACTTTATTTATTTTTTGAGGTGAGGCCTCACATAGAAAAGGTTGGCCCCAAATTCATGGTGCAGCTCAACCTGACTTTGAACTTCTGATCCGTCTTCTGCTTCTACCCCAGAGTGCTGGGACTACAGGTATGTCCAGTTTTATGCAGTGATGCAGACAGAATGCAGGGGTTTGTGCATGCTGAGCAAGCACTCTAACAGCCAGGCGATAATCCTCAGCCCCTGCATACCATCCATTTCTTACTGAAACTCTAATTATAGCACAAGTTAAAAGATAGCCAAGTCAATCTCCAAACTATTAAAATATACTACCATTATCCATTCCTGTAGATGTTTCCAGCCACCAACTAAAATAGAACGTGTTCCCAATTGTGGAAGTTTATGCCATCAAGCTGTTTCTTGTTTTAGCCCTGAAAGTTGCTGTGTATTCAATTACAGAGTTATTGAATACGTATTGAACATTTACAGAAAACTACTAGCCACACCTAATGGACACTGCATAATCTTAGGGGTTTGTTGTTGTTGTTTACTTGGTTGTGAGGATTGAATAAGAATAGCCCTATAGGTTCATAGATTGGAATGCCTGATCATCAGGAGTGGTGCTATTAGAACTGATTAAGATGTACCCACTTTCTGGGTCTGAAAGACACACATGGTATATACTCACTTATAAGTAGATATTAGCCCAACATAGATGTCCTCTGAGAGACTACACCCAGTGGGAGATCAGGACAAATTCTGGGACTCCATGTAGATTTATAAGAGTGCTAACGAAGATGAAGGGAGTGGAAGGGTCCAGAGGGTTCAGGAACCCCACAAGGAGACCATCATGGTTGGTGGATCTGGTCCCAGGGGGACCTGCACAAACTGTTGTACCAACTAAGGACAATGAATGCAGTAAATCCAAATCCCCTGTTCAGATCTAGCCAATGGACAGCTCATTTTCCATGATTATAGGGAGAGCAGGGACTGTTTCTGACATAAACTCTGGTGTCTCCTTTGATCATTTCCACTTGGTGGGGAGGCCCAGTGGGCACACAGAGGAAGGGGAAGCAGGCTACCCAGATGAGATTGGATAGGCTGTTATCAGATGCTGGAGGGAGGAAGTCCCCTTCTGTCAAAGGTCTAGGGGAGGGGAATAGGGCAGAAGAGGGAGCAAGGGTAGGAATGGAAAGATACAAGTAAGGGGATAACATTTGGGATATAATCTGAATAATTTATAATAAATTAAAACTTAAAATTAAAAAAAATACAGAGATCAATAAGTATAACTCAAGATCGAAAAAAAAAAAAAAAAAAGAGGTGTGGCCAGAGGGTGAGCTTTCAAGTTTCAAAAGTCCATGCCAAGCCCAAAGTCTCTCTCAGATAGTGGATCAAGATGTAGAACTCCCAGCTCCTTCTTCAGCACCAAGTCGGCCTGCATGCAGCCATGCTTCCCACCATGGTGATAAGGGACAAAACCTCGGAAACTGTAAGCATGCCATCAACTAGATGCTTTCCTTTATGAGAGTTGCCTTGGTTATAGTGTCCCTTCACAGCCAGAAAACTCTGACCAAAGCCCTGATGATTATGTCAGCCTGGCATATATTTTCTTTATAGGTGAAGGACCAAGATCCTCCAGTCGGTTCCTGTCTTCAGAATAATGTATTTGTAAAGTTACTCTTTTGCGAAACCCTTTGCGAAAGGTAAGGGAGTCTGGTGAGAAATCCTAAAATGTGATTTTAGCCTAACAAGAGAAGATACAATAAGAAGGAGGACAGAGAGGAAGGGAGCGAAGGGGATGGGAGAAGAAGGAGGAGGAGGAGGAGGAAGAGGAGGAGGAGGAGGAGGAGGAGGAGGAGGAGGAAAAAGAAAGATGCACTTTTCATCCTCCTCCTAGCTACGGGGGGGGGGCGGGGGGTGGAGAGGGGGCGGGGGGGCGACGGGGGCAGGGAGGGAGGGCGAAGGAGGGCAGGGGAGGGAGGGGGTGGCGGGGGGTTGGTGGGGGGGGTGGCGGGGGAGGGAGGGGGCGGGGAGAAGGTGGGGAGGAAGACACCTACCTCCCACCTGAGAGAAGGAATGAAAATGAAGTTCAGGCTTTAGACTTGGGACCTTGTCCCAGACCTACCACAGGGCAACAGGATTGGGAGGAGACTCACAGACAATGTTTCCAGGGTGGTACTTATGGCCAGAGCTTTTGAAACTCTCTTAGCCTAGTGACCAAAACACTACTTCCATCACCTCTCCATCAACCTCACAAAGCACTGGGTAGATTCTTTCTAGTGAGAAGTGGAGTAGAAAACAAAGTATGATTTTAACATTCTAACTAATTCCAGGTCAGTAAGACTGCGTATTGGATAGACTGCAACATCCTTGGTCTCCAGACCAGTGCCTGTGGACAAATTCCCCACAACACCTCAGTCCTAGATGGACACCCACAGTTCCTAGGGGACATAACTTTATTCTCATGCCCACAATGCATGAATTTACCAGCTGTTCTTCCTCCTTAGCACCCTACCCCACGCTATCAAAGATTTGGGCCTGTCTTCTTTGGTTCAAACTATCAATTTGAGATTCCTCAGCCTTCACAATCTATTATGTTTCATCTCCCCAAGTTCCTTTGTTATAAATAGCTAATTCTCTAAAGCATTGACATGGCATTTGACTGTTACAATTAAATTTACAAACTACCCTAGTGTCAAAGATAAAAACCTCTAACTTGAAATTATCATGCTACAAATTTTTCAAACCTCATAGTATATTATTGAAGTTGATTAGCCTTTAATTCAAATATCCATACTTTTACATTTAATATCCCCTTGTACAAGAACCCTATTAACTTTACTTCTGTACTTATTAATTATAGTAATTTTATGAGAACAACCAGGTGGAACAGAGACACTACTCCTTTCTTTCATAGATAACTTATTTCAGAAATATTCCTGTCTGTCTGTCTGTCTGTCTGTCAATCTGTCTCATCCCCCTACCCTCTGACACATATTGTAAGCCTTACTAAAAATAACTACACTTCAGGTCACCGAGAAGAGACTTGATACCCTATGAGCATATACAGGGGGAGGTAATCCCTCTCAGGAACAGTCATAGGGGAGGGGAGTAAGGGGAAAATGGGAGGGAGGGGAGAATGGGAGGATACAGGAGATGGGATAACCATAGAGATGTAACAAGAATAAATTAATATAAAAAATAACTACACTTCCTGCATCAATAAAGACTGTGTATTTTCTTTCATGTTGCCACAACAGTGAGTCATAACAATGCACACCTTAGCCGGACTACGCTAAATTTAAAAACCCAGGGAGAGTAAGGATGCAGGCAATGTTTTTCCTATTAAGATAATGAAAACCTCACACAAAACCTAGAATAGACATGTACAGCTAGCCTGTCATGGTGTGTGTAATACACTCTCAATAAAATATGTATAAAACCTAAGATATATAAGTAAATTTGAGTTAAATCTCCAGCTCCTCTTAGGTTGCCTAGCAACAGAGGTACCATGAGCCACTGTCAAGACAATGTTGCTGAAATTTGTGAGAAGTAACTGTTCACCCATTGTTCATTTGGGATCTATGTACATTACATGCAAATTCTTACTGGATTTTTTTTCTCAGTCTATTGGTTAACAATATCTTTATATGGAAAGGGCACCTTACTATTTTCCTTTAATTTTTTAAGTCAGAATAATTTGATTATCACACACACACACACACACACACACACACACATACACACACACACACATATAAATAGAAATCCTGGGCCTTAGACTCTGGTCATTCAAAATAAATAATCTTCTGTACTGCTGTGATGAAGAGATTTCATCCACAGGAAGGTTTTGCAATGCATCTTTGGAAGACTTATCACTTTCTCACTGAAAGGAAGAGAAATTAAATAGTATCAGTGATGGGTTGGGCATATTATAGCCACAAAGATTTTTACTTAAAGGATTCAGTTATCTTAAATGATATATGATTCATTTGCATAACCCTGGACCATTTCTCTCTCTCTCTCTCTCTCTCTCTCTCTCTCTCTCTCTCTCTCTCT
>OU015750.1:81689659-81711396 GCA_907169655.1 Acomys percivali
AATGGGAGAGCCCTGGGTGATCTGAAAAGGCAGCATTTCCTGCTGCAAGACTGAAGAACGGTTTTGAGATTACCAATAGAAGCCAATACAAGGAAGAATATTGTCAGTTGATAGAAATTGCTATTTGTAAAGAAGTCATCACGCAGAGTTGCAGGGGGTGGGGGAGAGCACATCTAGGGGAATAAGATATTTTGCAGTAGGAGGCTGTACTGAAGGGGAGGAGGTAAACAAAATCACACAGGCAAAAAAAGCATTTTCCCACCTTTAAGGATCAGATTGTGGAATATCCCAAAGCCCCAAGATTTACACTTGAAGACAGAACCCAGGTTAAACAATCACCTCTCTGCTTATTGTTATTTAATTTGTTTGATCACAGTCTTCCATCTGTTCTAAGAAGGAGCTGTCCTCCTTCTAACTACAAACAAATTTAAATGCCTGCATTCTTGCCAGAAATCCTTCTACAATAGGATACTTCTAACTTAAATATAAGGACACATGTAGATTAAGGTATCTTCTTTGTATATATAAAGAGATAAAAAATACTATGTATGTTCTGCCAAGTCACATGCTTACAGTTCAATTCAGAGCACTGTTTGCTCATGTGTTTTAAGTGGCACACATACACTCAGTGAAAAGTATCCCACGTGAAAGCTTCTTAATAAACAGTGAACTCTATGATTAAGGCAAGATAAATTAGATTGAAAGTAATCTATTTGGCAACAAAACCAAAAACAGGAGCTAGTGTTTAACCCAGTAGTTGGCTTGAGGCAAACTGATAAATGCTATATTGCCTAGCCACGAAGAAGAAATTACTTCTTTCCAGACTCAAGTCTCTGTGGGGCCCCAGTGACTCTTGGTGAAGCTCCACCCACTAGAGCCACTATAATAGCAAGCTGAAGCAGGGTTCAAAGTGCTGTGTTAGGAGCTTGGCAGGATGCCGGGCTCTTAATGCGTCTTCATATCTGAAGATGTATGTTTTCCTAGCTAGATGTGCATTCACGAGCTACTCCACCTGCATTGTATTTGTTGCTGCTTTAATTTTGTGCCCCAGAAAAAATGGTTTCCCTTTCAACCATAAATAATCAATAATTAAAATTATTGCTTTTTTTTTCAGGGAACCAATAGGAAATATAAAACAGAATAATATTATTTTCTGAAATAGCACAGGATAAAGTCTTCGCCCCCAACACAGAAACCCTTAATAGCATATTATGTGTAAAGAAAGTTGATAAATGTCTACTTCAAACAAGCTGCTTAAGATATTCAGACTGATGATCCAGTTCATGGCTTGTTTTACTTGAACAATGATGATAATACGGAATCAGAAAAATCCTTAAAATATTATACACATAACTGAATACACACACAAACACACACACACACACACACAGTTCCAACCTATGTTCTGAATTTTTGTGCCCTACCCCCTATCAAAATGAGCACATTGAAATCTCCTCAGAGCAAGGTTGTTTTACCAGAAAGGTGTTGAAGTCTGGATGACAGCGCCTTTGTGAATAGGACTAGTGCCCTTATTAACTAGGAGTCTCTTGCTCCCTTCTACTGCGTAAGGCTACAGAAGCCTCTTACTGAGACCCTTGCCAGACCTTTACCAAACACTGAGCCTGTGATGATCTTTTTCATCATCCTAAGTTTTAGAACATCAGACATACCAAGACAGGAAAGATGTTCTTTTCAAGGCTGCCAAATACAAATAGCCAAAACACTAAGAATGTAACATTTATATAATTCCTGATTGTTTCATGGTTCTTCATGCTGTAGGTAATTTGTTGTGCATATGTGTAATAATACAAATGTATATGTAAGGAATAAAAATATTTAATAAAAAAGAATATTGAACTATATATATATATAAAAGAAAGAAGTCTGTGTTGCTTATAAGCCAACCAAGTTCAAGATACAGTCATTATAACAATTCCATTCATTAACTTCTGCACCCAAGTGACTTAAAAATATCAGCGAACACTGATGGAAAGTGAAAACTAATGATGAAGTTTACCTAATTCATACCAGTCCCTTTGGGTATTCTTTGTCTCTGATCCCTAGGACAGCTGTGCAAGACAGATTTCATGCCCTGAACAGTTGTGGAGCTTAGGACCTGAAGAAAGGGTCTTGGTTTCTAGTAGCCCAATAGAAAACATTACTGGGAACTTCAGTGTAAATCCAAAGGCTTGCACTTACAAAGTTTATGCTGCTCTGCCAGCCTGCCTTTCTGGAACGTAGCGCCAGAAACTTATGTCATCATTGCCCACCATAGCCAGGTGTGGAGCATTTCCACTGGTCACTACTTGAGTTGCATTTTCCTATACAGCACAGCACCCTTTGAAAGTTCCCTCTTGACATCATAGCCCCGCCCCATCTCTGTCTGTCTGTCTGTCTTTGCTCTCTCTCTGTCTCTCTCTCTGTCTCTGTCTCTCTGTCTCTGTCTCTCTGTCTCTCTCTGTCTCTGTCTCTGTCTCTCTTTCTCTGTCTCATGTCCCCATTCCAAGGAGGCCACCATTCCCCTTCTCCCAATGAACCTCTTGCATTAGATCTGTTGCGTGGTGTGATCTTTGCTGCATACCTTGGCTTAGAATCGCCAAGGTACGTTCTGCCACTTGACCCTAACTCTTGTGTACTATTTAATAATTCAGATTTTAAATGTCAGTGGCCTCTGAGGAGCATGAGTGGCTTCCATGTCTCAAAGGTAGCAGACAGCTCAGCTGGTTCAAAATTAGCCCCTTTGCAGTCACTGGCTCTACATTGCTCAATTGGAGAATGGCTGCTTTACATGTGTATTTGGTACTACAGATGCTATTGTGAGGACTTAGAAGACCACAGAGCCTATTTTTAAGAAACCTTAAAACATAATTAACGAATCACTGAATGAATCCAATTGGGTATTGGGGAACTGGAGATACTAGCTTCTGATACAACCATAACATCTTCTAGTCTTTATTTTATACATCTCATATCCATAGGCCATCATCATTACTAATCTTTACACTTCCTGAAAGATAATTCTTTATTCTTCCTGTGTGTGTGTTTGTGTGTGTATGTCTGTGTGTGTGTGTGTGTGTGTGTGTGTGTGTGTGTGTGTGTTTGTGTGTGTGTTCATATATACTTAGGAAATCTTATGGGTTTCTTTTTTTTGTCTTTCATTTAATTGTCCCCCAAAGGATAATTTCAGCTTTATTCAGTATCCTATTAATTTCAACAAAATCTAATAGACTTGTTTAAATTAACAACTTCAGCCTGAAGAAATTTCTGAGTTTTCTAAATTAAATACCTCAGTTTTAATTTATTTGGCTCAACTCTGATGAGTTTAATTTCTATCCTGCATAGTGAGTAAAAATGAACTGAATTCTCCCCGTCATATGATTTCAAAGACTTAAATTAAAAGAAAAATTATGTAGTCTAAAATACAAGAAGTTGGAAGAATCCAATACTTGGCCATCTTGCTGCTTGCACAGAATCAGACCCTGTCCTCCTGAGCCCTCTCCTGCTGACAAAGTTGTTTGTGTTTCCTTCCTTAGGTCTTTATGACAGACAATACCTAAAACAGCTGTAGCGAACATGTTAATGTTTTTATCTTGTTGATTCTCATTTTTGCCTGTGTAAAGAGATAATTTAATACTCTTGTCCAAGCTAACACACTCTGAGCCTTTATTTGGTTTTGCATTCTCAAGGCTCTTTTACGGGTGCCTATTGGATACTTCTACCTCTATGATTTCCCTGAACCTGGCCATTACTAAAATTCTCTTACTTCTGCTTCTGTAACTACTTTCTACAGAGATTGATATCTCTGGTGTTAAATACAAGACGGAATGCTTACAGGACTGTCCAAACGAGATGATCTGAGATAAAAATCAATCAGGGATTTCAGTCAACAGACTGTCTTCGCTGACCCTGATTTTTCTGTTGAACACCAAGCATCATAAAGGAGTTTGAGAAGAGGGTACTTGGCTTCCAGTTGTTTACATTTTTTTAAGAAACAAAGGGGAGAAATAAAATAAAAATTAATATTCAGGTTGAGCCCCCAGCTTTTGGCTCTCACTAGAAAATGCTTCCTCCGCTTCCATCTTAGTGGCAATGGACCAACTAAGGATCATTTATTTACTTGAAACATTATCAAGTGACAGTTTTGGACAGGTTCCAATGCAAGTTCTGGGAATCTAGACTTAAAACACAGTAGGAAACATGAAGGCTAGTCTGCCTTTTATCTTCTCTAGAAGTGCAGGCTGAACTTGCCAGTGACTAAAAAGCTATGGGAACCCATTACTACCAGCATGGTGGCATGTACCATTGTTTTTCTTTAATTTAGAAAGAAGGCTTTCTCACAAAACATGTTGAGAAACCACACATGAAAAACTCTCATAAGTTTCCTGAAGACTGTTAGGAATCAATCAAAAGTAGGACGTGTTCTAAGGATGGGAATTGGTGCCAGTAGTGATTGTATCAGGGCATAAAATGTACACCAGGTCTTTGCTGTGCAAATAGGACTGTATAATCATCATTCCACTGAACTCCCCTTGATCATTTAATCTGTACTTTGTCTTCATCTAACCCATACACACAAATATACCCACTGATTCACACCTACCACAACCCACATAGAGATAATAAAGTTATGATTATATATGACTGTATCAGTATATAAAAAATATCTACATAACCTTGACCCTGGAATGATTATTAATTCTTTCTTAAACTCTTTCACTCATTTATCAAACAAGGATAATAGCCCCTTCGTTATGAAGTCTTGTGAAAATAATTAGATAATTATTATTGTAGCTAAAGTACTTAATATGTTATTGTCAATGCATTAAACATTATCATCATGTGTTATTTCATATGTAGGCTTTGGCCTTTTGAGATGCTTTAGAGTTCATCATGGTACCTGGAGTGGTTGCCGTCTTAAAGTCACCAGATAGAAACATCCTGTTACCTCTTCTCATCCAAGGACAAGGAGATTCTCAAAATCATTACCAATATTTATCATTTTTTAAAAATTATATGCTTAGTAATTACTGTAGACAGATGTTTTTCATATCATTCATAGATGTCATTTCATTTAATCATCACCACAGAGCTTTGGTGAAAATAACAGAAGCTAATTAGTTAAAATCCCAACAAGTGATGTCCCCATCCTTCCATTGAAAATCTTGCCTGGTTACAGGAAGTGCCCATTTCAGAATCCATACTCCCTGTTGTAAGGAGCCTTAACTAGGGTCATCATAATAGATTCCTGGGAGTTTCCTTTGGTCTAGGTTTCTGGCTCATCCCAGAGATACCCCCACCACTGATTTTAGCTTGCTTTCCCAGTTCTCTCTCCTCCTGTCCTCCCCACACTTGATCCTTCCTCTCTACACCTTCTCTCCATGCACCTCTGATGTCTATTTTATTTCTCCTTCTTAGTGAGATTCAAACATTTTCCTTTGAGCCCTCTTGTCACTTAGTTTCTTTGGGTCCATGGATTGTAGCAAGGTTATCCTGTACTTTATGGCTAATGTCTTCTTATAAGTGAGTACATTCAATATGTGCCTTTCTGAGACTGGGTTGATATTTTTCTAGTTCTATCCATTTGATGTAAACTTTAAAAAATATATATATATATATATATATATATATATATATATATATATATATTTGTTTTATTACACATGAATAAAACAAACTACATTCGGGAGGGAAGCCATGAGACAGTCATGAGTTATATAAATGTTACATTCACTGTGATTTGGCTATTTGTATTTGTCACCCTTGAAGTAAACATCTTTCCTATCTTGTTGGGTATAAATTTCTGAATGAAATTCAATATCTATCATATCTCATCTCTATTAACTTAAATCCTATATCTTGATCTAAAAAGATCTTATCCCCTAAGCAACTAAAGTTGATTGTAAAACAAACTTCATGTTGTCTTTGTTTTCAGTAGCTAAGTAGTATTACATTGTATAAATTAATGACAATTTCTTTATCCATTCTTTCGCAGAGGGAAAGCTAGTTTTTTCCAGTTCCTGGCCAACCCACCCACAAAACCTACAACCCACAATTTGTCCTGCCTACAAGAGGTGCAGGGATAAAGATGGAGCAGAAATTGAGAGAATGGACAACCAATGACTGGCCCAACTTGAAACCCACCCCATGGGAGAGAGCCAACCTCTAACACTATTAATGATATTTGGCTATACTTGCACACAAAAGCCTAGCATAACTGTCTTCTAAGAGGTTTGGCCTAGCAACTGGTGAGAAAAGATACATAGACCCATATCCAAACATTAGATTGAGCTCGTGGAACCTTGTGGAAGTGGGCGAGGAAGGATTGAAGGAGCCAGAGAGGCCAAGAACACAAGAAAACATACAGACTCAACTCTGGGCACATAGGGGTTCAAAGAGATGGAACCACCAACCAAAGAGCATACATGGGATGGACTTACAATTCCTTCACACACACACACACACACACACACACACACATACACACACATACACACACACGTGTGTGTGTGTGAATATATGTATATGTATATATATGTATACACACACACATGTGTGTGTGTGTGTGTGTGTGTGTGTGTGTGTGTGTATCTCAGATGTGCAGCTTGGTTTTCATGTGGGCCCCCTAACAACTGAAGGAGGGGCTACCTCTGACTCTGTTATCCACCTTTCATTCATTTTTCCTAACTGGGATACCTTGTCCATCAATAGGAGAAGATGTGCTTAGTCCTATGACAACTTGATATGTCAAGGTGGGTAGAAATCCATGTGAGGCCTACCCTTCTCTAATGAGAAAGGGAAACAGGGGGAGAGGAACTGTGAAGGAGGAGCTAAGGGTAGGGGAGAGGGAAAAGGGGAAGCTGTGATCAGGATGCAAAGCAAATTAACTAACTAATTAATGAATGGAAAAAATCATTATGGACATGTCAAGAACTAAACATAGTTCTTTGGTTTAAACCTGGGTCCTTAAATTTTAAGTCCAATATTCTTCCCTTCAAGCTCAGTTTTCCTTTTTTTCTCCCACAACCAAGTAAGATTCAAACTTTTTATCACCAAAGCCTTGAGACATAAACTTCAGCAACATAATTTGCTGACAAATGTGTTAGAAAAATGAACTTGCACACACCAATCTTAGAAGTAGAAAATGGCACCACTTCCAAAGAGAAAAAGCTATGTCCTCTGAGCAACAATGACCTTCTCAAAGAAGGATACATGTCAACAGAAAGACTGTTGTAAGATTATTTGTAGTAGCAAATGACAAAGGGAAAAGTCGTAGGTAGATTTTCTGAATAAGCAATTGGTCTATAAAATTATATTGAAAACTAAAGAGAATAAGCATTAATTGAGGACAGTGGGCATGGGCAGGAATGAGACAGAGGCGGAGTCTAATTTGTGTATCTCCTTTCATAGATTTGACTGTAGAGCTAAGGAAAGATTTTTATACAAAAACAAAAAAAAAAACAAAAACAAAAATTAAAAACACAAAATAAATGTAGCTATGAATAAAGCTTGTAGCTTAGTCAAACACATTTTTTATTTTTAATTGAGTAACATCTGTATGACCAATAGGATGTTCTAGAAATACAAAATAAGGGAATAGACAGATGGGTCCATAGTTAATAGAGCTTGCTGGTCTTGAAAAGGATCCCAGTCCAGTTCCTAGCACCCAAGCTGAGTGGTTCATAACCATCCATTAGGACAGCTTCAGGGATCCAGCACCCTGCACTAGCCTTTGCAGATACATGTATACATATACATGCACAAAATTAAAAACAGCACATTGAATCCATTTTAGCAGGCTACCAAGAAGAGACTTGATACCCTATGAGCATACACAGGGGAAGGAAGTCCCCCTCAGTCACAGACATAGGGGAGGGGAATAGGGAGAAAGCAGGAGGGAGGGAAGAATGGGAGGATACAAGGGATGGGATAAAAATTTAGCTGTAATATGAATAAATTAATAAAATATATTTTAAAAATAAAAACAGCACAATTTTTTAAAAAAGGAAACATAAAATAAGCATCAGGAGAGTAATCTCAGTAGCTGGTGTTATTCATATGAAATTACATATATTCTACTTAGGCTGGTAGAATGAATAAAATTATCAGGAATCAAAATTTTTAATGTTCACGGAAAAACATCACAAATACAAACTCTTTTTTAAAAAAGTATCAACCACAAAACCTCAAGTGAATATTTCAGAATGAACTCATAAAATATTGTCACTCTATTGCCACTAATAATACAGTAACTGTGCATTCTCCTGCTGGGCTAGATTATAGTCTGCAGAACAGTGGTATCTCTCATACTCCTTAGGGAAATTACTCCAGACTAAGGGAAAAATATATAGGATCATTTAATTCCACCCCAGTATTTACTAAAACGTATGGAAATACTGAACGATAAGAAGACATGCTAAAGACCTTCCCCAGCCAGAGAGAGGTCCATTTGGGCAGTATTAGCTACAATATATTAAAACCCACCAAATACATTGAAAACTCATGATTTCACATAGATACCCAAAAGTAATCCTTGTAAACCAACCCATTCTTTTTCTCTCAAACCTGGCAAATACATGCTTCACTGTGGGAAAATCTGCCTGGTTGTAAATGAAGATTTAATGATCAATGGTTTTCATTTCTATAATTATTCAAGCAATAACCTCTTTAGAGCTCAACAATGGCTACTTGATGAAACAAAAGAATTAATGGTGGATTTTCAGTGAGGCATTGCCTGGGATGATGCCCCTTTATAGAACCTTTTATTTTTAGAGTGCGTGACTGAACATGTGCAGATTGCAGATTACATGACATGGTATCATGGACTTAAAAGAACCCAGGCAGGAAACAGAGAAGTCAGAGGAGGTAGCGATGAAAAGACCAGGTGGGGTGGGCTGAGCACATGCATCAGGGAGCAGGCGGAAGCCTCCTCATCACACGCCAGCTTCCACTCTTCATTTTTGGACATTTCTATAACGAGATACTTGAAACATTGGGATATCAGATTTTGAAGTGGGCACTGCACTGATACTCCTTTTGGTTTGTCAATGCTTTTGTCACTTCGTTGATATTTCTACATCCTGAAGGTGCAAAGAATTTTCTTATTAAAGCAAAGTCAGTCTCCCTTGCCCTCCTAATCTTCCAACATTTTAATCTCTATTTTTCCCCCACTTTCCAATGAAATGTCTGCTCCTGTCCCAACATCAAAAGCCCAGAATTTTGCCATGAGCACCGAATAGTTTCAAATTTCATGGTATCTTGAAGTATCCGGCCTGGTAACAGAACTGTTAACCTTGACTAATCCGTATTTTAAAACAGCACCCTTCAAAAGAGTCCAGGAAGCTATTGATTTTTTCCCCCATTTTGCACAGACAACTATACGACCCACTTTTCTTCACAGAAACCCATTCCACATTCAAGACGACACATGTCATGGGTATAATCCTAGCAAGAATGAGGCAGGCTAAGAAAGGAGATTATACAATATGATACTTGGAACAGTCTATATTGTGACTTATATCAAAAGATTGGAAACTAATACAGAATGTAGAAAAACACATATGTTGGGTATAGTAACTAGTGCATTTTGTGGTTCTATAAAGAATACCAAAACAATGATAGTGTTTTGTAATCTACAAAACATTCATGAATCTTTATTTCCTATCTTTACTGGGTACCTTCAAGTGATTGCTGAGGTGCACACGTGCACTTTCTATTGTTTTTTAACAAGTGTGGAAGTAGGTACTCCCTAAGGAAAAGTAGAGTGAACTTTAAATAAGCTATATCTTTGTGACTGTCTGGGGGACTAGTGGCACTTCCTACAGAGGGAATCAGAGGAGGAAATGGTGCTATTGGTGAGAAATAATTCCTTAATGGTTGCAAAAACAAACAAAACAAATTTTTTTCAAATTATCACCTGTACAAAGAAAGCTTTTTCCTCCCATAAAAAGGTGTCTTTATGAGAAACCTACCATTCGTTTAATCTTACAAGAGTTTAGAAGGCACAAGGATGTATTTACTTATTTTCTTTAAAGAAAGTTTTAAAAGTGCAGTGTTTTAATCACACACATATTCGTATGTGTAGAGTAGAGGGGAGTAGGGCATCAGCGCTGCTCACTCCTGGAGGCCTGTCACTACCGACCTTCCTCTTTGAGTGGTATGGATGAGTCATTCAGGAGAAGGGTCAGTCCTCAGAGCTGGCTGTCAATGAAGACTTAGTCAAATGAGCTTTACACAGGAGCTTGCCCAGCAAAAACAGGAAGAGGACGTAAGCAAGGATGCAGTGCATCAAATTACAGAAGGGATTTGCTGGCACTTCCGAATTGTACCAGCATCACAGGAGAAGATAAGTAAAAGACTGTGGTGCTTGGAGGCCATGTAGGACATGGGAAAATGTGAGTGACTGAAGAGAGGAATGGAAAGAGTAGAATCTGCAAGAAGCCTCCACGCTACAAACATGCAGCTGCTGTTGTACAAATGTGATGGTTACTCACTGTGTACTTCTCCTTACTATGCTGGTGATACAATGGAGAACACTGGGCGATGCTTAATGGAGTCTGATTGCTTAGATTTTAGGTTTAGTAAAGAAAATAACAATGTTAGTAGGACATGTTAAACAAATATCATTAACATTTATATTGTGTTCACAATCCAATTCAAACTGCTGAGATTCAATTTATCAAATACATTGTAACTATAGTCACTCCTCCTTTGTCACCGGGTCTCTTTGCTTACTTGAGATGATTAGCATTTCTTGTCTGGTCCACAGCAATAGTTTCCTAAATTGATTTTCTGCTCCACATATTCCCCTCCCTAATTCCTTAACCTCCAAAGCATCTTTCACAAAGTCACTCTTTAAAATGAACAGCTGCTGGTGAAGATGGTAGCCTGTTAGAGTCTGTCAGTAAAATCCATCTAAGAAGACCTAGGCTTTCTAGCACGGCATTTCCCATCTTTCTCTCTCTTCCTCTGTAATTCTCGTTCTGTAAGGCAAAGTACTAACCTATTAACCACCCACCTACCCATGCATCTAGAATTTTCCCATTTCTTCAAGCTTCTGGGTATTAATGCTCGTTATCTAGAAAAAACCAAAAAGTCACTAGAAGTTCAGTCTGAGATATCAAAGGCCAAGGGAAAAGGCTTAATCTTATTAATGAAAGCACTGATGATGATACACCATTTTCTCTCAAAATGTTGAGAAAAATTAGCCTGTTTTTTGGGCATAATTAACTAAAATAAAAATTTTGATGGTTAAACACAGCAGCAAAATTTTTAAGTAAACAAATGAGAATTAATAAGTTAAGAAAGACACTATACCATTTCTAAAATTACAGACTACAAAAGGAAATAGCTCAGATCCATAGCACCTGAGCTACAGATGCAATATATGCACAGGCACCAAAGCACTTTTCTTTTGCTTTGCTTTGCTTTGTTTTGTTTTATTTTTGTTTTTTTGAGATAGGGTTTCTCTGTGTATCCGTTGCTGTTCTGGAACTCACTTTGTACACCAGGCTGGCCTCAAACTCACAACAATTCGCCTGCGTTGGCCTCCTAAGTGCTAGGATTAAAGGCACACGCCACGACTGCCAGGCCTATCAAAGTGATTTTAACAGGAAGAAAAGCATCCTATTACGGCATATTCTTTTTCCAGAAGAAGTAAAAGGAAGAATGGGAGTTAGGACAGATAATGTCTTGCACCATTTATCATTTATTAAGAAAACATGACAATATGCCAAGGGTTGAGATTTCTAAGAAACAGGAAGCTATATTTTATCAACTTTTCCACAAGGTTGGTTTTCTCAGTATAACAGCAAACAAGGAATACATGGCTGGTACCAGTAAAGAACAGTGTAACAATGGACTCAAGCAACCAGAAGTACTCAGGTATCAGAAGGACAGCCTGTGCTGTGGGTGGGGAGAGGACCAATGACTGCAGCACTTTCTTCTGTAACCAAACACTTAAGGAAATAAAGGGGAAAATACTTTCTTCTGTCCCCTGATTTTATAGGTCTCATTCAACTGTGGTGGGAGGTGTGGAGGGCCATAATGGGTCACATTATGGTGAATTATTTAGGGGAAGCATCCCTTGCCACACCAAAAAGTGAGAAAGGAGACATGTTTTAGGCTCAGTTCATTTGGTTCTGAGCCAGCGCCAATTACCACCGAAGCCTGGGAAGTAAATATTGAAAGTATCTAAATGCAATCACACATTGTGTTAAGTATAATTTAAAGCAAACCTTTCATTTGTCTGTGGATTCATATTCTAGGTCTTTGTTCATGACATTAATATCGATTGAAACACATCACAAGATACACACATGAATGGAAAATATGCTTTTGTTGTAGAAGGCAGTTCTTAAGCGGCAAGAAAGGAGTTATAATATCCACTGTGATTTGCTAAAACAGACACATAGTTACTAAGCAAATGTGGACGGAATATTGGCTAGCAGTTATGATAAATCAGCTGGTAGAAATGTTTTTATATAAAAAGTCTTATGGTTGCTCTACCACCATGGAAAAATCAGCTTATTTATTTATAAATGGGAATTTCCTTTAGTAGATACGTGAACAGCTCAAATAAACATCAACTTCCTAAGCCTAACCTAATATGACCCAATATTCCATGAGAACTCATCCACAAACAAAAAAATTAAATTTCCAAGAGAAGCCCTTGCTTTCCTCCTTGCTTTCAGTGGATGTTAACACGCATAAAGTACAAAAATGCAGCTTATGCAGTCGGCTGACTTCCATCACTACGGAAGCCATGCAGCAGGTGTTCCTCTGTACGCAAACTGTCATTACTCAAAAGCTTTATGCAGAGGGGAAAATTCTATAAGGTAAACAGCAAAATATTTAAAAACACATATCCACTGTAAGTGTGTGTGATTTGGGTATAGAAAGACAATATAATTTTTTCTTTTGCATTGTAATATTTAATATTAGAAAACACTGTTGCTACCAATGCATGGCATTTATATTAGTTACAGGTTGATAGATCCATCCTTGGTTTTTGTCATCACAGCAACAGTTTGAATTTGGTAGGCCACATTTTTTTTGGGGGGGCGGCCTCAGGCATGACTCTAAAACTCTGACTTCTCTCTTCCTTGATTTTACTTTTACTATTTAATCAGGAAACAGTTCTATTGACAGTTTTAGGAAACTATGACCGAGTTACTGTCTCCCCTATCATCTCAGCCTACTTAAAAAAAATATTTATTTATTTATTATTATGTATGCAGTGCTCTGCCTGCATGTACACCTGCAGGCCAGAAGAGCTCAGCCTACTTCCGCAATCAAAAGAATTTGATATCCAAAATAAAATTCTGATGGTGCAAAAACGCTCTTTAATAACATATTTTTGGGGAAAAGGTTAAGCTTTTTAATAATTTGTTCACCGTTATAGGTGTGGCCAGAGTACTATTCACCAATATTTATCAACCTTACACTGTTGTCTCTTACATCACTCAGATCTCTTGCAGTAAGTGATGACACAATTTCTCCTATGCAATTATCTACAGTTTATGTAAGAACATGCAATGTGTTCGACACAGCAAGCTATAAGTAGAAGTGCTTCTTATCACTTTCTAGGCCAAGGCATGAAGAGTACAGTTGGACCTTCGGCTGTTTCTCTCAGTCAAGGTGATCACAGGCTTCCCTGAGAGCACAGTATCCATTAGTTTCTGTCACCTGTGGCATCTAGAACAGAGCCCTTCTCCACATCCCTCATGGTGACACACGCCTTTGATCCTGGCACTTGGGAAGCAGAGGCAGGTGGATCTTTGTGAGTTTGAGGCTAGCCTGGTCTACAAAGCAAGTCTGGGACAGCCTGGACTACAAGAAAAACCCTGTCTTGAAAAAACAGCAAAACAAAACAAAAAATAAAGTGAAGGGAAAGAAGACAAACTCTGTTGTTTGAAGCAGCCAACATTTTAGGGACTGTCTGTTTTTGTGAGAACTATCTTGGCTAATGGAAACCAGTAAGTGTAAAGCCCCAATATCAATGGTCTGTGGTACTAGTGTGGAAAATATGCCATTATCTCCAGCCCCACCTGATGTCTAATGGCTGTATATCCACTTCAATAATAACACATAGAAATTACATTCCTGAAGGTCTCAGAAACAAGACAAGGCCCTTTATCAAACAAGATCTTGTGTCAGAGAGAGAGAGAGAGAGGGCATCACATCCTTACCAAATACATGGTGGTTCTCATTGTGTGAGGCCCTGCTTTATACATAGCTGAAGGCTACACTGAGTGAAAATCCAAATGGTCTGTTTTCACGTTGCTCTTCGCTGTGATGAAAGAAGAGGCCCTATTAAATCCATAACGTAACTATACACACAAGCATTCAAATGTCTGTGCTATCCTCCTTAAGTGTTCTATGCCACCTGAGTTTTCTTACTTTTAGCTCCGTGGATGGTACCTTACACAGCCCTGAATGTCCTGGTGTAATATGAGTGCATGGGACAATTACCTACTTCAGGGTTTCAAATGACAAAAAGGTAACATAAGGTCCCTACACAGACAAGCATGTAACTGCTTACAGTGTGTCCTCCCTTCTGTCGTGACTATCAGCAGTGGTGAGAAGATGGCCACCCCATCTGGTTAGTGCTGCAAGAGACACCTGCTGACAACCATGAATGTGTGCTGTGAGTGGCAGAAATATTTGGTAGTGGTGGCCCCTAAGGTCACAGGTGAGGGGTGGGTGGTGGGGGGGAGGGAAAGGGAGGTAGCATAGCCCATCCTTAGCAATAGCTTCTTCCTTTGTGTGCTCAATGGCATAATCTCAAAACTCTTTTAAAACACCAAGTGATTTTTGACAAAAAAAAAAATTTACAAAGTGATCATACCAAGATTTTAAAAAAATACTGTAGAATACAAATTTTCTATGAAATTACTCAAGTAAGTGAGTACCGTGGGCCGGCAAGATGGCTCAGCGGGCAAAGGCGCTCACTGCTAAGCCTGATAACCTGCTTTCAATCCTTAGGAACCACAGGGTGAAAGGAAGCCAGCTCCTGAAACACGTCATCGGACCCTCACACGTGTGCCTGAGCACACACATCACGCATGCACACAGACACATACACAGTAAATAAATATGTTTTAAATTAAAGCTAAAAAATAAGTCCTGTGAGCAAAGTCTTTTTAGCTTCCCCAGACTTCATCTTCACCCTTTGATGATACCTATTCATTCTTTCAAGCGTGAGTACCAACCCCGTGCTGCTCATGCGCAGAACGTTTTGTCTACTCATATGGTGGGTGCTCTGCATCAGAGGACCTGGAGCCGAGCCTCAGAAGATCGTTTGTTCTTGCAAGAGGCGAGTTAATGCATCCTTTGAACAGGTTCACCTCCCACATGATCCTTGCTTTTCAAGAACCTTTTAAACATTTTCTTAGCTTCCATTCCCTCTAGTATTCCAGATTCTGGCATTTCATTTGCCTTTCATGTTATTCCTCTTGATAGACGATCCGGACTGCTGCTTTCTTTTTGTGACAGTCCATCAAAGGGAAATCAAAGGATTTCAATTTTTTTCTTAACCTAATTTTCAATGTATAAATTTCATTGATGTTTGCTGAATATGTACAATGACAGTCCTCTAAATATACTTATATTAGCACAAATGGAGGCATTTAGAAATAAGACAGTAACTTTAAATTTTACTTAACTAGGGTACATGAAAGTTACTATTCATCACTTATTTTACCAATAAAGTTTTATTGAAACAGAATCACATTCATCATCATAAGTATTGAATATGAATGCCTTCTCCTTTTAAGGCTGAATCATAACAGAGACTTTAAATCACATACAATATTTACTATGTGACTTTTATAAATATATTTCTGACCTCTGGCAACTATTTATAAGCTGCATTTATAAGCAAATTCAAAGAAAAAACAAGGCTAAATATTGTTTTTGGTAGCATATGATGGGCCTGCTCCAAGATGCAGGGAGACTCACTTTGGAGAGGAGAGGAGTGTTAGACCAGATCTTACCCAATGCTTCTATGCTTGGGGGTTTGTATTTACTATGTTTGGAAACTATCTGGTATATGTAACAAGGACCTGAGCCTCACACAATTTGTTTGGAATTATCTGCACTAAAATGACAGAGATCGAAGGTCCTAAGAGTCAGTCCACCATGGATGTTAACTCCATCCACACTGCACTCTTTGTTAAAGAGACGTATTAAGGATTACCTGAAAGACGAGAGATTCTCTTTGTTTCTGTTTTCATGCTTTTCTTAAAGAGAAAAATGTGAGTATTGAGTATACTCTGTGGCAAAGTGCTCTTCCTCTTCTGGGCCTTTGCTTTTCTGGTGCAGCAAGTGCATGCCTTATCTTTTGCAAGCCTGTACCAGCAGTACCTGTGGGTGCCCTGGACACCAGTGGTTCTTGTACACTAAAGTACTATTTCTGCAAGGGCCAACTCCACTAAAGGCTGACTCTCAACCCTCTCCAGGAACTGGATGCCAATGATGTACTGGGAATTAGAAACAAAATCAAACTAGGAATTCTCATTTCCTCTCGAAACTTGTTTTTTCCTTCAACCAAGTCAGAAATCTGTGTGTCCTAGCTAGTCCCTTCTTCTACCAAATACACTACACGTATCCAATTACTAAGTCCTGAAGAGTAACAACACTGCAGCAATCAGTCGATTTCCACAGTTCTCCCCCTCAGCAAGCATCCTATTTCAGGCCCTTGAAAATTCCTTCAATTGCTTCAGCAGACTCTGGTGTTGTTTTTTCCAATTATGTTTCTGTCACAGGGCCCAGAGGCCCCAGAACTGGAACTGACCTTAAAGCTTCCTCATTAGGACCAGCTTCCATGGCAACAGGAGATGCTGTGCAAGCTTCCAAAGGAGAGAGGCACTCCATAGTCCTACCTAGCTATGATATCCATGAACCAACCCTCACCATCATGTCATGATACCTTTACCGGTGCTGCAGTGGCACACATACATTGGTAGTAACCAACAGCTCTCTAACTGGACTTACAGCCTGCTCAACAAGAAGGAATCATGGCTGGTACTTGAAACCTAGCCATCTACTGAAGCCATGGATCTTAAAGGAGAACCCACATTGCTAAACCTCCGTTATCCCTAACTACATTCTAAATGCTTGTAATTATACTCACTGATAAGTATAGTCCTCACCCCTAATTAAGAAAACACCTTTTTCTGACCATTACAGAAAACCACAACCAATCAAAATTCAAAGTTGTGAAGCTTAAGTTTAGTCCCAGTTGATAGATCTAAAATAGAACACCTGCTCGTAAGGCTCAGGATAATTACAGACGAGATGATGGAAAGATGTAAGAACCACATGAACAGGGAGCTTGCTGTGAGGTCTCCTAGAAGCGTCAGAGGCTACTCCCATAAAGTCTCACCTACAAGACAGGCTAAACATAAGGTGAACAAGGACAACAAGAAGAGGCATGCTAAAGCAGTGGAGGGAAAGACCGCAAGGCTTCAACCCTATTCAAAAGAAAACTACAGGAAACTAGGGAATAACGAGAGTTGGAGAAAGTTTTCCTTAGAAAGGGCACGGTTGGGACTGGAGAGATGACTCAGAGGCTAAAAGCAGCTTCTGCTGGGTGCTCTTCCAAAGGTCCTGAGTTCAAATCCCAAAACCGCATGGTGGCTCACAACCATCCATAATGAGATCTGATGGCCTCTTCTGGCCTGCAGAAAATACACACACACACGTGCATGCGCATTCATGTATATATATGCATATATATACATATATATATACTTGTATTACTATACAAATAACATTATATCTTCTGAGACGGTTGTATTTTAGTGTTTAGAAATACAATTAATAAAATAAAAGAGGCCATGAATTTGAAATAGAGCAAGGTGTATATGAAAGGTTTGGAGGGAGGAAAGGAAAGAGGAAAGCATGTAATTATATTATAATCTCAAAGAATGAAAAATATTACTTTTAGAAGTCTTTTTCTATGAGTGACTATGTGCACACGTATCCAAGTACCTATGGAGACCAGAGGTGTCTGATTCCCACACACTGGCCCCAGGAGCTGGAGTTACTAGTAGTTGAGGCTCCTAAGGTAGATGCTGAGAATCAAACTCAGATCCTCTGCAAGATTAGTTCTTGTTTTTAACAACGGAGCCATTTGTCCAGTCCCATTGCAGTAGACTATTAATAGACTTTCAGTCTGTGGCCCCGTTAGCTCATTCTCTCCCCCACACACAGTCAGGGACCTCCTGGTCAGCCTAATAAGGATCACAATGTAGCCTGTGATCTGCTTCCTGCTCCACAGTTGACCTTATCTTTCCAACTCTTTCTCTTTGTACTTTTCTTCCTCTTATTCCATTATTCACTAGACACTTCATTTGCCAAGGTTCTCTTCTTATGATCTATGCTAAAGTATATCTTGGGAATTTTTATATACTCTCCACCCTTTCTCCCAACTCTAGTTCTTGTTTCTCTGAACTTCCTCTGCTTATTCTAACATTTTCAGACTAGTTCTTCTTCCCCTCAGGAAGACTTTCCTGACTCATTGAAGGCTCAACCAATATTCTGACCTCTGGTCCTATAGCATCTGTGAGGAGGTGTTTGTTGTACTTATTTCACTGTAATATCATCTACCTAGCTTCAAAATGTCTTCTCACTCAATTGTATCCCAAAGAAGACACAAGGACTGTTTCATTGATTTTTATCTTCAGAGTAAATAGATCAAAACTGTACATCATCATAGTGACTAAAACATATATTTACAGCACTTCTCGGAAATCAGTGCTAGTTTAGGACACACTGTTCATATTTCCCAATAGCATTACTTGTGACCAATTATCAGAATAACGTGAGTTGTTACTCCAGGAAATATACTGGTGAGGGGTACCTAAAGCTGCATATGAGCTTTCTCTTCCGTCATTGACAAGACTGAATGCATTTCAACATAAACAAGGCTTTTATTCTATATCCCATTATACCTTTGTGTTTAATTTTTTATTTATGGGTGTGTGTCTGCATGATTGTGTACACACATGCATGTAGCTTCGTAGAGAAGATGCAAGAGGACATCGGATCCCCTGCAGCTAGAGCTACAGGCAGTTGTAAGCCACCTAATGTGAGTGCTGGGAACCAAACCCAGATCCTCTGCAAGAGCTGCCGATGCTATTAAATGCCAGGCTATCTCACCAGCCCCGATTTTCATTGTTTATTTCACAAGGTGGTACCAACACAATTCTCTTGGTTGTGTTATCCTTGGCATGCTGGTAGCTAATATGTATTAATAATTGAGCTTGAGATCCAGGACTACCTGCCTGACTTAGGGCACAAGTCACAAAGCCATTTCTTCTGGTGGAGAGCGAACAGTAGAAAACTACTAGAAAGGATTCTGTAGTTTCAAGCCATTCTTTTGGTAAGATTCAGGGATGTATTTGGTCCTCATACTCAAACCTGTGCTTGACATAGTACATAGTCACTCAGGATGACACTAGAGGCCAGCTGACATACAGTGTGGAACATGCTAGCATCTGGCTGCTTACCCTGATTTGACCAGCTACTGGGTGATAAGCTAGAACGTTCACATGGGGTAGTAGGTCTCTGTTAATGGGAAAAGTTGAAGACACATCAATTTCAAACACTGGTGGGCATGTGTGACAGGAGGTCATTCCCAGAATTTCCTATGTGTAGGGACATTGTTACTGAAAAGCAGGCACACTATCCATTCCCAAGGTAGATAGCTATCACTGTGAATAGCCTTAGCTATCTATTCATCTTCATCAGCACAAGAAAGCAGTAGGGATAGTCCACTGCTTAAATATGCTTAAGGACTTAAATATGCCCTTTTCTCTGAGACATTAACTTTTAGCTCTTCTAGCAATATATCACTCTGCTGGAAAACTGAAAACCTATTCCTTCTTCTGCCTCCACTTTTTCCATCCTTTACTTTCTTTTTCTTTTTTTTTTTTATTTTCTTTTTTGGTTTTTGAAACAGGGTTTCTCTGTGTAGACTTGCCTGCCCTGGATTCACTTTGTAGACCAGGCTGGCCTTGAACTCACAGAGATCCACCTGCCTCTGCCTCCCTAAGTGTTGGGATTATAAGTGTGCACCACCTTGCCCTACTTCATCTTTTATTTTCAAATACCCATTGAAAACAAAAAAATATTATAATGAATAATGACTGAGAACAAGAGAACCCTAAGTCGTATAGCTAGATAATTATATAGTTGCAAGAGATATTTTCAGAATGTGTCATGAATGAGTTATATCTCTAATGGTTTAATCACCAATGGAGGTTTGTTTCTTTTTTTTTTAATTTACTTTAAGTGTATGTGGGGTGTGTGTGTATGTGTGTGTGTGCACGTGCGTTTGTGTGTGTACATGGCTACCTGTTGGATCTCCTGAACCTGGAGTTGCAGGCAGTTGCGAGCCACCTGACCATGGATGTTGATACCTGGATGACCTGAGACCATTGCAGGAGCAGCATGCATTTTTTTCAGTGCAGGTCCATCTTTGCACTCCACCAGTGAAGTTTCTAAAATTATTTTGAACAAAATAATGATTAAGCAAAGGGACAGTGCAGCGCTAATAATGCTTCTGGGTTTCTGTTTTCTTATCTGAAGCAGCATCCTCATTCCTTTGAGTAGAGGGCTATGAGATCCTCGCAGAAGAAAAATTTAAAGAGTGTCGAATTCTGCTATTATCAGTATCCTCTTTTGCAGACGGTTGTGTCTTGGAGCCAAACCCAGAGGCAGAACTACCACATGGTAAAGAAATCAGAGCCCTGCTCTGAAGTGAGACCTTCTGTTTTCGGCTCATTAGCGCTGGGGCCAAACTAGTAAAAAGTCTGGAGCAGGTTAGATGGCGAGGATTCAGCATCACTTCCTGTAGCAATGGCTTCAGCTACAGGGTAGCACTGTAGATCCACCGATCTTGCAAAGTGTGTTTCCTATCCCATCCCAATATAATAGCTTGCTAGTAAACTATTTTACATTTGAAATATGATGATGAACTTGTAAGTTTTCTGTGTGTTTTCAACAAACTCATTTGGTATTCAATCAAAATTTTCTATTTCGACACTGAAAAGATTTTTAAGCCAAATAAAAAATAAGAGCATCTCTTATCTCAAGTCATAATTAGATTATGGACTTCCTTAAAAAGCACTTTTCCTACTTCATTTCTACCTATGACAATACTGAGAGCATTAAATCTGCTAATCATTGCTTACTTTCAACAATGTGATACATTTTAAAAGACCAAAATAGGTGTTGTGTTACATTATAAATATGCTAACAAAATGTTAAAGTGAGTTCACTGTGTAAAAGGTCAGTTTGGGTCATTTATTTGCTTGTTTTTTTTTTTTCTTTCTTATTTCAGTTCTCACTGTCTCTGTGGTGCCAGGCACAGGAGGGGGATAGTGACAAACTGGCTCTTCTTGGTTGTCAAAGCTATGGGGACAAATCCTTCTGACTCAAATGACAGATTGTCACAGAGAAGAAAAAATGGGTATCACATGCCAGCTACAAAAAAAGAATGCTTTTGGCTCCTTTTCCTGTCTTCCCACATGGCTACCAATAAAACAAGCCATGCTCTAAATAAATTTGGCTCCATGAGGTATGCAAAAGAAGGCCACTACTTCTTACCAGTGGCACATCTTGTTTTTAATTCTCATAGCTGTACGTTACTACCATCCCACAGTACAACCTAATCCATTTCCTTCAAAGACATCTAGTGTAGAGACTCCAATAGTCAATGACTGATTCAGTAA
>OU015750.1:81724892-81738689 GCA_907169655.1 Acomys percivali
ATTTTATTTTATTTTATTTTATTTTATTTTATTTTATTTTATTTTATTTTATTACTGTCCTTTAGAAGCCAGTTTGCTTCCTAATGAAAGGCCAAATAGGGGTGGATCCAGATGGGACAAGAGATGGGAATGGAACCGGGAAGAATAGGGCAAGAGGAGTTGTAATCAGAATATATCATATAAGAAAAAACCTATTTTTAATCAATGGAAAAATAGATAAAAGAAAGGCTATTCTAGCTTTCTTTTGGTTGCTGTTAGCTCAGCATACCTTCCTTACCCGTTTATGTTTAAGTCTGTAGGTAAAGTGAATGTTTTGTATACAACATGCAGCTGTACTGTATTGGTTAATATATTCTGACAGTGTGGCTTTTTTTAAAATAAATAAATTGACATAAAGTAAAAGTTAAATTAAAGAACAGTACTGGAGTCCAAATTTCCTCACATTTACCTGGAAGTCAGCTGGTACACTACACACAATGAACATTGATAAAATGCACTAAAAAAACAGCATCTCTTGGGAAAACATCCCTAGCCACATATTGACATCATGAAGCCACATCACGCTCTACTCCTGTGTTTTGGTGTCAAGTGAAAATTGGAGGAGTGACCTATGGAGTTGTTCTTATAATAATATCCTCTGCATGGACCAAAATCATAAGAAAGGCTTTAATTCATGGAAGAACTACCTTGCTATACAATTGCCATACTCCGTGTCTTGGTACATTTTATTTTGAACTTCTCATCACACAAGTCGAGTCAGTCACACATAAAATGCATTCATGGCATCACTCAATTTCAGTGCTAGATTCTTTTTTTTTTTTATTTGCCTTCTTTGTGACCTGCTGGAACTGAATTGCTAGAGAATGAAACATGGATTTGTATGACATGACAAATAAGATGGAAGCAGAAGATGATCATGATTGCAAGAGGCAGTAGTGTGTCATTACAAAGAACAACACTAAAAACCCACAAAGGGTAGTAATTGTCAAGGTAGAAAATTACTAGATACATATCGCTCAGTTATCGCCACTCTCTGAAAAATGCCATTAACTCTATTTTCTGTTACTTGTATATTAATAATCTTTGTTCTCTTTTATAAGCAGGACTATTACTGATCTATCTATTCTTTTGGATTAACAGACCAATACACAGTGAGGCTTTCACAAACATCTAACTCTGTTTCATTTTCATGGTCGGAGTCACAGTGTGTCAAAACTTACTACCAATCTACAGATAGAAAAAAAAATATGGAAAGCTATATTCTCTCAGAAAGTCTAAAACTTTTTTTTTTTTAATTTCCCTACGGCAAGGAAGAATAAATAGCTATACCCTGAGGTCTAGTGGCATAGCTCCAAATTCTGACTTAACAGCCATGACTGTAAAATTTCTTTGAAGAGTTAGGCAGAATATTTTAAAAATGCAAATATGTTATTCTACTGCATGACTTTCTTTATTATTAATAATAAAATGTTTCTTAAATTTGCCTTTGAATAAAATTGGCATCCTAACTCAAACTCCCATGATCACACCAAACTGAGATTGTATGAATTTTTTTCCTCTATAAAAGAGGCAGTGGAGTCTATGGAGGTGTAAGAATTACCAAGCCATCAGAATTTGTGTATCTTCATCAAATGGGTTTATTTTAGCCTTTTGTTCAAAAAGAACTTTTTTACTGAACACTGTAGTATATATACATTGATCAGCCATGCTCTATGTTTATAAATACGCTGCCCTTTGTAGCTCTCATTTAAAAGAGATGGTCAATTAAAATACTTTTGCAATGATTACTTTATTTAATGCTAAGATATTTTAAGTCTCTGGTCTTTATAATGACTACCTCTATTTTGGTCCTTAAATTTAACAAAAGTGATAAAGAGCTAGGTGCAACAAGAAGATATATATCCTTAAGACAAACCAACCTTAGAAATTCAAACTGTAGGATCTAATATGGTGGCATTGACCACACACTGTGACTGGCAAGACTGAGCCTAGGGACTAGGCTGGCAGCTACAGACCACAAGACCCGGGGAGCCCTCAGTGAGAGGGGTCCGCATGGTATAGAGCACAGGTGGGTCTGGCCTCCTGTCCATGGAGGGCGGATGCCCAGTCCCCAAAGTCTGGACACATGCTCGCCTGTGAGCTGCATCTGTGTTCTATATCTCAGACTCTGTAGCTGGGACTGAACTGTAGGTAGTAAAGCACCAGTGACTGGATCTGCTGGCCCAGGGGAGAACCCAGGAGAATGGGTGGATCTGACCTCACACCACCCTGCCAGTCGACAGAAAGCCCAGGGCCTGAGCAGACATAGCCAAGCTCACCAAAGACCAGTCAAAAGCAGGCTATCAGGTGTACCTGCACTCTCCCTCTCTGACTGAACTGTGGGATACAAAGCAGAAGCTTCTCTGTCTGCTGGCCCAGGGCAGAGCACAGAATGTGCATCTGGGATAGATCTGACTTCGGATCACCCCACAGGTCCACAGAGGGACCCAGGGCCCAAGCGGACAAGGGCACATTCTCCAAAGCCCAGCCAAATGCCACAGCCACACTCTTAGGAACTGAACCAAGGGATCAGGGCCTGGGAGGGCACAGGCATGTGCACCAAAGTGCAGGCAAATTCAGGCTATAGTGCTGTACCCACACACTCTCTCTGACTAAACCAAGGCCCAAGGGCCTCTGTGGACATGGTCAGGCTCTCCAAAGCCCAGCCAAACACAGATTAGGGGCTATACCTACACTTTCTCTCAGACTGAATCTTGGGATGCAGAGAACCAACATCAGAGTCTGCTGGCCCAGTGGGAAGCCTAGAGTGTGGAGCAAAGTTGCCCAGAGCTGAGCCCAAGTCACCTGCCTGATGTAGGGAAGGGTTCCCTGATCCCCATAAGTGAGCAGTCGCAACCAATAGACACTCACCTATGAATTGCTCTCAAAGCCCAATGAAGGACACCAGAAACGACCACCCAGTGTCAGAAACAGCAAGATGACTAAAGGACACAATAAAAAACACAAACAACAAAAGCCAAAATAATATGGCATTTCCAGAACACAGTTATCCCAAAGCAATCAGCCCTGGAAACCCAAACACAACTGAAGTACAAAAAAATAACTTCAAATACTTCATAATGCGGATGATAATGGAAGAAATGAACAAAATCCATAAACAAATACAGGACGATACAGACAAACAGATTGAGGACCTCAGAGAGGCCATGACAGACGCCTGTAGAGAGGAAATGAAGAAATCATGAAAAATGCAAACAATCAGGTGAAGGAAATAAAGAAAATGGTTCCAGATCTGAAGATGGAAAGGGATACGATGATAAAAGCACAAAGGAAGGCCTGGAAACTTAAGAATAATAGGAATTCAGGAAAGAGAAGATACCTGGCTCCAAGACCCAGAAAATATTTTCAACAAAATCATAGTAGAAAAATTTCCCAATTTAAAGAAAGAGATGCATATAAACATACAAGAGGCCTACAAAACACTAAGTAGAGTAGACTAGAAAGGAAAATTCTCTCATCACATAATAATCAAAACACAAAATGTACAGAACAATGAAAAAATATTAAAAGCAGCAAGGGAAAGAGGCCAAGTAATATATACTGGCAAACCTATTGGAATAACACAAGACTTTTTAGCAGAGACCATAAAAGCCAGAAGGGCCTGTATATAGGTCTTGCAAATCCTAAGAGACTACAGATGCAAGTCCAGACTACCATTAGCCTGAATTTTTTTCAATAACCATAGGAGAAAACAAGATATTCCATGACAAAAACAAATTCAAACAGCACCTACCCACAGATCCAGCCCTGCAGATGTTACTAGAAGGAAAACGCCAACCCTAATTGAGTAACTACAACCAGGATAACCCAGAAAATAGATAACTTCACTTTAACAAAACAAAAACCAAACATACACACAAACACACTACCATAACCAACATCAAAATCAAAGGACATAACAATCACTGGGAATTAATCTCTCTCCACATCAATGGTCTCAACTATCCAATAAAAAGACAGAGACTAACAAAATGGATACATAAGCAAGACCCAATATTCTGTTGTATTCAAGAAACACATCTAGGCCACAATGATACATATTACCTCGGGGTAAAAGGCTAGAAAAAGTCTTCAAAGCAAATGCACAGAAGAAGCAAGCTGGTATAGCCATTCTAATATCTAATCAAATAGAGTTTCAACCAAAATTAATCAAAAGAGATGAGGAAGGACACTTTATATTCATCAAAGGAAAACTCAAACAAGATGACATCACAATTCTGAACATCTATGCGCCCAGTACAAGGGCACCCATATTTGTAAAAGAAACACTAATAAAGCTTAAACAACAAACTGATCCCTGTACATTAATAGTGAGAGACTACAACACTCCACATTCACCAAAGGACAGGTCAATGAACCCGAAGCTAAACTGAGAAATAATGACACTAACCGATGACATGAATCAAATGGATCTAACAGATATATACAGAACTTTTCACCCAAACACAAAAGATTATACCTTCTTCTCAGCACCTCAGAGGACCTTCTCCAAAACTGATCACATAGTAGATCATAAAGCAAGGCTCAACAGATACAAGAAGACTGAAATAATGCTTTGTATCTTATCAGATCACCATGAACTAAAGCTGGACTTCGACAACAACAGAAATAACAAAAAAGGCCAAACACACATGGAAACTGAACAACCCCAATAAAGAAAGAAATTGGAGACTTCCTAAAATTCAATGAAAATGAAGGTACAACACATAAACTTATGAGACACATTGAAAGCAGTGCTAAGAGGAAAGTTCATAGCACTAAGTGCTTTCATAAAGAAATTGGGAACATCTAATATAGGCAACTTAACGACACATCTGGAAGCCCTAGGAAAAAAAGAAGCAGAAATACCCAAGAGGAGTAGACAATCCTAAGCAAACTCAGGGTTGAAATCAATAAGTTAAAAACAAAGAGAACAAAGAGAACAATCAACAAAACCAAGAGCTGGTTCTTTGAGAAAATTAACAACATAGACAAACCCTTTGCCAAAATAACTAAAAGGCAGAGAGACACTATCCAAATCAACAAAATCAGAAATGAAAAGAAAGACATAACAACAGACACTGAAGAAATACAAAGAATCAATAGGTCTTACTTCAAAAGCCTATATGCCACAAAATTTGAAAATCTAAAGGAAATGGACAATTTTCTTGATATATTCCACTTGCCAAAGTTGAATCAAGATCAGATAAACAAATTAAATCATCATATTTCTCCTACAAAAATAGAAGCAGTCATCAAAAGTCTCAAAAAAAAAAAAAAAAAAAAAAAGCCCAGGGCCAGATGGTTTCAGCACAGAATTCTACGAGACCTTCAAAAAAGAGCTAATACTGATACTCTTCAAACTACTCCATAAAATAGAAATGGATGGAACATTACCAAACTCTGAGGCCACAGCCACCTTGATACCTAAACCTCACAAGAATCTCACAAAGAAAGAGAATTTCAGACCAATTTCTCTTATGAACATTGATGTAAAAATATTCAATAAAATACTCACAAACCGAATCTAAGAACACATCAAAGATATCAGTCATCATGACCAAGTAGGCTTCATTCCAGGCATGCAGGGATGGTTCAATATATGGAAATCCATCAATGCTATCCACCATATAAACAAACTAAAAGAAAAAAACCCCACATGATCATCTCCTTAGATACTGAAAAAGCATTTAACAAAATCCAACACGCATTCATGTTTAAGTCTTGGAGAGATCAGTGATACAAGGCACACATCTAAATATAATAAAGGCTATATACAGCCAGCCATTAGCCAACATCAAATTAAATGGAGAGAAATTTAAGGAAATTCCACTAAAATCAGGGACTAGACAGGGCTGCCCACTCTCTCCCATATCTTTTCAATATAGTACTTGAAGTTCTAGCTAGAACAATAAGACAACAAAAGGACATGAAGGGGATCTACATCAGAAAGGAGGAAGTCATATTATACCTATTCACAAGTTACATGATAGTGTACATAAGTGACCCAAAAAATTCCACCTGAGAACTCCTGCAGGTGATAAACACCTTCAACAAAGTGCTGGATACAAAATCAACTCAAAAAACCCAGTAGCCCTCCTGTATACAAATGGCAATCATGCTGAGAAAGAAATTAGGGAAACTACACCCTTCATGAAACCCACAAATAATATAAAGTACCTAGGTATAACTCTAACTAAGCAAGTGAAAGACGTATATGAAAAAAATTTCAAGTCTCTGAAGAAGGAAATTGAAGATGATATCAGAAGATGGAAAAATCTCCGATGTTTGTGGATTGGGAGAATCAACATAGTAAAAATGGCCATCTTACCAAAAGCCATTTACACATTCAATGCAATACCTATCAAAATATCTATACAACTTTTTAAAGACCCTGAAAGATCAATTCTCAATTTCATATGGAAAAACAAAAAACCTAGAATAGCTAAAACAATTCTGTACAATAAAAGATCCTCCAGAGGAATCTCCATCCCTGATCTCAAGCTATATTATAGAGCAACAGTAATTAAAACAACATGGTGCTGGCATAGAAATAGGCTAGTTGATCAATGGAACTGAATCAGAGACCTAGAAATAAATCCACACACCTATGGACACTTGATTTTTAACAAATAAGCCAAATCCGTACAACGGAAAAAGGACAGCATCTTCAAGAAATGGTGCTGGTATAACTGCATGACTACACTTAGAAAAATGCAAGTAAATCCATATTTGTCACCATGCACAAAAGTCAAGTCCAAGTAGATTAAAGACCTCAACATAAAAACAGAAACACCAAATCTGTTAGAAGAAAAAGTGAGGAAAAGCCTTGAACTCAACAGCACAGGAGACAACTTCCTGAATAGAACACCAACAGCCCAGGCTCTAAGGTCAACAATTACTAAATGGGATCTTATGAAACTGAAAAGCTTCTGTAAGGCAAAGGATACTGTCAACAGAACAAAGTGACAGCCTACAGATTGGGAAAAGATCTTTACCAACCCTACATCTGATAAAGGGCTAATATCTAAAGTATATAAAGAACTCAAGAAATTAACCACCACCAAACCAAAAAATCCAATTAAGAAATGGGGTTCAGAGTGAAACAGAGAATTCTCAGCAGAGGAAAGCAAATGGCTGAGAAACACTTAAAGAAATGCTTAACATCCCTAGTCATCAAGGAAATGCAAATCACAATGACTTTGAGAATCCATCTTCCACCCCTCAGAATGGCTAAGATAAAAAACTCCAGTTACCGCATATGCTGGTGAGGATGTGGAGAAAAGGGAAGATTCCTTCATTTTTGGTTGGAGTGCAAACTTGTACAACCACTTTGGAAATCAATCTGGTTCTTTCTTAGAAAATTCGGAATAGAGCTACCTCAAGACCCAGCTATTTCACTCCTCGACATATACTTGAAAGATGCTCTCCCACACGAGGACATTTGCTCAACTATGTTCATAGCAGCCTTATTCGCAATAGCTAGACATCCCTCAGTCGAAGAATGGATAAAGAAACTGTGCTACATTTACACTATGGAATACTATTCTGCTATTAAAAACAAGGAAATCTTGAAATTTTCAGGCAAATGCATGGAACTGGAAATGATCATTCTGAGTGAGCTAACCCAGATCCAGAAAGACACACATGGTATATACTCACTTATAAGTGGATATTAGTCCAAAATGGATGTCCTCTGAGAGTCTTCACTCATCGGGGGTTTGGGAAAGATGCTGGCACTCACTACTGGACTCCAGATGAGAAAGGTATGGAACACTGGGGAGATAGAAGAACCCAGAGGGTCCAGGAGCCCCACAAGAAGATCATCAAGGCTGGAGGATCTGGACCCAGGGGGGCCTGCACAAACTGCTGTACCAACCAAGGACAATGCATGTAGTAAACCTAGACCACTATCCACATCTAGCCAATGGACAGCTCATTCTCCATGATTGTGGGGTGAGCAGGGACTGCCTTTGACATGAACTCTGGTGCCCCTATTTGATCACTTCTCCTTGTTGGGAGGCCTAGTGGCACACAGAGGAAGGGGAAGCAGGCTATCTGGATGAGACCTGATGGTCTGTGATCATATGGTAGAGGAGAAGGTCCCCTTCTGTCACAGTTCTAGGGGAGGGCAATAGGGTGAAAAAGGGAGGAGGGAATGGGAAGATACAAGTGAGGGAATAACAATCGAGATGTAATCTGAATAAATTATTTTTAAAAAAATTAAAAACCAAGTGCCCCCCTCAAAAAAGGAAAAGAAATTAAAACTGTATCTAACCTCCCATTACAAGAGTGGTAGGAACGAAAATTTTCGATTTTTTTTTCATTTATTTTATCCTATTAAAACATGTTGACAGAACTGAGTAAACAGGTCACTTGCTAAAATACTTGTCTTGCAAGTTTGAAGACCCATGGTTAGCCCCCAAAAGTCGAGTTTGAAAAAACAAAAGTGGAGCATGGTGGCTGCCACATGCTTGTAATCCCAGAATTGGGGTCAGAGACAGGCGGATACGTGGGACTCTTTGGCTAGCCATTTCACCCTACTCAGTGAGTTCAGGCCAGTAGAAGACTTTGTCTTGCTTTGTACGGAAAGCGGGGAGGTGGCAGCACATGATGAGTTATGCAGAATATCATTCTCTGATCTCCATACACATGCACATTCTTTGAACTCCACATGTATGCACACAGGTACAGGTGCATGTGCATGCACACAAGTAAATGCACCAAAATATTTATCATTTGTGGTGTTTCCACATATTTTGGTCATTCACTTTCAAATTTAAAAAATAAAGCTTCAATTTGTCCTATTTATATAACTTACTGCAGCCACACCACCAGTTATTAAAACATAGAATCTAGGATCCTTTCATATACGCCCAGGTGTAGGCTCTCCCCATACCTGCTGTGAAGTTACTGAAGTCCTAAGTTCTGTGTCTGTGAAATGGGTGCAGCTGTAGATGATTCTATCTCGGCATTTTTGAAAGCACTAATGAACTGTGTGTCAAGCGTCTGAACATTTGTTGGTGCAGAATGATTCCTATAAAAGGTGTCACTTTGCTTATCTCAAGAATCTTAAGGAGCTTGGCAGACCTCTGAGGTGTCACTGCATGTCACAGAGTAACTGCAATGGCCCCTGCATCGAGCATCTTAGAATGCTGGCAGGCCCTTTAACTGCGAGCCTTCACAACAGTGATGCGCTCTACAGCATCCCGTTTTGAAAAGGAATTGTTACTCTTGCTGCTCACCTCACTCTTGTGTGCATCGCTTGGGCTGGCAAAGCTGTTAAATCACAGTCTCCTGATCTTGACACACTAAAGAACACTCATTAATACTGAGGAATTTAAATATGTACACAGAGTTTCTAGAATGATAAAAGTAATTGGAGAGCTCAGGGGCAAATTGCTCCCCTGGCATGGGGAAGGCCATGATTTCAAATTTGGTAACGCAATAGCAATGATATTGATGATGATGTTGGTGTTGACAATGACGATGACGATGATAGCAATATGAGGATGACAATGGTGATGATGATAAAAATAAAATAATAATAATAATAAGAAGAAGAAGAAGAAGAAGAAGGAGAAGGAGAAGGAGAAGGAGAAGGAGAAGAAGAAGAAGAAGGAGAAGGAGGAGATGGAGACGGAGAAGAAGAACTTAAGTTGGGACACAGAGGCTCATTGTACACAAACTACAGTTTGATGATAAGGGACTTTTCATTCTGAATCAGAAGACTTAAAAGTTCTTAAATAGATATGTTTCTGTGCCTTACAATGTCTTCACTCAAATGCATTGCATTTGCCTGTGTACTTAAGCACAACGGAGTGTTCTTTTTGAGTAGATGTATCCCCTATGACAGATCAGCACCAAGAATAAAAATTAAATCAAGGAGCTGATAATGTAAAAATGCCAACACACCACATATGCGTAGAAACAACTCAGTGCTTAAGAAATGCTAAATAAAATCAAATCTGATGACTGCTAGCAACCTTCTGCTGATGCAGATATTTCTTTAGAGGGGCCATAAAAAACAGGCTTTTCTCTCAATGAGACGCAAAGGATTTCCAAGCTTGCAATTTCTTCCTGCCATAATAAAGTATGAAAACAAAATCTAATTTAAATATTTATGCCTTCACTTTATTTAATGCCATGGTGCTGTGACTGTAGATGTTGTACTTCGATGCTCTCCTGTGCTTCTTCATGCTTTAGAACAGTTAAAATGATAGCCATCTTCAGAAATGCTATGACAGCGCACTGTTGCTAAGTGTTGCTTTCCTCCTTTGAAAGATATGTTCTGCTACTAATGCCCCCTGCCAAACACATGAATTGTTTTTGAAATGGGAAAAACATTAATGAGGCACACAGTCTGGGACTCAGTCTCCCTTCCACCCTGCTGCCCTGCGGAACTAGAGAAGTGGTGCGGTCATGTGATCAAACTTAACACCTTAGCACAAATCTGAAGCAAGTAATTTGTTCCCTGAACTTTGTTATGGTCAAGAAAAATCGACTGGATGACAACATTTAAAGAACAATGTCGGTAAAAATACACATAAAATAATACAAATGTACTTTCCGATTCTGGCATTTGACTAGACACAGTTGATAAATGAGCTTATTTGAAAACTGTTCTCATTAGAAGAGGAAAAAGGCTATCTCCTGAGTAGAGTGTACACACACACACACACACACACACACACACACACACACACACACATACATACAAAAGTATCCTTTTATTAATTTGGAATAAAGAAAAGGCCATTTCGCATTAAGTATCACAGTACATTGATAGGCTAACATCACGGGCCTTCTCCTTGCTTCTCATTCAAATAGCACACATTCACAGATGAATATGCACATCTATGTGACACATGCACACAAACCAAATGCAGGTTCTGCAAACATTGGGTACACCCGAACGGTGACAGTGAATCACACAGTTTGTCACCTGATGGAAACCATGCTGCATTTGTCAGGGATGTCCCAGTGTTTTACAAGTTCTATTTTCCTTTCTTAAAGACCAGTCTTATAAAGGAAATCTCTCATATTAAAAAAAAAAATGTGTTTCTTCAAAGAAGAAAACATGAGATGAACTCTTTGTTGTTTTTACTTGCAATTGACAATGAATTTTCACATAAAATTAATGCAATGAGAGAGGAAGCAGTCTCGATTGAAAAGAAGTGCCCAGTCGAAGCCGGGTGATAATTTGGAAATAGGAAGGGGTGTGATAACAGCCCTTCTTTCCTTGGAGTTGGAATTCCACTCATCAGTTTTCCCTCTTTGAACTCCAGTGGTATTTTACCTAAGCTAGCCAAGGTACTCTGCCCCTAGCAAGGAGATTTATCCTCTGAGCTTGGGATGATAGAACACATAGTCCTCAGAGAAGACAAATTTCAGAACTGGCTACTCTTTCCCTCTTGTGGTTTAAACAACTGCCCTTATAAATTAGTGGTTCCTTGTGCAGAGGGCCCTAGTGAAAATAGAGCTGGCAATCCCAAGCGCTGTGGTGAGTGTTAGCAAACCTTGGGAGGCAGCAGAAGTAGGATGTCCAAGTCTGAGGGCATCCTTGGTGACTTAGTGAGACATGAGAGGAAAGGGAGGAAGAGAGGGGTGGAGGAAAAAAGGTGGTAAGACAATACAGAGCACAAGGTAAACGTTCCAGTGATGGGATTCAGCCTCGGGTTAGTGGATGACTCAGTCAAGACCCTGGCTCTGCCCTGGATAGATGAACTTGCATTTCTGTTGCCTACCACTGAAGATGGACATAAGACAAGCTGTCTTCCATCCACCTAGGCATCAAGTATCCAGGAGAGTACATACAAGGTACCCAGCAATGTTAGTCATTATTGTGTTAATGAAAGCACAGCCCTCTTTCCTGTGCAGAAGGCATGTCCAAGTTCTAAACTGTAAAATTCCACACCTGCAAGCATCGATTCAAATGCTTCAATACAGGCAAAGCTTTAATTTGTTACACTCAACAATGTTCTTTATCACATTTTTTTCTGAGCACCTTAGGAATTGTAATTGTATCTTTTCCATTGTACTGAATACTGAGGCAATGCTTTGCATAATGTAGATGCTTAAAAATCATGTTTGATTGATGCCACATGGAACTGACTCCTGCTTCTGCTGGGAAATGTTCAAATTAGTAAGAAGCACTAGACTACTTAACTAAATTCTCAGTAAGTTCAAAAATAGAATGGATAATAGGAAAGCTCTCCCATATATATAAAGATAAATCTTTTTTTTTTTTTTAGTTTTGGGCATCAGTATTATTTATGAACTACAGAAATTATTTTAAATAAATAAGAAGTTGAAGATTTTTTTAAACGTGGAAGCAAAAGTAGAAAAGTGGCATTGCAGAGATCTTTTGGGCGGGTTAGAAGATTTTGCTGTTGTAAAGAAGAGCTGGCCTGGAGAACATGCACTGAGAGAATGAATGGGGCCTACACTCATCACTCTAACAGGCTTTGAGATGTAACTCGGTCAGCGTCCTGGTTCATAACATGATTTATAAATAATTCCTTTACTTTGCATGACTGATTTAAAAAAGAAAACACCCAGCCAGTTTCACATCTAGGTTTTCAATCTACAAGTATGCCATCTTTCTTCTAATAGCTTCCTTTACTCTCCGCTACCACATGGTGTAGATTTCCATGGGCCAAATGCTTACCATTTTCTCCTATATGTTGTCACGTTTAGTCTTCTTGACAAACCTTACAAAGTAACAAAATCTCACTTTATATTTTTGTTTAGATCAGTGGGTCTCAACCTTCCCAATACTGTGACCCTTTAACATGGTTCTTCATGTTATGGTCACCCCCAACCATACAATTATTTCATTGCTACTTCATAGCAGTAATTCTGATACTGTTACAAATTGTAATGTAAATATCTTTGTTTTCTGATGGTCTTTTGTGGGTTGTGACTCACAGACTGAGAACAGCTGGCTTAGATCGAGTTGAGGTCGAAGAGCTAATAGAGAGGAGTAAATTCAAATTTCAATCATTCTAATTCCAAAGTAGAAACCTGAACTGGCTTCATGAAAATAACAGTCAGAAAAGCATTATGTGTCCAAAAAGTGCATGTAAGTTAGTTAGCAGGCTTACTAGCTCCCGGTCCACTTTCACTACCACCATTTTGTCCTCTCTTTTCCTGACTTCCTTTAGACAAGTTCCATATTTGACCATGTCCCCTGGAAGGGGAGACCTGTTGGCACTCAGAGGAAGGATAGCAGGCTACCAAAAGAGACTTGATACCCTATGAGCATATAAAGGGGGAGGAAGTCCCCCCCCCAGGCACAGTCATAGGGGAGGGGAGTAAGGGGAAAATGGGAGGGAGGGAGGGAGGGAGGGAGGAATGGGAGGATACAAGGGATGGGCTAACCATTGAGATGTAACAAGAATAAATTAATTTAAAACAAGAGAAATGCTGATTTCCCCCTCCATACACACATATCCCAGAATACTCACTTTTCTCAAAGCATCATAGGCTTCTTAAACAGCCCAAACAAAAGGCTTCACCTCCACCCACACTCCTGAGCACCCTCTTTGTGCACCCATTAGTGAATACCAATAGAGCAAGCATCAATGTTCCACCTGCAAGACTGGTTTCTGCCATCTGTCTAACAACGATGTTCTATATTACTTATAGAGGCAATATTTTACTTCATGCTTTAGGTTTCTAAATAATTTGTGTAATGCTTGTATGTGTGCATGCCTGTGTGCCTGTGTGTATGCCTGTGTGTGTGTGTGTGTGTGT
>OU015750.1:81738699-81772499 GCA_907169655.1 Acomys percivali
ACACACACACACACACACACACACACACACATTCTTTTAGAATTCATTTAAATAAGCCCATTCAGTTTAAAAGTCAAATTAAATTAAAAGTATATGTCGGGTTATTTTTCTTTCAAGCTGAACTGAAAAGAAAAATGTTCTCTTTAGTTCTCAATGAGATTTTATTAAACAGTAACTTATGACACAAAAGATCAGATACTTTTAAAAAAGAAACTCTAGATTTGCTATTGTATTAAATAAATTTAGGCAAAAAAACTTTTGAGTTATAGAGATTTCTTTCAAGGTTTTTCTAAAATAATTTGTTCTAGTTGCAATTTCTGTTCATGTGACAAAACACTGACCAAAAGTAACTTAGGAAGGGAAGAGATTTTACTGGTTACAGGCAGCAGTCCCATAACTGAAGGGCAGGAAATCGAGGCAGGAATCCAGAGGCAGGAATTGATGTAGAGGCCACGGAGAAATGTTGCTCACATGGCTTAGTTTCCATGGCCTGCCTAGCTTGGTTTCTTATTGAACCAGGACCACTTCTTCAGGCATAACATCCTCTCACATCAATCATAAATCAAGAAAACGAGCTACAGACATGCCCACAAGCCAATCTGATGGAGGTAACTCCTCTTTCCCAGTGACTCTAGTTTGTGTCGACTTAACAAAAAAAATCTGTACAGAACTCAATTTAAACAAAACAGAAGAAGAAAAATAATAGATTAGATAGGCAAGTGGAATACAAAAGTTATTGCTATGAATGAAACTTAATATCCGAAAGAGGGCTTGAGTAAGCAGAGAGGAGAAAGCAAAAGTCACGAGAAGGTCACTGTCTGTGCTTCAGTTGTAGGCGTTTGTTTTTACTTTTTAATCATGTATCTTGGAATTGTGGTCTGAGCTTGTCTTAATGAGATTGTTTTCTGCTGCACACTTAGGTGATGCAGCACTTTGGGTGTAGCTAATTTAGCCAGTGCCCTCTAGAGATGCTCTTTTCAAGCAGAGATTAACGAAGGCCAACACCATTCCCCTTTATCATCTCCTTCTGAAACTCTCAGTGGCAGCGGCTTGTATGGGTTGTTGATGGACCCTAGCTTCACAATACATTTGAACAATCACGGTCAGAAGGAGAGAACAGCTCACTGGGCGTAGAGAATACAACTACCATCTACCACATGGGAATCTGATCTTGCTTAATAGTGTGTCTTGTTAATGAAACTCATTATCATCTTACTAGTATATTTACCATCTCTCAAATTGCTTAGGTCTAAGCTTTCTTTTTTAAAACTATCACTCCATTTATTTCATTTCCAAAACCTGGAAATGTTTACTTCTGATAAATGGACATCCTGTTAAAAATGGCTCCTAATGATTTATTGTTAAATTTGTTGATCATTATATAACTCACCCTCATCAAAGAAACTTTTTTTTTTTGTGCCATAGATACTATTTAATACTGAGACCCACAACTGGTCAACATGCAAGAATAAGAGACAGTGGATTTCTTATCCATCAGTGGATGTCTATTATCACATCTGTCTCTGTGATATTCAGGTATCTTCTTGGAAGGGAAGATGAAAATATTGTAAGAGGCAGAGGTGGCAGATGACTTCAAGTAAATAATGTTTTGAGGAACAACAGGGCAGTTGCACATACGAACTCAGTGGTTGTCACATACACATGTACACGAATGTTGGCAAGCTCAAGGCAGCCAAAAAGTCCAGCACATGGGTGGACAGATCTTCAGATAGGATACTCCTAATCTGAAGAGGTATTGGCATTGAATAGTGGCTGGAAGATAGTTTTCTTTTATGGTGAGCCCATCCCCCCACCCTCAGTGGGCTGACTGCATTCCAGGGCAGGCCCTAACCCCAACAGTACTTTGACAACACACATTGAACTTAAATGGATTTTTTAAAAAAAAGCAAACACAGAGTTTGGTGGATAGGGAGGATAGGTGGATCTGAAAGGAACTGAGGGGTTACTATGATTAAAGTATGGTGTGTGAAATTGTCAAAGAATTCATAGAAGTATTACTGTTAAAATATTTGTTCTTTAACAAAATATAAGAGAACTAATGGATTTGTGAAACAAAACTCACATTTCACAGTCAAGGGAGCTAATCTAACTGAGGATATTTAGAATATTCACCAAAGACGTGATTTCATTTATTTGATTAACTTATTTATTCGCTAACCCATTCATTCAAAAACACTTCCCTCAAAACCTACATCAATCTTTCAAAAGCTTTCTGATTCTACCTCCTACTGTGAACTCTGTATATCTTATTTTTCATAAGGTGAATTAATAATCACAACAAGACTAACTATAGGAAAGCCCTTTAGTATTTTCTTGGCAAATATTTTTTTGGGAATGGAAGCATAAGCCCAGGCAACCGAGGGGAAAACAGGTGCACCAACATCAAACCCAGAAAGGTTTTCACAACAAAGGAAATGACATCAAAAAGAAAAAAGCAACTCGGAAATGACATAAAATATTTGCAAACTGTATATCAGATGAAGAGTAATAAAGGAATATATGAGTAAATTGTTTAACTCAGTTGCATCAAAGGCAATACACACATTATCAAAACTAAGCAGAGAACCCAAAGCAGTGTAAAAAAAATATTTTTCCTAATATGTATAAATGGCCAACAGGCAAATGAAAAAGTAAACATCAGTAGTCATCAGGGAAATGCAAATCAGGATCACAGTATCACTTCATGCTTGTGGGGATGGCTCTTAGCAAAACAACAAGACACAACAAATGTTAGGAAAGGTGTGGGGGAAAGGGATCCTTTCGGTATGCTGCTAGTGAGAACGCAAGTCCTACTGCTGCAAAAGAAAACAGCAAACGGTGTTTTGAAAAATAAAACAGTAACACCACATGGCAGTACAATCTATTTCTGGGTGTATATGCAAAGGAAATAAAAACAAGATTTCAGTGAGATGTCTACATACCCATTGTCACTGCAGCATTACTCACAATATCCAAACTACAGAATCAGCCCATATGTCTATCTGTGAATAGATAGATAAAGGAAAACTGTGTATGTGGTAGAACATTATTTACCTATATAAGGGGATGGGCTGCATGACAGTTCAGTTGATAAAATGCTTGTCTTGCAAGCGGGAGACCTGGACCCTATTTTTTTTAAAGCCAGTTTTAATAATACCTACTTGTACTCTCAATGCTTGTAGATCAGAGAAAGACACATCCCCAAGTTTACTGAGAAGCCAGGCTACAGCCTACTGGTAGGTTCCAGGTCAGAGACAACTTATCACCATAACAACACATACCTAATAACACAGGCTACCCTCTAGCTTCCAGACGCACATACACACATGTGCACCACACAATATATTGAAATGCACACCCATAAAAGAAAGAAAATTCTGCCATTTACAATCACATGAATAAACCCAGTGTATATTATATTAAGTGAAATAAATCAGGCACAAAACAATAATCAAACACGTTTTAAAATATGCTTCCTTCGGGGCTGGGGAGATGGCTCACGGGTTAAGAGCACTGGTTGCTCTTCCAGAGGTCCTGAGTTCAATTCCCAGCAACCACATGGTGGCTCACAACCATCTCTAATGAGATCTGGTGCCCTCTTCTGATGGGCAGTCACACATGCAGGCAGAAACTTGTATACATAATAAAGAAATAAATCCTTTTTTAAAAAAAAATGTTCCCTCAGATTTGAAGACTCTTGACGGACGAACCCACAGAAACAGGAAGTAGAACAGTAGTCATGAGGAGCTGGCCAGCCTGTGGAGCGAAAGAGCAGACGATGCTCAAGTTGCCCCTTCTCATTCTGTGAGGAGTACCATGAAAGGCTGGAGAGAAAAGGCAGACAAGCTAGAGACCTGTGACAGTGTAGGCTACAGGGAGGAAAAGAATGCAAGAAGAAGACCAACTATGAGTCAACTTAGACCCATGGGGGCTTACAGAGATGGACGCACCAGCCAAAGAGCATGCATGGACTGACCCTTGGCCCCCTACACATATGTAATACATGGTCAGTTTGGTCTTCATGTGAGCCCCCTAGTAAGCTGAGCGGGTGCTATGACATGGATGCTGTTGCCTGCTTTCCATCACTTCGCCCTAACCCAGCCTGCCTTTTCTGGCCTCAGTGAGTGAGAAGGAGCTCAGTCCTGATGTGACTTAATGAGCTGGGATGGATTGGTAGAGGGGAGGCTCCCCTTTTCTGAGGACAGGGGGAGAGGGAGAAGCGAGAAGAGGTGAGAAGGGAAGAACCGGCAGGAGAGGAGGGAGAAGGCTATGTCTGACATGTAAAGTGAATATATAAATTAAATATAAGTTTTAAAAGAAAAAAAAGTTTACAAATAAAAAAATCATACCTAAGTCTGGGATTGGGTCCATCTTGCCTAATTGCACAGAGCACCACTCAAAGCTCACTGTCTGATCCTTAGCGCCGCCTAAGTGCCTTTCCCCTGCACTGCCCTTGTGTAGATTGCCTCTTGTTCCCAATTCTCCCACTCGGAGACTGCGATGCACAGTTTAGAATCTAACCATTTCCTCCCGTAGACTTCTCTGGACCACGCGTGAGTCTTGCCTTAAGCATTCGCTCTTGAAGAGGGATTCTATGCCTCGTTTAGCATTCTTCTTGGAGAGAGTTGAAGGCATGAGTATAGCAAATTCATGATGTACTCTCACCGAGTGGTGGGCTTAAAGGCTCCAAGGCATTGCTACCGACGGGATAGATTTTCATAAGGCACGTCACCCCCGTTGAGGATTCCTCCTGAGCTAAAGTGAAGCCACTTGTGAGAATTCACCATACTGTTCTTGCTGTTGTTTCTGGGAAGACGGGGAGGAAAGACTATAGGAGGCAGAAGGGATTGAAGGACCGCAGGAGAACAAGGCCCACTAAACAGGGCTCACATGGGCTCACAGAGACTAAAGCAGCAAGCACGGGTCCGTCCTGCCTGGGTCTGCACCAGATCCTCTGCACAGATGCTATGGCTGTTAGCTTGCTGTTCTTGTGGGACCCCTAACAGTGGCAGCAGCCGTGTCTCTGACTCTTGTGACTATTCTTAGGACCCCTTTCTTCCTGGTAGTTCACCATGTCCAGCCTTGATATGAGCGCTCTTGCCTTCTCTTGTCCAGCTGTGATCTCTTGGAGGCCTGCTCTGTTTTGAGGAGGAAACAAAGAGGGAGTGGATTTGAGGGAGAGGGGAAGGGTGTGGGGGGGGAGGTGCTAGGAAGAGTGAAGGAAAGAGAAATTGTGGCTGAGATGTATTGTATGAGAAAGAATCTATTTTTTAATTAAACACATGTAATTTCAAAAGAACACATTTAAAAGTAGAGACCCATTAAGTATGACTTTACACAATAAATAGTTTTTATATTTTCTCTTCTCTTGAATAAGCTTTGTTAGGAAAATGTAGAATATTCATTTACCCAAGTCCCTATATTATCCATCAAAGAATAGTTGGTGCATTTAATGGAGTTAGGAAAAACATAATGAATAATTATTTTAAGGAAATTATTTTAGAATTAAAGGAGAGTGAACATTTCTACAATAACAGTCAAAATGAAACACTCTTCGAAACAGTTATCTAACAAAATTTTAATCTGTTTAAAATATAAGCTGAAGGCACAAAGAAATGGTTGAAAATCAAGTAAGTTGGAGCCTAAAATAAAACTTGGAATCTACTTAAGACAAAATAAAATTTAATAACACCTGAGGTGGGTATAGCGGCACTTGGGAGGCAGAGAGGGATTACATGTGCCTGAGGTCAATTTGGGTTGCCTAGTAAGTCCCAGGGCAGTTTGGACCACAGAGTAAGGCCCTATCTCATGAAAAAATAAATAAAATGAATAAGAAGACTTTTTAAAAGAAAATTGTCACCACAACATTTCTAATAAAATTGTTTCTGGCAATGCCCATCTCCTTATTGTTAATAATTTCACGGCTTCAAAAGAGAACATGACAGTTTTTAAGTTCGTTTCTTCTTTAACTTTAAGATACATTGCCCTATGCAAAAGAATTTGAAGTGATGTAGAAGTGGCATTTCATGCTTGTGGAAAACATCAGGATCTCAGAAAGGAATATGTGTGTGTGTGTGTGTGTGTGTGTGTGTGTGTGTGTGAAATGTATTCTTCAAAGATTAATATGATATAACAATAAAGAGTCACTGAAGGAAGGAGGGGTGGAAATAGGAGGTATTCTGTTAGGCCAGGCCAGGATGATGTGCAACTATGAATGGAAGTCTCAGTAGATTAAACAAAGGCACTGAACAAGGACTAATCCCCTGCTTCTTCCTCATGCACATTCTGTGTCCACGGATTGGGGGAGGTCAATCCCCCATTTTCTCAGGTATCCATCTGAAAGGTCATTTGTAGCACGATGAGCAGTGTTCTGATTGTAAAAGGAGTCAACCAAAGAGTATTGCAGGTAGCTCTTGCTCATACACCCTTGACTTATGTCTAACTCCATATGTGCTCAGGAGAAGAACTAGAGGTAGCCAAGAGCTACACCTTCAAAGGGTAACGTAGGTAAAGCTGCAGGAACAGAAAGAGCTTGGAAAGCAGAGGAAGCATTCTAGAAATGAAGTGGAGACTTTCTTGATCAATATACTATGAGAGGAAAGAAAAGGATCTCACGTGGGGCTTTACTACCAGTACGTCTAGCAGATATTTGGACATCAGAGAAGAAAACACTAATGGGAAATAAAGAGAGCTGGTGGGCAGAACAAGACACTCCCAAGGCAGTGTGCTGTAAGGCCCAGAAAGATGCCTGAATAAGGATATCCGGAAAACAGGTGAAAATTAGAAAGTAGAGCTCGTCAAAGAGGAAACAAACATCCTAGGATCACTGACATAGAAATAATGCTCAAACCTATGCAAATTTAGCATCAGCCAAGGAACATTACCACGTGGCTTTATACTTCTGGGGAATAAAATGACAATGATCAAAATAATCGTGAGAAGAGAGACATTTTTTCTGGAGCACTGTTATTTTAAGGACTGAAATAAGTGGTGGAATTTTGAGTGCTTCAGGAGCCCTTGCAGCTTTTGCATGTCGCTCCTAGAAGGTCACCATGTAAATACAAGGAAGATGCCTGATATCCCCTGAGATAATTAAAAAGTTCCTACTTAACTATGATCCTCAGAAGGGTCTTATAATAGTCTTGTGATTTTTTTTAAAGGTGCTTTTCTTTCCCTTGACCTTAGCACGTACAGATACGAACTTTTAATAAAAAAAAAACTAATGAGGGAAATGTCTATGAGATTTTTTTTTTTTTAAAGAAAACTTCCTGAGCAAAGATGTTAGCTCAGAGAACGGTATTTACTCTCTGGGCAGGTAAATCTGAAAGGGCTTGCTACTTGCTTAACAAGTTCATTCAGTACCAGAGTAAAGCCAAACGTGAGGTGGAACAGTCTGAGGATGAGTTTTGCAAATTGTCATTAGCATTTGGTTTTGAAATCAGTTCAGGAGATTAGAACTAGTATTACCAAATAATTCACACCTGGAACTGTACTACAACACAGTTGTATTTCCCCAAGACAAGTTATGCTGTTAGTTAGTTAGTTCGTTGACTAGTTAGGGCTGTGTGTGTGTGTGTGTGTGTGTGTGTGTGTGTGTGTGTGTTAGTGTGTGTGTGTGTGTGTGTGTGTGTTAGGAAGAAAAATGGTCAGAACTTATAAGCTTTCTTACTAAGAAAATAATTTGACGGCTACTATTAAAGAAAAGTGAAGCAAGAGAAAGCATCCCGTGCTGTTGAACAGTGAATACATTAGGAAATTCATTAGAATGAGTACCTCATCCTACCCTCCATTTCAGCACAAACACATCATTCTCAGGTCTTTGTTCCCATCCTTTTAAAATAGAGGTTGCCCCTGTGTGTTTATGCAGAATTTCAGTGCCCCATTTTTAAATTAATGATATTTTAAAATAGACATTTTTCTGACTATGGTTTTCTGAGGTAGAGCCTCTTGTAAGTGAACAGGTTAGGGGAAGGCATTAGGATAGAAACATTAGTTTCTATGTTTGAATTAAGAGAGACAGACAGACAGAGAGAGAGAGAGAGAGAATCCTATAGAGATACACATGAGTCATCAGAGCCTGTGTCATACTCCCAGTCCCTAAAACAATGAGCCAAAGTTAAGTCTTTTTTGCTTCATAAGTAGCATGTGTCATGCTATAGTATTTCAGCACTGCCTTAGTATGCCCCATAGCCTTCAACTTCTCCATTCTGTACTTGGTGAATGATTCATCTATCCCCAAAACTATACCACAGAGAATGGATGTGTTCATACTAGATGTCAACTTTATTCATATTCATCATATACCTACTTAATTCTCCATTTTGTCTTTGTTAACTGAGCTTGAGTGTCCTGGGATTTGTTTCACAGTCTTAGCAATGCTACTGCAATGTTGTAGGCTAATGAATATGAAAACACCTTCCATCTCAGAGCTTTAGCACCACACTAAATCTTTCTAATTGACAAGTGGTCATCTCTGTGTCAAAGGGAAGGAAAGCTCAGGAGAAAGGCTGGGTTTCCAGAATTTACCACTGCAGAGGGAACACCAATGTTAAAAGCAGTCATAAATTTTCAAAATGTAACTCCTAATATCATTTAGCTGTATGACACTGTACTGATATTAGATGATAATGTGACACTGAGTTTCTCTGTGTTGGCAAAAGAAAGGAGTCTTGAGGGCCCAATAGTTTGACAGCCTGTTCGAGTGTTAGAGTCTTGGGAAGCTTCTTGCCTATTCTTTATCTTGTTCAGCCTAAATATTGAGAACAAATAAGATTAGTACAGAATAACAAATATTGGAGTAAGCTCTGTGCAATATAAATTTGGGCAATGTGTTTCCATCCTTGAAACTATACGTGTTTTATGTCTAGAGGAAGCAGTTGTAAATAAGAGCCAAAATGTGTCCTTCCAAACTCTGCTCCCATCGCATCTAAAGAGACTCAAGACCAAGGAAACTTGGAGTTGTGTATACATGCAAATTCACCTTTGGAGAACAATGCTCAATGCCTGCATGCATAACACACACACACACACACACGCGTGTGCGCACACACACACACACACACCACACACACACACACACACCCATCACACACACACATGCACCACACACACACATGTACACACATGCACATGCAAACACACACACTCATAGCTTCGGGTAGAACTGGTATACTTTAGATAAGACATACAAGAAATGGAGAATAAATGATAGATATGAAAAACTTAGAAAAGTTCTTGCATAATGGCTCGTTTGTAACAAACCAGGAGAAAGCATCAGTCCTGTTCTGAAAAGACCCAAAGAATGTGTTAGGAAAGAGTCAAAATACCAAGTCAGTTAGGACTAGGACGTTTTCAAGCTCCATCTTTCCGAGCTGGACATCACTGAACATGGTGGACAAACTATGTGCATGTGACACATCCGTTCAAACAACAAAACCAATCAGCAAGCAGGCCACATAGAGAGGTGCATTGAGAATGAGAAAAATACAACCTCAGGTTTTTCTCTGCATAAGCACTTGTGGTGGAGTATCTTTAACTTTCTCTTAAATTGTGGGAAAACACATGTAGCATAACTATGCCATGCTAGCCATCTTGAGGGCCAGGTTTGGTGCTCATAGTGACAGTTCTCTGCATCTAGGATGTTGTTAATGACCTTGACAGTTCCCTGCACCTAGGAGCACCACTTACCTCCAAAACCTGTTGCATCCTCTGAGCCCTACCCTCCACACTACTGATGCGCTATCTCACACTCCTCTCTCCCCTCAGCTTCGTGCAAGCAACATGCTGTTTTCTGTCTCCACGAATCTGATGACTGCAGGTATCTCAAACAAGTGAGCCATGCAACATACCATTATTGATAAAAAGATAAAATAAATTAAGGAAGCAGAATATAAGTGCAAAACTTACAGGCTTTTAATAAATGTTGAAGGCCATAATTTTCATCATTACACTTTAAGCAGAAATATTTATAGTAGCTCTAATCAAGTACATCTTGTGTCCTTTGCACAGCCAGCCCCCAGCAGTTAAGAAGCTGAATACCTATTTTTATATAATAAAATACATGTGTTCTTCTGGTTGAATTATTGGAGACCTGAAATGTTAATTCTATGTTAAAGGCATCTTTGCCTCATTAATCAGGGAAACCATACTTACTGACATCACAAAATCAACTGGAACTCTGACTCATTAGATGAACCTGTTTATACACTGCATTATTTCCCAATCAAAAAAAAATTTTAAATGTTGAGAATTTTGAGCTATGGTTGAACACTGGTCATATGACTACAGTAGACTAATATTCAAGTGACTGTTACTGAGAGAGAAAAAAATGTAGTGTGGGAACACGTGTATGGAAATGGATCATACAATTAGAAGGCAGGTCACAGCATATGGCACATCCCATACATACAAAGGACTCACAATGGCTGTGGCTCAGGTTACAACACAGAAAGGTGGTGATAGATGAGGTTGGGGGAAAATGCAAAGGGCAAATCATGGAACACTTTATAAATAGGTGGCCATATAATTCATCATTCAGACCAGGCCACTTTTGAGACTAAATGGGGGCACTGCTATTAATTAAGCTGGGACAGAAGGCATGCACCATGGCTGTCCGAGTTACTAGTACTAACTCATATAACATTAACAAAGCTTGGACTTTGTGTTAAGGTCAACCAGATATACCATGGCATCTTATAGAGAGGCGTTTGTTTTGTTTTATTTTGATTTCATGAAATTGCCTCTAGTGAAGTACAAGAAACAAATGGGAGAAGACTAAATTGCAAGCAAGAAGGTCCATTAAAAAAAGAAACAAAACACTACGATGACTGCTGGCTATTGAGATAATGGTACTCTGAATCGTTGCAATGGTTGTGTAAAGACTAAAGGGAAGCTGATGAAGTTCTGTTAGGCTGACTTATATGATATTGCTGAAATTCACCTTTTTTTAACTCACAGCATGGAAGCTTCATAAGACTCCCCGTAAAGGATTCTTAAGAAAATACACTTTGTTGGTGACAAATGTTAAACATTTAATTGTTACATGATGATAGTGAAAATGATAAAAATTACTGAGAGTTTTGTCATTATTGGGCTGACTGATATAGACTATACATTAAAATTCAAAACATTGAACATTGAGGATTGCTGCGCCTGCACATTAGGAGAGTGCTTGATTGTTTATGACTCATACATGTCAACAGAGAACCAACTCTAGGGAAAACAACTCCATGAGTGCTCCAAGACTTTCAAAAATGAAGGTGGGGGATAGCCAGTATGCCATTAGACTAAGCAGAGAAGTAGGGAGTCATTCAGAGAAAGGAGGCAAGCACAGGGCCAGTGCTGTAAGTTTCAGGAGATGTGTGACCGAACTTTGATGCCTCTCTTGGTGAACTGCACCTTTACCAGGAACGACTTCTAATATCTACTAAATGATCACAATATACTGGCCATATTGATAAGTTTAATCAGAGGCCAGATGCATGCCTCCCTGCTGTGATATCATGGTTTCACATACACCCCCCACCCATGAATCCAAATTCCACATCAAAGGAGTGATCAGACAGTTGAGATTTAAACTAACTCAGTTTTAAATGAAAGAGTAAAGACTACAGGCACGCACGTTGCCCATCCTCAACATAATTCTTGCCCCCACAATGCCACATGAGTCCTCGTCTTCTGTGTACATTGTAACATACTCAAAACCCTCCCATTAGGAAGGAGAGAAGACCCAGACTGGAGCAAATTCAATACGGTTCCTATTTTACTTGACTGTTCAAACCAAAGAGAAGCTGAGTGTCAAGGCTCTGGCTTACCTCTAGCTCTCTGGTGATGGGATGACGTCAGAGCCACTGCTGTCATGACACCAGGAACTTGTCTATGCTTTGGACACGCCCAGCTTTCCCAGGTTGATATTATTTTAGAAGCAATGCCCTAACAGCAGGGACTTCCAAGTTAGAAGCACACTGAAACTATCATTGAAACCAAACCTAGACCACATCAGCACATGAGGAGATTGGGGGGGGGGTGACTTGAAATCTTTACTTCATAAAAGCAGATTCAAGTGACACGCCTATGACCGTGGCACTGCTAGCATGTCCCAGGTCATGTATCTAGGAAGCCTAGAAGTTTCCAGGCAAGCTGAATGAGCTTCAGAACTTGCTATTTGCAGATAATGTTTTTCTCTTTTGAGCACCTCCAAATCCAATGCATGAGAATACAGAAATTGGCTTGTGACTAAAATGTTGGGTCTCCATTCTCATTCTTCATTCCCCAGATGGACTTTTCAGTCCCAGGGCTGATATGCTGCTCACCTAAAATAGGACCAGGGAACCAGGACTGATCCTTGAGATGGTCAGGACAAGCACCATCAAATGTGGCAAGTGGAGAAAATTCAACGACACCGAAGAGTGACAGCACCGAGAGGAAGTAGAATTCAGCTGACATAACTGACCGGCTAGCTACCATGAACACACAAACTTAAATTTTATTGAAAATTGTATTTAGGTATGTTTCACTAATGTCTTAGTTAAATTACCCATCATACTTTAGAGTTGCAAAGCAAGCATATTATCTCTCCTTGAACACACAAGATGGACTAGGGCCAAATGTTGAATTTATCCTCAGTCTCTTCCCTTCATTTATTATTCCCCCACAAGGAACAATTACAATTTTCGCTACAAACATCCAAGTACAGACTTTCTGGGGTTATTGTTTCTTTCTTCTTCTGTGGCCTCTGAGGTCCATTTTTAAACTATAAAACAACTGGTAGACTCTCTACTTGCATAAACATCATTCCAAATTGTGATACAATTCATGTCAGACAATGTGTTTCATACTGGTTAAGTAATACTCCCATCAAATGGAGTTATATAAGACACTACCAAGTTTACCTGCAGGGAAACACACTTCAATAGTTCTCACACAGCATGAAGGCATTTATCATTATTCAAATATAGAAGAAAAGAAAAGGTTCCAGCATTTCTGACATTATAACTGGTTTGTGGTAAACTGCTGTTAAGCACAGTCAGTAGGCTGCACTTACTCCACACAATTGGAAGACAGCTTTCACGCTGTTCTGACGAATATGAAGAGAATTAGAAGTGCTCTGGGGAAAATTTCTACCTCAGATCTCGCCCTATCCTCCCCGAAGTTCTCAAAGAAAACCACAGACCAATCCACAAAGCACAGTAGCAATTAGAGGAGGAAAAATAGATGCGCATGCATTTCAAGAAAGGTAATGAGGTTTTTTTTTTTTTATTAGCCTGTCTTGTTCAGTGTCCGAGAAGAATGTTTACAAAGTGCCCTTCTTTTGTTCCCTTTTCTTTCCTTCTTTTTAAAATGATAGACAAAATTGTATGTGTTGATTTTGCAAAACATGAGGTTTGACGTATTCACTGCTGTAAATGCTTAACACAGGCAAAAGCGTGTTAATTTTCAACTTTTGGCCAAATACAGAATAATAGCAGTAGCATTTAGGCCAAAGTTCCTGTAAAACCAGTGTCTGAAATTAAAGCAATTTGTCTCCTATCTCTCCCTCACCTCTTTGATTAAACAGAATCTGGAAACAAAAGTAATGAAGTCTGAAGGCAGAGCTGTTGATGGGATTTATTACGTGTGTGTGTGTGTGTGTGTGTGTGTGTGTGTGTGTGTGTGTGTGTTTCTTACTACACACACTTTTATGTGGTATGTATATGTATTTGTGTGTGAAGGCCACCTCTCTGTATACTCTAGGCTAGCTATCACATGAGTTTCTATAAGGTAGGGGGTTAGCCTGTCTCTGGCTCCCATGTCACCAGGAGTGTTTGGATTACAGATGTGTGCTACCACATCTGGATTTTTACCTGGGTTCTGGGGTTCTTAACATGAGATGTAAAGCTTACTCGGCAAGCATTTCTACTTGTTGAATCATCTCCTAGGCCTGTTATTCATTGTGTTCAAAGTTCTGACTTCTACTTAAAATTGTCTATGGGTAATAATGTCTTACTTAGAATGTCTATCCTGTGATATAATATCATAACCAGAGGCTTTCGGGGAGGAAAGAGTTCATGTCATCTTAAAGCTTGCAATCCATCATCCAGGGACTTCAAGGTAGAAACTCAAAGCAGGAAGCTGGAGGTAGAAACTGATGCAGAGGCCATTGGGGAACATGGTTCACTGCCTTGATCCTCATGGCATCTTCTTCATACTGCGTTCTTATATAACCCAGAGCCACCTGCCCGGGATGGCACCAGTTCCCACCCTGTGTCCTTGCAATGTGACCACCAACAATATAATTGTTTTCTTAATGTACTATATATTTGTCTACAGGTAATCTGGTAGAGGTATTTTTATCAGTTGAGGTTCCCCCTCCCAAAAAAATAAAAATAAATTTTAAAAAACCAACCAGTACAAGTAGATATAAGAAATTGGGGAGAAAGTTATATTTTCTGTTGTTTACTATAAAACAAAGTTTGCAAAAATAATGTGAAAATATAAACTAGTGAATTAACAACAGGATTTAGATAATATAAATTAAAGCATATATAGATTCAGTCCTAGAGAATTCAAGGATGACTAACCTTGGTTCAGTTATGCATCCCTTTTAGTATACTTACAACATTCATCTTAAGACTGAAAAGGATTACCTGAATGGCACATATTTGGACTACTTGCTTCATAGAGGTCAAGTACTGGTATCCACTAAAGCTGGCTTTACTTTCCTATGAGCTATGATTTAAAACTACATCCCATAAAATAAAACAAGACGGGCAAGTTCTCCTTCTGAAATGAGCATTGGTGGTTTTTTTTTTTTTAATTAGATATGCCTGAGATGACCCTGTGAAGTACTGAGCAAGAGCTGTGTTGCACTAGAAGGAAGTGTCGCATACATGCATTACAGAGGATTGCACACTTAAATTACACAGGTCAGCACTGAACAGTAGTGTTTCTTTGTTGCTCATTATGCATTTACATTTAGTATACTGGTTTCAGCTTCTGCTTTGCAAACAAACAGGCATACTTTTCCAAAGTGGAAAACTAAAGGCACCTAATACTATTTAAAATGCATCTGCCTCTGGGCCCAGGGGTCCTGCTCAAACTATGGCACCAGCCAAGGACAAGACATGCAGTAAACTTCGAACCCCTACCCAGATCTAGCCAATGGACAGGACATTCCCCACAGTTGAGTGGAGAGTGGGGTCTGACTTTCATACGAACTCTCGTGCCCCATATTTGACCATGTCCCCTGGATGGGGAGGCCTGGTAGCACTCAGAGGAAGGATAGCAGGCTACCAAGAAGAGACTTGACACCCTATGAGCATATACAGGGGGAGGAGGTCACCCTCAGTCACAGTCATAGGGGAGGGGAGTAGGGGGAAAATGGGAGGGAGGGAGGAATGGGAGGATACAAGGGATGGGATAACAATTGAGATATAATATGAATAAATTAATAAAATATATTAAAAAAATAAAGTGCATCTACCCGATGATTTGAGTATCAAGTTAAAAGAACATCTCTAAACCATGAGGTTAAAAAATAATTCTAATAGTAACACAAGAGCAAACCCCCAGCCATAGAAAAATATTTTCAAAATAAAAGTAACAGCTTCCTCATTCTGTAATTATTTGAAAATTTGTGTCAGTCTTAAAGAAGAAAAATGGGGGAGGGGTAGCTTTACTCTCAAATTTCTCACTTCTCTATCTCTACCATCCTTTTTTTACTATTTTTTATTTTGTTGTTGTTGAGATTTCCTTTCATGCTCACAGTAGAAGGCATCAGCTGTATTTGATGGCACCCACATATATTCTCAAAAATACTGATTATTTTGTCTATGATATTAAATTACATGTATATGTATATATGGTATATATAACAGATGAATTTTCTTTTCCCTTGCAAACAAACCTCAATTATAACCTCATTTAATTTAGATTAGCAGGGAGCTGAGGTAATTCCATAACATAAAAATATGTTTATGCCTAGTAGACTTTGACTATATTTTATTGCTAATAAGCACTGTCTAATTTGCTGAGAGCTTAACACTGATTGCTTTGCTACATGCAATGGTGTCACAATGTAGAGGGCTTCATATATCAATTCCAGAAGTGGAAATACAGGCTCTTTGCCCATTGTATTGTAATATGACACAAGTACAGGAGTTTTTTTTTTTTTAAAGACTCTCCAGCTAATAGTAACTAAACTCAAATTGTAGAAGTCATCTCACCATGAAGAAAATATATCTTGCATTCATGTGGGCATTTATCTCAGCTGGAAAGCTGTAAGAAGAAACAAAGGGATCTATAATAATTATTTATTGTCATGGAAATATGTCACAAAGAAAAAGCATGCTAAACAAATAAATCATTAGACTAATCAATGGCCGAGTGAGTCTGGCTAAATTAATCAACATTGAAAAGTTATGGAAGAGTTAGAGTCCTCAGATGAGCAGCCTGTACTGCTCTTACAAAGGACCTGCAGTAGTGTCTCAGAAACCGTACTGGATGACTAACAAGCACCTGTAAGCCATCTCCAGGGGACCAGAGCATTCCTTTTAGATGGACACCTCCATGCATACATGAAAGACACACCATTAAAAATAAAATAATTATTTAAAAGACAGAAGGAACATAAAACATGGTCCAGTGTGTACAAATCACCATCTATTAGTACTGCTGGTGCAGTGACTTTCCTTCACACAGCTCCCAGGCATTGTGAAATTCAGGAACTATGTAGGCATGCCACAGGGAAAATGTAACTAGACCCCACTTCACCTTTCACACTCTGCCTGCTCAAGTAATCCAGGCTCAGGAGGAAGACTGCAAGTTTCCTTTCTTTTCTTTTTTTTTTTTTTCAAAAGCAGTTTTATTTTATTTATTTATTTTTTTCCTTTTTATTTATTTATTTTTAATTAATTTATTCTTGTTACATCTCTATGGTTATCCCATCCCTTGTATCCTCCCATTCTCCCCTCCCTCCCATTTTCCCCTTATTCCCCTCCCCTATGACTGTTCCTCAGAGGGATTACCTCCCTCTGTATATGCTCATAGGGTATCAAGTCTCTTCTCAGTGGCCTGCTGTCCTTCCTCTGAGTGCCACTAGGTCTCCCCCGCCAGGGGACATAGTCAAATGTGAGGCACCAGAGTAGCCCTTTCTTATGTGGAAGATGAAAGGAAGCTGACCTTCAGGATGTAGAGTGACTGCCAGGATGGGGAAGAGGGTTACCATAGGGTGGGACAGATCGAGTGAGGCAGAACCCAATCACATGGTGTTGTATGCATATATTGAAAAGTCATACTGAAGCTCACTAACATATACAATTAAGATACACTAATCAAATAATTTTAAATGATATTGAGGGCAATTAAGAACAAATTCCCAGCATCCATGTCAGGCATCTCGGTACTGCCAGCAACTTCTTTAGGTCTATACTTTTCTAGGGCACATGCACTCATTCGCCTCCCCCGACCCCAGCCCTACAGACATCATAATTAAAAATAAAATAAAAATTTAAATGATTTTGAGGGTGTTTTTCTTCTTACATGATAGATTTCAATATATACTCGAATAGTAATAAGCTTACATTCAAATTTGTATTTCTTTGTTAGGACTGATAATTCTCTCTCCCTGGTTGTCAGCCTCAATCTAATGTATCTGTCTGTGAATAATGAATCCACACCCTGCAACTCACCGTTCTCTCTCCCTACGTTGCTTTGTTCTGATCTGCCCATCAAGAGTCCTCTTGTCTGTGGAACTCAGTACAAATTGCATCTCCTTTGTAATATTGTCCCTATTCCTATGAAATCAAAATTCTTCTCTCTTAGCGTCTAAAAAACACTTTAATAACCTTAATAACACTCTCTCCATATACATTGTGCCCATGTTTACCTCATATAGATACATTTAGTTTTTCCCTACTCATGTAATTCAAAGGGGAGAAAATTATACCTTTCTCAGATTCGTATCGACACAGCAGTTTTTTTTTTTTTTTTTTCTTACTTCAGCACCTGGTTCCAAGCATTCCCACAACAGCGGCTCTTTCTCCATCCTTTACACCACCCCATTGCCTAACCTGGGAAAACAGTGCATGTGAAGCAGGGAAGAAGAAATCAAGCAAATTTTATTTTGGGGGTCCAGAGAGATGTCTTAGCAAGTGAAGCTGTCTGTCGCCAAGCCTGGTGACCTGCTTGTGTTCTGTGGAACCATATAATGGAAATAGAGAACCAATCCATGGAGGTTTTCCTATCACCTCCACATGAGCTCTACGGCATGCTTAGAAACACACATGCACATACACATGTACACACACATGTGCACACACACATGCACACACATATGCACAAAATTATTATTATGATCAAAGATTAATAAACATTTTAAAAGTTAGTATATATTTATTTTGTGACATGTACCTTAGCAGACTTTTAAAAGAAATATTAGCTTTGGCAGTCTTTTATAAAGATAAAATCTTCCTATATAAAACAAGTTTTTTATTCTTATACTTTAGAATTATATTAAAGGGACCAAAATGTAGAAGAAAAGCATTAATTATTATTTCATTAATTACCCAGAATATTAGTGTCCAACTATAAATGTTGCTATATATATGTACATAACACTCCACTATTATCATGCCTTGACTTTGATTTCTTTTTGTAATAAGTTTAAACAATATTTTACATGAAACCCTAAATTTCCTCCTAAATATGAGAAACAAAGCCATATATCTACAAAATGATTGTGAATATCAACTTTATCACTGTAGTTAAAAACTACCATCAATATGAGTATATATGTCACCAATAAGCAAATTCAAAATTAATGTGTATTTGTACATGAGAAACTCTAGGCAGTTAGGAGGAACAAATATTGATGAACACAAAATATGACCTTTGGAAAGAAGTTATCAAATTAGGTAAAAGAACTGAAGTAAGTAAGCACAGAATTGGATGGCTCAGGTTTTGAAAATTACAGGAAAATGAAAATCCAATAAAAATTTGGAGAATATGGGAGGACACTGCCAAGGACCATAGGTGGGAGCAGGGAGGGGACTTGCTAAAGAAAGGAAACATTCTACTTCTTCACTGGGGGGATGGTTATACGTGTGAATATATTGTCAAAAACCCTATACCTTCATATTAATCCAGATTTTTTTAAAATAAACCATTCACCAGAGGGTTAACACACAGCATAAGTCAAGCCTTTGTGACATTTCTGAGTATCCCACAATTCAGAGTAGTGCCTGCCCTGTTGAGGAGTCAGATGCAATGCTCTGAGTCCTTAGCGAATCTTAAGAATAAACGAGACAACATGAATAGGCTACCTGGCATATAATTTGTGCTACCCTCAGAGAGAAGAAGAAAAAATAGTCAAGCATTATAAAAGCCATACAGAAATGAAAGGTTTAAAGTCAATAGACAAACTATATTTTGCAAAGAAGCTCATTAAACACATCTGCATCTATGTGTACAATCTAAACAGTTATCAAATCCCATCATCATCATCATCATCATCATCATCATCATCATCATCATCATCATAATAAAACACTAGATCAGCTAGCTGTAAGTCAGCTAGTGCAAGGCTCTGAGTACTCGTTACCAGGAAAGTTGACTTGGAAAGTAGAATGGAATTCGATGTGTGTCACAGGAAGCTATAACCTGGAATATAATAACATGCAGTAACAAAAGATTTGGGCATTGTCTGGTTTCTAGGACTTTATACAACCCTGCATCTAAGTGAGCAGCAATAGCTCGATTTCCTTCCAAACAGCTCATTATTTCATTCAGCTTCTTAATGCCTTCAATTAAATTTCACATATAAGCAAATGAAAACCATGCATAATTTGGAAAAGAGACATTATTCTGTTAACTCCCACACATACACAAGAAGAGTAATCGTAAGCAGCTGTCTTTCGTTTACCAAATTAACAATGCTTATTATGGTCTGGCTTCTAGATGCAGAACAGCTCACTTCCTGTTAATATGCTTGGTTTCTGACCTGACAATAGCGCTACAAACTCAGCAGGAAACTCAACTCCCACACATTGCTAGCTAGGGAGAGAGGCAAAGGAAAATCATGTTGTTGGAAATTAAGAGTGCTTATTTCAGCCTGAATCAAGGACGTTTCTGTGACCGATCTGCTGTTGTAAGTTATGAAGATTCCCTCAAAGAAGCTAAGGAACCAAGGCTGTGGGTGGCATACTGATGAAACAGAAGGCTGCCTTTTGAGGTAGCTACTAACTTGGTGACCTCTTTTGCCTCAGACAAGGAGGGCTGGTGTACAGTTTTGACATGGGGTACTGGTGGGTGATATTGACCTGGATGAACTTACCAAGTCCTTCCTATCACAATGGACTGAGTACATATGTCTTGGGTTTTGGTCTCTGATCTCAGAGCCTTGAAGAAATGGTTCCAGAGCTGACACTGTTAATCTCATTGCAAGACAAATGTTCCTGCTTGTCCTGCACTATGAGGCTCTTTCTAGTCAAATAATTAAATTAAATTAAAAAGATTATTGGCAAGTATGTATTTTCTGGGGATAAATGAGATCCTAATATCAACATTTCAAAACTAAGATTATTACATTTATCTTTTCTTTTGTTTCCTCCTTCAACACAGATTTCTCCCCTCTCAGGCCAGACGGGTACATTTCAATCAACATAGTCCCTAAATATGTAATCTATGGAGAGAGTAAGCTCTGTCCTTTAAGCTTGGGAAAACAAACTTATAGATGTTAGATTGATAGATTATAAATATAGATACATAGGTGATAGATAGATATGTAGATGATAGATAGATAGATTAAATAGAGCAAGCAAAGTACTCCATGCTTTATGAGACAGAGTGTCATTGACCTGACTGGTCTTGAACTGCTAGAACAGAATAACAGGCATATACCACAATATACAGTTTATGTGTTTCTGGGGGTTGAACTCAGGACTTTGTGCATGCTAACCAAATATTCTGCCAAGTGATTTAAATCCCCAGCCCATAATACTTAACTGTCTGCAAAAGCTTGAATTTTTAATAATATAGAATGAAAAGATATCATGGAGAAAAAAACTACAATTATATCTTAAGGTACACAGAGCCTTTAAGAAAGTTTATAATCTATAATTTATCTCATTGTTTTATCCAATAATAATTGCAGAAAGAAAGAAACAATTCACTCAGGAATCATGCAGTGAAGTTTAAGCAGAACTCTCCCATGTCACAACTATATAAATCAATGGTCGTTTCTTTACAACTGAATTGAAAGTACACATAATGCATGTTAATGCACAAGAAAGACACTAAGATATGCAATTCTACTAAATGTCAATGGTTCTGGAGCCCACTTATTGTGGAGTCAGACATAATAAAACTCCATTTATAATGAAGCAGAATGGAAGTCCACATGACATCAAAAGAATATAATGCACAAAACACAATTCCAGTAATAATGAATGGCTTACAAAAAGATTTGGTAAACTAATTTCACTGCGAGACTCTGATATTGTTCAAATATACACTCTAGATTCTAACCCCAATAATTTACAAAGTGAATTACAATAAATTTAACTTCCTAATGTAGAAAACCTTTTTCGAACCTATCATGAAAGAACCAAATATGCTGATAAAAAATAAGGAAGTATAGGTTCTAAGTTGTTTCTAGCCATATTTATGAATGAAATGAAAACTAAATTATACAACTGAAAGGGTTACAGTTACTTTATGCACATGAAAAAATGAATACATGCTTTGCTCTGGAGAGCATGAAAAATAAGTATATCTTACTGCATTTTTTAAAACATGCATTTGAGGTGAGATAAAGGTAAGATCCTAAATAAGCCCTAATCCTATCATGTATAATATTGTCATACTGATATAATTTTCCTATTAAATTTCTTAGTACTGAGAGAAGAGTTAATAATTTATGGTAGAACTTAAATCCATGTTTAAGATGTAAAAGACATGGAGCTATGCTCCCTTCTCATTATCAGTCAGCTCTTCACTTTTCGTGTTGACCCCTGTACTCCAGCTATGGGTTATGCTGTAGTACCCATCGTAGACATAAGATGCAAAGCCTATACCTCCGTGATGCTGCACAGATGTAAAGAATGATCACAACATGGAAAGTGAAATTATCACTAATGGTTTGACATCTAATTTGTAAGATCTGTGTTAGTCATGAAGGTAAAGTTTATTTACCTTATAGTGCTGGAGGTTCAAGTTCAAGACTGGGCAGTCTCTGACTAGGGTGGCTAGGGCAGGTGCTTTTCTTGGAGCACATACATCTTAAGTCAAAAAGCTGAGAGCAGACACAGCAAGGTCCCACAACTGACTTTGGTGGCACAGCCACCCGTCACTTCACTGTGTCCTACCAGCCCCCAAATAGGCCATAATACTCTTGGGTTTATAAATGGACTTTTGAAAGAGACATCCAAACCACAGCAGACTCTATCTGTATGCTATATTAACATATTACTAAATAGGAAAAAATTAAATTATATCATATCAATTCTAAGTTGTGGAGGAATATTTAGCATAAAAGAAACTTACTAGTAGGCTTATAATTCTATATTTGACTACAGAGTTTTTCAGCATTTGATTCATACCATCTTTTCAATCAGTTTACCTTTTCTTTATCTGTGCATAATGCATGACAGGCAAATAAGAACGAGAGCAGCATACCAAAACTCATCAGGGTAGAAGTACCATGACCTGAAATTGATTCTCGGTCCCAAGTAGGAAGGAAAAAAACTGACTCAAAAATTTTCCTTGCCCCTTCACATACATACAGTAGAACATGCACATGGGCACAAACACATTGTATACACACACACACACACACACACACACACACACTAATAATAAAAAACAATTTTATAAGATGTAACTTTTCTGTTTTATTTAAATTTTGCTACTTAAAAATGTTGCCGACGGGCCTGGAGAGATGGCTCAGAGGTTAAGAGCACTGTCTGCTCTTCCAGAGGTCCTGAGTTCAATTCTCAGCAACCACATAGTGGCTCACAACCATCTGTAATATGATCTGATGCCCTCTTCTGGCCTGCAGGTGTACATGCAGGCAGAACGTTCTATACATACATAATAAATAAATAAATAAATAAATAAATAAATAAATAAATAAATAAATATTTTTAAAATGTTGGCTACATTTGGTGAGTTTAGAATTTAGTGGCTAGATAGTTCAATTAATTAAGGGGGAAACATATAATTTTGAGACTAATTCTACCCCTGCCACACTCACTGCACATAAACCCCTTACTCATGAAAACTAAAGGTTTCAATTCATAAAAAATGGTTGCTTAAATGGCTCAGTTAAGAGTTTCACTGACGATCTAAATACATAAAATGATGAAGAATGTTATGCCACACACTCATCACTGGTGCTAACATGACAAATGCAGTCAGACAAAGGTGATGCCATTAATAGACTAAGGAGTAATGATGCTCAAGCCTTATTCCAAAAGTGGATGAGGAGGAGGCAGGGTGTTTCAGTGAAGGGTGCAAGGAAGAAAAGCAGTGGTTTTGATGGCTTAAATAAAATAGTAAAAGCACAAAGTGAGCGATCATTTTAGCATGTGGTGGATAATAAGAAACCATTGGGACATGTGGGCATCACACCTAGTTGATAACCTTTGAAAGTGGGAGGATTTAGGTAGATCCCTGGCCTGGAATCAGTAGCACCACTTAATTTTGAATATGTAAGGCATCATGTTGCAACAGCCTATGATCTTACACCTTTCCTGCATGCGTCGTAGGCACTGTGTAGTACCGTCTATTACAGTTGGTAGGAAGTGTAACTGCTTTCTTTGGCTAGCACCATGAATCTCAGCCGTCCCTCCACTTATTCCAACAACCACACATAAGAAGAACATGTTCCTTCCTAAAAGTCAGCTGCGCCATTTCTCCTGGCTCATCGATCCTCCCTGTGATACTGTAGGTGTCGTCTCCTAGAGTGAGGACACAGTAGCAGCAAAAACCAGGCAGGATCCCTGCTCTCAGAGCTTTTACATGGCTCCACTTTCTGTTAATTCCATTTCTATAAGGAAAACTTCCCCCTTGCTGCTGGACCAGCTCTGGCTTACTTTTGCCCTTGATAAGCATTCTGATCTTAAAAAAGAAAGTGTACCACATTTAGTGAAATATATACTTAAAGTTTATTGTTTTTAGCAAAGTTCTCATAAATACAAAGCTAGCACCAAGCTCTCAAGGATAATATTAAACTCCTGATCCGCTTGCCTCTTTCTCCCATAGTACTTAGTTTACATGTGTGTATCCCAACATCCAGTATTATGTGGGGTTGAGCTCTAAACTCATGGCCTTCTACAAGCTAGGCAAGCATTCCAAAAACGAAGCTGAATCCTTGGTCCCAAATCTTTTATTAATTCTGCATATGTCACCCATTTTGATTGTTATGAGCTACAAGAAAACGACCACATCTAAAGCTATGTTCTAAGCAGGGACATATTCTGCAGGTCTGTGGAGACTTTAAGAAACTGGTTTCTGGGTCCTGGGGGAAAAATACTCTGTGGTGTTTCAGAAGAAACAATGAAAAATGAAAACAGATGCCAATCAAGTCAATCCATGTGAATTATTTATATTCTGCCTCTACAATTTACATCTTAAATGGTTATTTTCATCTGATGCATTGTAATTCTTATCCAAAAGGCTTTCCATTACCTAACTGTTCTGATTAAGCCAAGAAATATTCATTTCTCATCTAAAGCATAAATGTTGTTGAACTCTCACTGGAATGTCTAAAGGAAAAAAATGTTTCTCAAGAAGCTAGAGATGAACTGTTTTTTAAAAAATGAAGAAGTAAACAACAAAAGTCTTATTTATCATTATGATTTGGGGGGTATTATTTTCTATTTGTGAAAATACTGAAAGCCTTGGGAGAAAACCTCATTGGATAAAAACCCTCTATCTTTCTATAAGGAGCTGTTGTGGAGGCGTCAGAATATGAACGGACCGGTCTTCTTCTATATTACATAAGTGGAAATCATAAGCAAGCCATGCTGACTTCAATAGATCCAGTGTTTGCCTAGTTCATGGAATTATATTCAGAAGAGACTAAACACAGTCCTGTGCAAGATAAGAACCACTGCTGCACAGTCTCTCCTGAGCAACAGACGTGAAGGTTCACCTAGAGTTTGCATTCTAACAGTGGCAGAAGATAAAAAAGTAAAGAATAAAGTCATTCTCAATAAACATTAATCTGTCCAAGGAACTTATAACAGGAAGATAAGTCCATAATAGGAGATAATTTAAACTTATTCTCAGGGAAGTTATTCTCATGAGGTGAAACAGAAATACTAAGAGGAAGCCATGCTGTGAGTATGGTGTATGGAACGGAGTAGAGTAGAAAACAGAACAGAACAGAATAGGAAATACGCTTGGCATGTTTGAAGAATAGGAAAAAGTCTTCATTGCTGCTGGAATGTAACAGCAGCAACAACAAAAAGAACAGTTTGACCTCAGAAAAGACATAGGGGCTCGCTCACAAGTAACTCTGTACACCATGGAGCTTTCATTTCCTCAGACTGGAATTCTGTGAGCACATTACAAGGAGGCAGATCTAATATGACTGCCTTGTTTCAGAGTTCACTCTGGCTGTGGCTTGGAAAATGGATTATAAATTGGGCAAAGGAAAAGACTGAAGGAGCAGCTGTTGTAGCCTCCTAGGCAAAGAAAAAGTGCTTCAAGGCAGACTGCAGCAGGGATAAAAGTATGTGAGTGGTTACATGGAGTAACCATTGGTTGCATAGTGACAGAAAAGTGGCAGTGATTTAGATGTGGGGGGCGAAGGAAAGAGGAAGGTTCATGAGACCCTCTATATGCCTGATTTTATTCAGTCTGTGGGTAGTGGCAGTATTTCCCAAGCTGAGGAAAGCTAGAGAGAAGGAAGTACAGAAACACAGAGTACTTACACTCAGTACCTGAAAAGTTAACTTTGAGAGGCCAACTAAACAACCAAGTCATGCCATGAAGTAGAAAGCACCCCCGCCAGCTGAATTGGAGTAGTGCAGCTTAGACTTGAACCCCTGAGGAAATGAAAACTATAACCAACCAAGTTAGTTCTGACTGTCTTTTTTTTCCCCTAAAGATTTTATTTTCTTTTATTGTCATATATTATTATTATTATTAATTATTACACATACATAAGAATTATATACATCAAGAAGAACCAGGAAACAATCAGGGCTTATATGAATGTTACATTCATGCTGTTTTGGCTAATTGTGTTTGGCAACCTTGTAGAAAACATCTTTCCTATCTTGGTAAGTCTAAAATTCTGAATGAGTATCAATATCTATCATATCTCATTTCTGTCAACTTAAAACATCTATCTAGACCTAAAAACATCTTAACCCCTAAACAACTAAGGTTAATTATAAGACTAAACTATCTGGTCTTCAACCCCATCAAGGACTTGAGAAGGAATGAATCTTAATTACTTGATGAACCAGAAGTGCAGGAGTGCAGGTTGCAGCATCCAAAATGAGAAAAAGTAAAAAAAAAAAAAAAAAAAAAGCAAAGAAAGAAAGAAAATAAAGTGACAGAAACAGTTTGCTGCCTGAACAGTCACCCAGAACTTTCTATAACGTTAGAGCATCATCTTCAGCCTTCTGGCCCAATATATCTGAGAGAATAGTTTCTGCCTTCCAAATATGTCTGCCAGATATATTGGTTCTGCCTGTCTTAAGTCAAAACCTTAATTTGTCCTGCTGAAAACAACACACTGAGAAAAGACGTTGAGTGATGGTGCCATCATTCTCCCCTGAAAAGAACTGAACACTGGATTCCTCAGAGTCATGAGACTAGCCTAAGAAAGCTATTAATATCAGCACAATTTTAAAGATAGAGACAATGATTGAAAGAAGCAGAATAATTCACCCAATGTAACTCAGCCAACAAGATATGATTCTAGAGCTCAACTTCCAGAAAATCTAATTTCAATGTGTGCATGTTTAATGCTCGCAAGAGCTAAATTTCTGATGCAAAAGTATAGTTCTAGGACTAAAAGTTCTGTCAACCAGGAACCTCATTAGTAGAATTTAAACTCAATCAGCATCATAAAAAGGCCAATTGGATGATACTTTTTTACCCTTATGTGTTATGAAGAGTGGTGAAATTACTTAGAAATAAAAACTCTAGGGCAAGTAAAACTTAGGACAATCACCACAACTCTACTAGCACTGTAAGATATGCTTAAAGAGTGTTTAGATGTAAAAGATGACAAATAACATCATGAAAATTGGAAAAAGTAAAACACAAAAGCAGATATTCTAAAGAAGATAGAATCAATTCCAGTAACTACAGTGAAGGAGGGGAGGGGGGGCCCGGGGAGAAATAACAAGCCAAAAAGATACAAAATGAAAGATGGAAACAAATAAAAAGTAAGTAACAGAAACAGAAAACAATTAACAATTAATGAAATGGCTGGATTAAATTCTCACCAGTAACAAACTTGAAAATAAAAGATGAAATTCACCAAGAGGCTTAAAAGATAAAAGATAAAGAAGAAAAAAATATAGCAAATACTCTACTGCCTATAAGAAACTCACTCAATAAAGACATATACATAAGGTAAAGAAATAAAGATTAAAAAAAATTATGATGTGCAAACAAAAAAGAAGTAGCTAGACTTATGCCATATACATTTGGTTTTTAAATACCAAATTTAAAAAATAAACTTGAAAGAGGCAACTATAAAGGAGAACCATATATACTAATAAAAGGAAGAATTCAATAAGAGAAGATAACAATAAAAACATATGTATACCCAACAGTACACAAGGAAATAAGAAAATATTATTAGATTTAAGGGTTAAACAAAGTTCAACACAATAATTGATAAGTACTTCAAGATCACGTTTTCATTAATGGACAGATCATTCAAGCAAAACATCAATAAACAATAACAGCATTAAACTATACCACAAAGAGTAAGAGAGCTAACAGTATTTATTTCTGTTTCAGCTAACTTTATGGAAAAACTCTTTCTCCCTATCCACATATGGGGTCTTCTCCAGGAGAGACCATCAGTTATATTACAAAACAGATGTCAATAATCACTTAAAAAATCATGTCAGCACTCATAGTAGCTGTGACTACTGCATGCACAAGACCTGCGTAAGTTCAATCCAGGCAACATTCCAGCATGGGCACTGAAGGGATCCAAAAAGTTCCACCACGAACTGAAGAGATTTGGCATAGCTGCTTGGATGAAAATTAGTCAGTTTTCTTTAGGGATGCTGGCCCTGAAAGGTTGCCCATTCTCCAGTAGACTGTCCTACACACACACACACACTGTGTGAATCCAGTGAGATGTTTTAGCATATGAAGTTGTGAAGGAAGAGTAGTGGATGCTCTTGGAGAGAAATTGGAAGGAAGGAAAGAGGTGAATTTTATTATATGCATGTATAATACATATAATTTTATATAAAATTTAGAAAAATGTTTTACTAAAACAAAGGAAACAGCTTGCTTATAAAAAAATTTTTTTTTTTTTTTTTTTTGGTTTTTCGAGAAAGAGTTTCTCTGTGTTATTTTATCTGGCCTAGTCTCGCTTTGTAGACCAGGCTGGCCTCAGACTCACAGTGATCCACCAACCTCTGCATCCCAAGTGCTAGGATTAAAGGCATGCGCCACCATGCCCGACCCATAAATGATTTATAGCTTTCATATAAATGCTTTATGTGTGTTACCTAGGATTTTTCTACTTTCTTCAGAATTAGTGTCTTCTCTTTTTAAGTGTATCTTTATTAATGCTTTGAGAATTTCAGCAATGTATTCTGACCATACTCATACTCACGTCTCACCTCAACTCCTCTACCTCCACCCCACTTCCTGAGCCCCCCTTGCAATTTCGTGTTCCTCTTATTTCACTAATAATCTACTGAGGTAACAAAGATTTCATTTTCCTAGACTTTTGCTATCAAGCAGATCTGAAAACGTAACACAGCCTACAATCCTCAGGAAAGGCCAGCAGAAGTTAATCCATAGTTAAGTGAACCATCACACCACAGTAGGACCTTCAGAAGAGAGAAGCAAAAAGGGTTTCCCCAGAGGGATTCATACATGAATATAAAACGTGCAGATGTGGAGTAGTGAGAAGCTTTAGAAAAGTGTTGTGTCCTCAACACCTCTCAGATAACATCATATAATGAACACAATGTGTAAAGATGGGATAGAAACTTCTAAAGTTTTTCTCTAGTGCCTATTTACCTTTTCTGTTAGTGGGCTATGGCACAAGAAAAATGGAGAGAAAATACAGTTTTCTTTCTTATGAAGAATCCAACTTTTTTTTTTTCAAGACAAGATTTCTCTGTGTAGCCTTGGCTGTCCTAGACTCACTTTGTAGACCAGGCTGGCCTCGAACTCACAGCGATCCACCTGCCTCTGCCTCCCAAGTGCTAGGATTAAAGGCGTGCGCCACCACACCCAGCAAGAATCTAGATTTTTAAAAGATGTGAGAGTAGAAAGTATTTGAGGATAGGAAGGGCAAAGTGGAAGAGACACTGGAGAGGAAGAGTGGAAGGACGTGCTTTGTATACATCTATGAAAAGGCCATCACGGAAACCAGTTTTGTATAGTTGATACATACAACTAGTATATAATTAATATTTTTAAAAATCTCTCTCCAGGTTATTATTGAAACTGTGTTTCAAGACAACTATTTTTCCTTAATGAAAATCAATATGCACAAACTGCACTGAGATATTTCCACAATACATTTTTTTCTACATCTCACCAAAGCAGATGTCAATCAAGGATATATACTTTGTAGGCTAAGAATAATAACTCATCTTTACAAAACACTGAGATGGTGTAGTTTTCTAAATTCACTTCATGTATTACAGAATTCTATAAAATGCATTATTAATACTTAATTAGCTAGTATATAAAACTGAGAGACAATGAAAACCAACAATCACCTTTTAACTGAAGAAAGTACAGAGAGTCAAAAAGTATTTGTGATGTCTGCATAGTGTTGTCTGTTTCAAATCAGTTCTCACACTGTGTTACTAACATAAAGATTAGTTAAGTATAAGAGCTTGTATTTCCTGTTATCTCACATGGTGACTTGTATAACCCTGACAGAATTTTTCAACACCTTTACAGTAAGATAGTTTTGCCATGTATAGTCTCTTAGGGCATACACAAGGAATATTTTAGAGTGTTTTGTATTTGTAAGCAAAAATTACACTCATGTGCGTTGAAAACATTACTATTGAGCCTAATAGTCAAAGGAAAAAGGAACAAGAAGTAACAGTCTTTGATCCACTGCCAATTATTTTCACATGCATTTTCTAACTCAGTCATGTTACTAATAGGATAAACTCCATCTCTCAAAACTTTTATGTTAGAGTTAAGTAGTAACTTTTCTATCAACTTAATTATTACCATCTTCCATTCCATGCCTCTCCTCCTAACTAATCAGAGTTATTTCTAAAACAGGGTGTGTGTGTGTGTATGTGTGTGTGTGTGTGTGTGTGTGTTTGTATGTGTGTGTATGTGTGTGTGTGTATGTGTGTGTGTGTGTGTGTGTGTGTGTAAACTGAAAGTATAAGGAGATATGCACTACTAAGTAATTACCACAGGCTGAGCTGCAAAGTTCAGAAAACTCAAGTACAAATTCTAATTATATTTGAATTCATACATTGCTGTCCTCAAGTACATAGCCAAATTCTTTTGCAAATTGTCTCTGCTGAATTTGGTGAGGAAAAGGGTTTTGTTGAGCCAGAGAATTCTTGGCACCATGTAGTCAGCCTTTAGACTAATCAACATTACTGAGGACCTGCTAGATGCTGATTTACGCTTCATGATTTACAAATACCTCCTGGCAGGTATTTGAGACAAGGCCTTCCCATCCTGACAAACTGTACCGTTTTGTGCTCTCCATCACTAGTTAAGCCTTACTTAGTCATCGCAATATGTGCATCAGACAACAAGCCTGATAGTTAAATCAATGTTATTAGGCTTTGGGGGAAAGACACAAAAATACATATTCTATAGAGATTATGTTTTTTAATAAGTTAGAAAATCTAATGGCTTAAGAGACCATAAATAGACAATATATTAAATATACTAAATGTACTAACGAAACACTCTATGCTCTAAGCCAGAAGTGTCTAGCTACCGATGACCAAGATAAGTATATAGGTCCACGCCCCTGAAGTAAAGGCAACTGAGAAAATGTCTTCACTCAGTTCACCTTCAAGGGGCAGTCTGAATATTTTTATGAAGCTGGCAGAGTTTTTCTTCTCTTTCATAGAAAATTTTAGACTATATCTTCTCTGATTCTTAAGTATGTTTTTTTTTTTTTAATCTTGTTCTTCCATTCACTGGCATTTACAAACCAAGTGGTTTTTTTTTTTTTTTTCAATTCATTTCATGGCAAATACTATTGCTTCTAACCTGCAGAAGCAATTCCAGAAAAAAAAAAAAGAATAAAGAATCAATTAACACTGTCTTAAACTACTGCAATCCAAAACGGAGAGATTTAGAGATTGAAATATAATAAATCATTAGATCGATACATAGTTTTAGTTAGTGCCTATATTTGTATGTTCACATGGCTGTATGTAAGTGTATGTACTTTATTTACATGAAGACAGTCACTAAAGAGTACAGTCTCATGACTCTGTTTTCAAATTAGAATAACATAATTCACAGAGGGAGATAGTATTGTAAGGTATTTTATAAAATACAAACATCTAAAACTGAAAAAGAGATGATGAGTTTGGTTTCGTAAAATCAGAAGAACAAAACTGACCTTCTAAGTCTAAAACTACACTAGGATTGCTCTTTGTCCTGGACAGAGTGCGGGACACTGATCCTACCCCTCTACAGATGAGAATAATTATATTAACCACTGAACACCCACACTATGTCAGTAAGTTTACTAATGCACACAGTCTACCAGATACTATTATACCATGTGAAACCACCTGGCACCCAGGAGCAGTTAAAGGGAGAGCCTTGGGGGGGACATGCAGCTCAGAGGACGTCTGAGAGGACCCCACGTAGGGAAATGTTGCGACATCACACAAGGTTCCTCGCCTAAGACCCAGGGGCTCCCGCAGTGTTCATGATTCCAGATTTGCATAGTGAGCTATATGAGGCAGATTAAGCTCTCGTGACCCATGAATAGAATTAAATTCATGATCTTTTAGTAGTAAATGTCATGTCTGCAAATGAAAATTTAAAAACTAGCAAAGGAAAAAAAAACCTTCCCTGTATTAAACTTTATAGGTAAAGGCTGGAGTATAAGGCAGTAGCAGAGCCGTTGTCAACATGTGCAAAGCCCTGGTGGTCAGAGCCGTGGTGTTCTTTCACTCTAATTCAAAAGGCTTGGTGATAGCACCCACCTGTGATCCCAGCACATGGGCGGAAGAGCAAGAGCATCAGGACTTTGGTTCCTCAGAAAGAGTTGAGGCAAGTTGGGAAGCATGAAAGCTTGCTTCACAAAATAAAAACAGTAAGAAAGATGATTCAAGGGGGAAATTAATCTATGTCACCAATCTTCGACAAGCCTTTAGCTTCAATTCACCATGTAAATGAAGACTGTCTCAAAACCGCCTTAGAAAGTAATTATCAGTGCCTCTTAATAGGAAAGGTATGAGTGAAATTTTCTGCATGCCTTCTAAAGTTGTAATGCTAAAACCAGCTCTTTCAACCACCATATTTTCTTCTCAAGCAGGCTACAAGAAAGAAAGGCCACAAGAAAAAAACTAAGCAATTTTCTCCATGTACCTTTTGTCTTAAATGACAGAATTAAATCATGCCCAAATTGCATTACTTTGGCCCAAAGGTCACTGCAAGATTTACAGTGATTCTTAAAGTATTTATAGAAATCGAAACAGAACAGAGAATAAACTTCTGTTCATAAAATAGGCAATGTTTCAAAGTTCATTTCATAAGAGAGGTCATCAGACCAATATATCTTTCTGTCACTTTAACAATAGTGTCTAAAGTTTAGCTTTGATACTAAAATGGATAATATCAAAGGGAACTCCAAAGTACAGATGAATCTATATGGGACTGAAAATACCTCACTTTTGTTTTAAAGTGCATACAAGTGAAAATTACCCTTAGAAGCTTACAGTGTATTTCTGAGTGCAGTGGCAGAATCTAAAGAGCTGCAGAAGTCCCTTGTACAAAAGCATTTACTGAGGCAGGTACGACACGCTTTGAATTATGGGACAGCACTGATGATGACAAAAGGAAGAAAGTGTCAGATTAGGTATCTGAGTTTCACAGTAAGAAGCGTTTCAGGGTTCTACAGAGTGGAATCACTTAAAATGTTCCATGCACAGGACACCAGAGACAAAGAGAGTAGGAAATAATCATATCCTTGGACATGGAGCCTAGTCCAGTGACCTGTGTCTACAGGAGAAAAGATGTAAGTACGATTTCTTTCATTCGTTACTTGGATCAAAACCTGTACCCCTTCCCTCTCACTCTAGACTTCACAGCCAAATAATACTTACAGCGGCCAATACTGTGGGCTCTAGCTCCTGTTACTTCTCTGAGCCCTCTAACTGGGCGCAGTCAACTCTGCTCTCTGCTTGGGGCTTCCTCTTCCACCTGAAATCTTCAGTGGCATTCTACTCTACCTGCAAGCATTTACTCACATTGACCCTTCTCATGAGGTCAACCTTTCTCAAACCAATTACAGCAGTAGTCAATCTCCCTGCTCCCCTAGGGTCCCAGCTCTCTGCGGTGTGCTTGTCGGGTGTCTGGGGGTGTTTATCATCGACTATATTCTGTTTCAAGTCTGACTGGGCTACTTCATTATATACTCACCA
>OU015750.1:81772509-81787322 GCA_907169655.1 Acomys percivali
TTATTATTATTATTATTATTATTATTATTATTATTATTATTATTCACCAAGCCTGGATTTCTTCCTAACCTGTCTGTTTCCTACCGAATTAAAAAATGTAGCCATACTCAAATCCTAATCTTCCATCTTTTAGATTAAAAGGAGAATAATGTGTGTGAGCCATAGCAAGACTTTCAGCCACTAAACTGCTAAATTAAGACCTTCACACTTGGCAGGGGACCTGGGGCCACAACAGCAACAGCAACAACAACAACAATCCCCCTCCACATGGAAATCACTGTAGCCTGGCTCAACAGCAATGTAGCATCCTATGGGAGAACTAGTCACACATAACTTAGCACAGCACGATGCATCCTTTGTACTCTATACATTGACAGCCAGCCACCCCACTGATCTTGTAGTATATGCTCTGGGTTAAGGTTGTTGCCATTCTTTGGACCTTGTCAGGTACTCTACTTCCACTGTGGACAGAAACGTGGTCCTCTAATCCTAACATATACTATGCAGAAAGGTATGACATATGTTATAAAGTTTACCTATGAGTGGTTCCTATTATGGTCTGTTTGGAACAAAGGAGCTGGTGCTTCAGTCTTAGAGGCACAGCACATTGTCAAAAAATATTGAATATTTACTAAATGTGTGAATAGACTATTAGCACCAATGCTCTGCTTTTAGTGGAAAAAGCTGAGATCTGTTAGTTGGGAAATGTACCATCAAGCAAACTCTTTTATGTATAGCTATAATAGGATAGTAGAAACTATCCAGAAAAGTTTGGCTATGTGTGTGTTGGGGCTGGGGTGGGGGCGTGTATTTTATCATGGTGTATGTGCACTTGCATGTGTGTGTGTGCTTGTGGAAGACAGAGATCAATGTCTGTGTCCTTTTTCATTGCTCTCCATCTTACTTCTGAGGAAAAGTTCCCCAGTCGACCTGGAGTTCATCAATTCAGCTCACAGGCTGGACAGAGAACTCTGTGCCCTGCCCCATCTTCATTTCTTCAGCTCCTTGAACAGGGGCTACAGACAATGACTACCACTCCTGGCTTTTACAGTGTACTGATGACCTTAACTCAGAGCCTTATGGTATACATCCAACACTTCCCTCACAGACCCTCCTCCCTAGTCTTCTGCTCAGAAATGGCCTTCTACTTAATCCCACCCATAAAATATGAGATCATTTTTCCCACCGCAGTCGCTCATGGCTAGAACCTTTGGATTACCTAGTTGGGCTTTACAAGTTTGACCATCGATAAAAATGTCAGCTGACCTATATTTCAGGTCAGCTGTTATGAAGAATTTTTACTAAACTAAATTAGGTCAGTGAACAATAAATAAGCTATCAAGTCATCAATGTGGCAAAATAAAGGTTAAAAAATAATAACTTTGGGTTTATGACCACAGTAAACTCCATGACAATATCTTAGGTCATTTATAAACTGTTCTCACATTTTATAACACATTAGGTTTTAAAATCATGCAATTGTCAGTGATGTCAAAATTCCTTAATAAATGTTTATGTATTTTTGCCAAAAATAAGCAAGGTTTGTCCAAAACAAGTTTTTATTTTAAATTCCAGAAGGCATCTAAATACACATTTAAACACATTTAATGTTTTGTTGACATTCTTAAGAATCCAGAGATTGGAATATGATTATTCACTCCAAAAACAATACATTATAATTCCAGAACCTTGGCACTGAAACAGGACTAAAGCCGCCACATCATGTGACTTCCTCTATGCATAGTATGACATCCTAGGGCACAGCTGGCCAGATGTGTATCTTATCTGTGTGTGGACATGTCAGAGGCAAGGAGCACCCGGTCATTACTGACCTGCTCAGAATGATTGGTAAGGGTAACAGTGCAGACACAACAGGGTTGCCTTTGTAATTGGAGTAAAGACTGTCTATCTCTCACATTCTTCCATGAACCCAATTCAGAAAGACTCTCTTAGTCTATTCCATGTAACAACCCCTTGAAGTCTGAATATATCATTTATATTCCCTTTCCTTCCTTCCTCTTCCTCTGCCTTCTCCTCCTCCTCCTCCTCCTCCTCTTCTTCCTCCTCCTCCCCCTCCCCCTCCTCTTCTTCTTCTTCTTCTTCTTCTTCTTCTTCTTCTTCTTCTTCCTCTTCTTCTTCTTCTTCTTCTTCTTCTTCTTCTTCTTCTATACAGTGTTCCCTTGGACTGTTTCTCACGTGAACATCTTTTCAAAGCCTTAACTACTATTTCCCTGCCTATGGATTTACCAGTCAGGGACCTCATCATGCTAACCTTGTCTTCTCTTATGTGTGTATGAAAGTTGACACTTCTGCCACAGTTCTAGACTATCTATTCACACTGAAACTGCTGCAGTTCACACTGGTATTTTTGTCCTCGTGCCTGTACATAAAAGGGGCCACAGTATACTTCCAGAAGAGAATGAATCATCTAACATCTGGATATGAGTAATAAACTAATTTCATGCATGTTCCATGGTGTGGAGTCCTCTGAAATTTCTGGGCCTGTTATTCACCACCAACCAAATTTAGGCAAACAGATTAACTTCAGACTAACTGAGGTTCTAGTAAATTAAGTTGTATATTTTTCGAGACAGGGGAACAGAAGGAAACTGTCACACTACCAGACTGATTTCACTCACTAGACAGTATTTTTGTGAAACTATTTTCTCTCAATTTCAGATTACATACTATTATGTTTCCACTTCTAGATATGAATCATGTGAACATCAGAAAGCATTTGATTTACTGCATGATAAAAGATAAATTCACCTTGACTCAGTAACTATTTTGTTGGTATTAATAGGAGAGTGAATTTTTTCTTTATAAAATCAAACTTATTGAATCAATGATAAATAAAAATTGGTTAGGTTTCTAATGCTGTTTACAGCAGTGGTTCTCAACCTTCCCAATGCTGTGACTCTTTAATACAATTTCTAATGTTGTAGTGAACACCCCCAACCATGAAATTATTATTGTTGCTACTTTATAGCTGTAATTTTGCTACTGGTATGAATCATAAAGTAAATATCTGTGTTTTCTGATGGTCTTAGGCAACCCCTGTGAAAGGGTCATTTAAGACCCCCAAAGGGGTCATGACCCACAGGTTGAGAACCACTGAGTTACAGAGTCCACATACACTATATGGCATCATCCTTAGTATGCTCACACTGGTCTGTAAGGGAAAACAGAAGTCATTCACAGTTAGTGCTGGGACATGAGGGTCATTGCTAGTATGTGTAATCAAAACCAGAAAAGTTGAAGGTAGCCAAGAAACCATTTTTTTTGGTCAAACCATATTCAATGACCCTTACTGATATGCAGTATGAAAAAGGAAACAACTTTCTAAAAGGAAAGGAAAGAGACCCTGACCCCGTAGAAAGGGGATGTTAATATAAACAATACTGCGTGTACTCTTAGCTTCTGCAAATGGCAATATTCTCATCAGTTATGTAAACGTCCATGGCTACTACTCCAAGCCTTGGGTTTTAAATTAGTCCTGTGGGAATAATAATAACTGAAGATGAAACGACCTTACGAGACAGGGTTCTATGCCATTTGTATTGCTGCCTTAAATCATAAGGCGCTGCACTAATTTAAGCCACCATAAAATGCATATTAAATATACCTTTTATTAGTAGTAAATTGAAATCACTTATCTTGGAGCCAATCTCCAAATATGTTGCAAGTGGCTATCATAAAGACAGTCGCAGAGCACTCCACCGGGAGAGGGGGAGTTCCTTGGGAAAGGGTGTTTGCCCAAGCCTAATGACATGCTTTTTTTATACCCCCTGAACCCAGAGGATAAAAGGAGTTCCAACTTCTCTAAACTGATCTCTGACCACACCCATCTGACATATCATGTGTGTACCCCACCACAAAAATTAAAATAAATAAATTAATTAAATAAATAAATGCAAATGGAGAGCCTAGGGAGAGAATAAACATACACAGATAAGATTCTCTCTGGAACTCAGATGGGGACTACAATGCCAAGTAGAAGCTTCTGCCTTACTCTACATGGAAGGGAGCACAAGGTCCCGGCCCATCTCTCCAGCTGCCCAGCAGTATTAAAGCACAGCCTACTGTTAGTCACAAACGACGAAAGGATAAAAGTTAAATGCAGCATTTTTCAAACAACTGCCAAAGATATTTCTCCCAAAGCACAGTTCTCAGTAATTCCATTATTTGTGCCACACTGACCTCATTTCACCTCTGTAAAAAATAGAAGAAGAAAGTTATCTGGAGAAACTGAGAGTCATGTTATTCTGGGAACTACAATCAGAGACTATAGCGAGGGGCTCAGGGTAGCTGTTATGCTCTCTTAAGCAGTCCTGTGCAACGTGCTGGGTTAGAACAAGACCAAACACGAGAACTGTTAGGCATGGCTGGATTCCAGCACATTAAAAACACAAAACCAGAAAACCGTATTTCAAAACTCCAGCAGATTCAGCCCCGTCCAACTTTCTAAAGCTTTGTCTTCTAGATTTTGCACTTTTGGGGGTAAATACTTAGAAATAAAGCTCACATAGTTCTGAAATACTTCTTACTTTGATGAAAGGTTTTTCAGCTTTGGGAAATGCTTGCCGGAACAAAGTGTTGCAGATTAGGTTTCTCGGTGCCGTGTGTGTGTGTACATCTTGTGAAATTCTGAAAGCTGTTCAGATTCACAAGCTTTTCAAAAAGATACGCTACACTCAGAAACACTGAGATGCTCTGATAAGAGTAATTTAGCTGCTCTCAACACAGCTGTTGCACAACGCCCCTGAAATGTCTCATCACTGGACTCTGAGAACACCCAGAAGTCTGGTCTACATTTTGAGCTAGAGAGGGTTTCACAAATGTGAGGGTAGGAGGTGTTGCCCACATTCTAAACGACTTTATGTAAATAATTGGAAACACGATCCTTAAAGTTAAAAAAAGAAATCACTTAACCCAGAGTTCTAAGATAAACTTCAGCTTGGGCAAGCCTTCCTCTGCAGGAATGGAATCTAATTTGATGAAACGTTTTCTCTAAATTGGAAAAAAGAAGAAGAAGTCTGCCTTTGGGAACTTTAGAAAAGTTTTCTGTAGACCAGTTTCCAGGATTTAATGAGAGCACAAATGAACAGAAAAAGCTTGATGTCCCGTCAGCTGGAGGTAATTCCCTTCCACCTCTCACTTGGGGATCTGACTCTGAACTTGCGAGATTCCAGTCCCTTGTGCCTGAAAGCGCACGCCCTAAAGTGAAGAAAGAAAGTGGTCCCAGCCGGTTGCTCTTGCCAGCTGAAGCCAGTTAGGAGCAGCGTCCTGGGAAAGGGCGCCCTGGACAGTACCTCTCTGCTGATGCGCCGGGGACTGTCGCCGCTGCTGCTGTGGCCTCTGCGCCTGGGACTCTCCGAGCGTCCCAGAGAGCAGGAGCAGGAGGAGCCCGGTGGCCGCTGCCATCGTGGCCCGAGCAGATCCACTCCTCGGAAGCCCACGAAGTTGCTGCCTCCCGTCCTCCCAGGCTGAAGTGAGCAGCTGCGGGGAGTGGGAAAGAGGAGGAGACAGCCTTCCTCTCCTCTGCCCAGCCACCGCCCAAGGGTGGGGGAGAAAGGACAGTCCCCACCCCTTCCCAGGCCTGGGCCTTTAAAGGGTCCTCCGTTGAAAGAACCTGTCTCCTTCATGCTTCCTCTGTCAGGAATCAAGCCTTTAGCAGGAGTTATCCAAACTTCTTTAGCGTTAAGAGAGTAATTGATACCAAGGCACTGCGGGGTCTGTGAAATCCCTCCAGATGGAAAACATTATTTCACAGAAACCCATACAGCAAGAAACGTTAGCTCCTCAGAAAGTCCAAGCAAAACGGTGTGTAGTTGCCCTGGGTCCAGGTGATCCCAGATTGTCCCCAGGCCATAGTGCTAAGTACTAGGGAACTGATGTTGCCTGGGGGGAACCTACCTCACCTTAGGTTGCACATTAGGCCGGGACTTCCCAGGCAGCGGCAGGAGCCACCGACTAGAACTGCCCCAGCTCTGCTGAAAGGGTTCTCATCACTCCACTGGTCAAAAGCTGTTCCTGTGCCCAGGGGACCTTATTAAAAGGGAATGAAGTGTCTGCAAGGATTTCTGTTTTTCAGCGAAGGTGACTTCTTCCTTTTAACTCTACAAACATCATTCTATTCTGTCACCCGGGGTTCAGATAGCCACTCCATACCACATTGTTATTGATAAAGCCAAGGCCAATGGCTCTCAGTAAAACACCAAGTAACAACTTCATTGGTTTTAGAAAGCATCCAGGATAACCTTTGCCGTGCCATTGGGATGCGCTCAATGACAGAACCAGAAACACGAACTTCTGAATGGGCCGCTGCATTTGCATGTGTGCGCGTGCATGAGTGCCTGTATGAGTGCATGCGTGCGTCTGCGTGTGGTCAATTTGAAACAGGATCTCACTACGGTCTCAGCTTCAGTGATAGCACCTGCCGCTGCCTGTCAAGTGCTGGGATCAATGCCATGAGTGACTAGTGTAGATACTTGTAAGAAGAAAAAAAAAAAAGAAAAAAAAAAAAAGATTTTTATTTGAAAACTTATTGAAGTTTGCCTGCAAATAAAAAGGAATTGTATTTTCTAATTTTACAAGTTGTACCAATTAAGCCAACTGAGAGTGCTTTGTGCGTTTCCACATTACCAACATGTGTATAATATTTCAGAGACCTTTGCCACTGATTGCAAGTCTGTATATGATACTGGAATCCCAGTATTAATATGTTCTGTTTTGCCTGCTAAGAAGTTTATACATATTTCTATATGGCACTGCATATAGTTTCACAGATGGCTTTTTTTCTGCTTAGATTATAGTTAAGATACATACATTTTTTTTAAAGATGCCACATAAATGTTACAGTATTTTCAATTACTTTTTCTTCCAGCCGCACAGGAGGTAACTCTCCTGAGGGACTGGTGAGAGCCAGCAGATCCGCCCTTTACCATGAACCCTACTCAAGGCTCACACACCTAAGATTCTGCTTTTCAGGCACATTGTGGTGCTGCCTGGGAAAAAAAGGTAAGGTAAGAACTTCTCTCTCTCTCTCTCTCTCTCTCTCTCTCTCTCTCTCTCTCTCTCTCTCTCTCTCTTTCTCTCTCTCTCCCTCTCTATCTTACTCTCTCCCCCTCCCTCTCATTCTCATGCTCGAGACAACATTTGATGGCATCACTTCTTCATCTGATGACTTTAGCTTCTTTTGTTCCCCCCAAAACCAGTTCATTGTATGGAATATATTTATCTCTCTCACAGCTTCCACTACTATAGCTTTGGAACAAAATTCAAAGGTAGTTAATAAAATTCCTATACTCAAACAAAACACTTAACTCTTCTAGGGCTTTTGCAGTTTGGTGTAATTGTTTAGGATAGGTATTTGCATGCATATAACTTTTCAGGTCTTTGGGTAGACACCCAGGGTCACACTTACTAGATTGGCTCACAAGAGTATGTTTGATTCTATAAACTCCACAGCAGTAACTCAACATTTTCTACTTCTGTAAAAGAGATAACAGAGGCTTTCAGTGCAATTAGGTTGAGTCTATAAATGACTATGAGGAAAGTTGACATCTGACCAATACTGCAACTTCCATTCTGCAAGCAAAGTATAACTCAGAGATTTACGTTTTTAACATCTAAGCCATGCTCTAATACACATGTCTTAAATATATTTTCAAAACTTTAAAAGCCTCATGGTTTACTGAAGTTCTAATCTTTAGTGTTGTAGTTTTCAAATATCTATACTACCGATAATGTGACTAATTTGGTAATGTACACTAAATCATAATTTACAGAATTATGTTACATACAAATTTTGTTCAAGCTGTATCCTTTTTATATATTTTCTGGTCATGTGGGTCTGGCAATGTTTCCAGGTCTAATGCACCTGTTGAGAGCTGATGCTTCTGCCTTGTTTCTGACCAGGATGCAAAGCAGCTATCTATCCCATCAACACCCATCATATGGTAATGACTATAGGTTTTCAACAGGCACTCACCTTAACAGAACGTTGTCTTCTTTGGATGCTACTTGTGAGAAGAGTATTAAATTTTGACTTTAAAAGAAGCAATAACAAAATCCCTCCCTACATCCATATTAACACATTTTTCCTTTTGTTTACACTGTGAATTATGTTGATTTATTTTTTCTATTAAACCAAATAGTGCATTATAAGCTCTAAGTAATCACACTTTGTTTGGCCCTTTATATTTCTGGTTTAGATCTACAAATTTGGGGTTTTTTTTTGTCTTCAATAGTGATACTATACTGTAATATGTGCTGAGCTTTCTAAACATAGAAAGAATTCTTGTGGTAGCCTTAGCTTGTATGCACACATACACGCATATGCATGAACAAAGTGTACACACACACACACACACACACACACACACACACACACACACACAGCTATGTGAGAGCAATTTAAGCTAGCAATGGTTTCTTTTATTATGACAAACATAATAAAATACTGTATGTTCAATATGTACACTTTTTGGCATGCCAATACTATCACAATTAACCTATACCTTTAGAAGTATTTTCTCCCTGTGCCCGTAGGACATAGCACTGTATAGAAATTCTCCTGTGAGTCTCTTCTGGTGCATGATCAGAGTATTGGCCTTATTTAGTTACACTGAATGTGTCCTTCCTAAACTAGTTCTGAGAATGGTCTTACAATTTCTCCCCTAAATGGCTGATTGAACTCACTACTGAAGTCAAGTGAGCCCATATTTTTTAATTACCATATTTAAATTTATCATTTTAAGTATAGATAAAGTGATTCAATTTTTTATAGACACACTTTGGTGATTTGTAACTATTAAGAAATTCATCTATTTTGTTTGTGTTCTCAAATTCAATTGGCAAGAAGTTATTGTAACAGTTACTATCTTTTTAAAATGATGTTCTTATTTGTTATCAGAGAATTTCATGCAAAACATTTTGCTCCTATTCCTTTCTCTCTCCCAAGTCCTTCCAGATCCTCCCCCACCTTCTGACCCACCCAACTGCATGTTCCTTCTCTCTTAAATACATTATTCTTTTAATGTCTGTGAGGTATGTAATGGTAGCCTCTTTCCCCCAATATTTGACTATTTTTTGCTCTGTGCAGTTAGCTGGTTGGGTAAAGTGGCCTAGCGAGTTGTTGATGCTTTCAAAGAATCAACTTTGACTTTCACTGGAATCGGTCATTATCATTTATGCATTTTCAGGTTTGCCGCTTTTCTCTTGATTTAAAAACTTCCCTCCTCTCTACTTACTTTGGAGTTACTTCACATTTCTAGCTCCTTAACAGACACATGCCAACATAAGGTTATCTGAGCATTCTTATAACTCAGCCAACTGAAGAGATAGCTCAGGGGTGGAGAGTATATAAGGCTATGTATGGCCTAATCACACCACGTCTTCCATTGAATTAGCTAAGGAAATAAAGGTCATACCAAATGAATTGGGAATTAGACTTCTCCTTTTGAAATGTGCATTTGAAGGTGTCCAGATATATTGCAAAACCATCATAATCCTATAAAATAGTTCCTTAAGATTACAGTTTCCTCACATAAAATTTCTGGTGATGATGAAGCTTGTCAACAGTGTCTATGTGTGTGTATTCCTATTACCCTCTTGAAAAGCTGCTATTCTGTCATAATAAAACCTGATAATATCTCTGGAAATTTCTTTCTTGCTAAAATCCACTGATTACACAATTCCTATTTAGTTGGCATATTTTGTACATCTACCCTTGTCTCTTATGGTCAACATTTAATTGTTTCATTTCTTTCAAAGGGATTGTTAATTTCTGCATTTTATTGGAGTGTTTGTACTTGAACTTTGAAGTACAGCAGCCACAGTCACACATGGTTATTTAAACTGAAATAAATAAAACAATGTTAATCATTCAAGTCCAAGTGTCCAAACTCCACATGTAGCTGGTATAGATGCTGTGTGATGGGTACATTGCCCTTGTCACTGGGAGGTCTACCATGTACTTCGGATTTGTGGTCTGGAGGAGAGAAATTGGTATGAGTGAACCAAGACCTGCACTGTACTCACAAAATACCAATTCTTTCCTGTAAGAATTCTATTGATTTACCCAGGGAAGGATAAATATTTAACTAGAAAGCTTATAAAATCCACAAAAAGATTAATAGAAACAAAACATAAAAGTAAAAGATATCTTTGAAAATAGAAATAATCAAATTTAACACACTTGTAAAAAAGTAAGCTCTGCTTGCAGACAGTCTTCTGAGAGGCTTCATCCAACAGCTGATGGAAACGGATGCAGACACCCACAATCCAAGAATATGCCAAACTTGGGAAGTGTCCTGTGGAAGATTGGGAGGAATAATTATGGTACCCAGAAGGGTCAAGGACACCACAAAAAGACCTACAGAGTAAACAAACCTAGGCCCATGGGAGTTCAAAGAGACTGAACCACCATCCAAAGACTTTGCATGAGCTGGACGTAGACCCCCCTACACATATGTGGCAGATGTGCAGGATGGTCATCATGTGGTTCCCCTAATGATGGGAGTAGGCGCTATCTCTGACTCTGTTGCCTGCCTTAGGATCCCTTTCTACTAGCTAGGCTGCCTTGCCTGGAGAAGATGGGCGTAGTCCAGCTATGACTTAGGGTATCAGAGTGGTTGGTACCCCTTAGGGAACTCCCGTTCTCTGAGAAGGAGAGAAGTAATGAGGGGAAGTGGGGGGCATGATGGTGGAGCTGGGAGGAGAAGAGAGAAGGGGCTGGGATTGGGCTGTAAAATGATTAAATCAATAAAATTAAATTTAAAAAATAAGTTGAGGTAACAAACATACTTTAGCTCAGTGGTTTTCAACCTTCTTAATGCTACAACCCTTTAATACAGTCCTTCATGTTGTGCTGCCCCCAACCATAAATTTATTTTATTGCTATTTCATAACTGTAATTTCGCTACTGTTATGAATTATAATGTAAACATCTGATTTGCAGGATAATCTGGTATGTGACTCCCAAATGAGTTTTGACCCACAGGTTGAGGACTGCACTTATGGCTTTTTTTTTTTTCTTTGCCCTGAAAGTCTATTATCAGTGTAGGTTTATATTGTTGTGGTGTTTGTGATGAATTTAAGACCCAATGTGAATCTTAAGATTTGAGGCATAATATGTATGGTACACTTGATCCTATTCAAAACCTAAAGTGGATTCTGGCACTTTCTGTGTGCTAAGGAGAGTGATGCCTGATTGGCATCTAAAAGGGACTGGTTTGTAGTCCTGGCAGTTTGATCTCTGTGCCTGATAAATGGTCTATCAATGGTGCAGGTGTTTGTTAGCAATGAGTAAGGGAAATGAAAACAAATAAACCTATAGCGAGGGCAGCACGTGATGCATTCATTCATTCATTCATTCACCCACTCACTCATTACCAAGTGCCTTTTACGAGTGAGAAGCTGGCAGAGTAGCTATCAGATGCATTGGATATAACTCGGCTGTTGCCAAACTTTAAACTTACATTCAAGTGGGAAAACAGTAAGTTAAAAGGCTGGAAAAGAGTCACAACAAATGGTTTCAGCCATTACAAAGGAAAGGAGGTGGTTTAGCAGTAACTGTAAAACGATGCTTCTTAAATAAGCAGCAAGTCAGGAAACCCTCCCTGAGCAGGTGACATTTAAGCTGTGCTCTGACAGGGGACGGGATTCCAGTGACTGCAGAGTCAGTCCAGAGGAGAGAATAGACTGGAGATCTTTAGCACAGTGAATTCACGAGTCTTGTGAATCAACCGGACATGAGGATTTCAGGATCCTTCTAAAGTTTCTTCCTGGAGCAGCGGGCTGTCAGGCAGTGTGAATGCCTGAGAAAGGAAACAGGCTGACTGCCAGCTGTGAGCTCAATGTGCTGAGGTAACTGACACTGGAGGTGTCCGGATGGTTATTTTTAGTTCTGATAAAAGTATCTCATAGTCATTTCATGAATAGGGCACACAGTCAAAGGAACAGATTTTTTTCTATGAAGTAGAAGAATAAGTGTGGAGGAAATAATTAGAAAGCGTAATTCACCTAAAAGCAAAATAATTTAACAGATGCTTATTTGCAGCATGATTAATGTGAATAAGGAAAAAAAAACAGCTGTAAAGGTTTAGGCAAAGGGCTGAGCAACTACAGAATTATAAGTCAGATTTTCTCATATATAATTCCAAATAATTTATGATCAAATGTAAAGATAACTTATTTAGAAGTTATAGGCAAATTAAGGAAAATGTACAAAAATTTACTGTAGGAATTGTGAATTAGGGCTGGGGAGTGGGTAGCTGTAATAACATGACATTAAAATATAACATTTGCAGAAAACCTTGTCTTAGTTCTAGTACCATAGAAAATAGTACCTAGGGAAAAAGGATATGTGAAAAACATTTTATTAGGGGGTAAAATCACAGATCATCTGGAATGTTCGAAAGATGGTGTAAGATAGGGCATGGGATAGAAGAAATAAAGGAAAGTATTACTAAAATCATAGAGATTAGTACCAAGATGATTAGTGCCAAGATGATTGCTTGACCATCCAATATATTTTCAGAAAAACGACACAAATTACTCTGTTTCCACATGGAATGAGAAGAAAAAAAACCAAATCAACCAATCCCTGCTCATCCGTAGTCAGAAGTCATCATTTAGGAAAAAGGCCACACTCTTTTATTTGCACACATCTAGGGGCTTAGTAAAATGAAGAAAGGAGCCTGTGTTTTGAAACTCAGTGGGAACACAGGACTCCCAAATCAAAGACTGAGGCAGAGATTTCACTCTTGCTTTGAAGAGGAACTAGGAACAGACACAGTGTGCTCGTCAGTCAAAAGTCACCAAAGCAGCATAGCTAGGCTGGGAATACAGCTTGTCATACGGTGCTTGTTTTGCACACATGAAGCCCTGGGCTCACTCCCTGCCATGGCACACATAGAGAAAGGGAGTGAGAGCAAGACACAGCGGTAACTTCAACCTGCCTCTCGCCTCGAGGGAATGGAGCTAGCTGTTCCTTTAAGAACTACTGGTGTAAAACAAGGCATATGCACAGATTTGGGGTGATGGGAATTTGAAGAATAAAGGATAGACAAAAGAGGAGAATACAGTAATATGAGACAGAGGGCAAAGGAACAAATAACATTAACCATTCCAAGGGCAAACACTATTCGAACTCCGTACGTGAAAGTGTCACAGTGATTGCTCTCCTACATTTATAGATTATTATTAATTATTGAAAACTTTCTTCTCTCACACAGTACATTCCAACCACAGTTTTCCCTCCTTCCACTCCTTCCACCTAGCTCCCTTTCCCCTCTCCTCAAGATCTATACTTTCTTCTCTGTTTCCCGAAGAGCAGGCAAAAGAATCAGAGACACAACACACGCTCCCATTGTTAGGAGTCCCACAAAAAAACACCAAGCTAACAGCTGTAATATTTATGCAGAAGCATGGTGCAGACCCATGCGGGCGCCATGCTTGCTGTTTCGGTGTCTGTGAGCCCATGGGAGCCCTGATCAGTTGATTCAGTGGACCGTGTTTTTCTTTGTGCCTTCCATCACTTCTGACACCTAGAAGCTTCCCTCTCCTTTCTTGGGACCGCTGGAGCTCTGAGGGGAGGACCCGGATGTGAGTCTCTGCACTCACTCCCATCCGCTGCAGGAAGAAGCTTCTCTGATGACTGGACATGGCACCGTCTATGAGTACAGCAGAATGTCAGTAGAAACCGTTTCATTGATTGTTCTTTTTGCCAGTTGTGTTTGGTTCTCCCTGCGTCTCTGGGCTGTCCAGTCTCGTGTTCATGGCAGTGGCAGGTTTGGGCTTTCTCTTATGGCACAATCCTCAAGTTAACACAGATACTGGTTGGCTATTCCCACAATTTTTGAACCACCATGTGGTAGGAAAAAAAAAGAGGCTATTAATGTTTACTATGAATCGCCTATAATTTTTACAGTGGTTATTATTAACTGCTACCATATCAAGAAAAAAACCACAGACACCTGATAGAATTTTAAATAAGCCTTATTTCACCTGGGGCTGGGCAGATATTACCCCCGCTCCAACCCATCTTGTTACCTCCCAGCCTGACATCCCCTGCCATTTGCTTTAATCCTCCCTATCTGGCCTACTTCCCATCCCATATCTCCATAAATACTTGCACATGCTTTCTTTTCATCTGAGCTGCTTCTCTCCAAGCTAAGCCATGGCCGCCCCATTTTCTTCTTTTCCTCTAGTACCTCTCTCTCTCCTTCCCATGATCCTCCTTTCTTCCCTGCCCAAGAACCTTGGCCACGCCTGAGCAAATGAAAGCAGCTTAGAGATCCATCAACTAAGGGGTGAATAGTGGAAAGGTGATACATGTACCCAATGTTACTACTCTAAAAATGAAATTTGCAGGCAAATGGACAGTACTAAAAAAAAAATATTATACTGAGTGAGGTAACCTAGGTCCAGAAAGACAACCACTACATGTTTGCTTTCATTTGCGGACTCCAGGTCCAAACCTGTAGGTTCAATACAGGAGAAGGAGGAGCCCTACTGGGCTAGCAGGACACAGGTGCTACGAATGAAGAAAGGGGAAAATGGAGGAGCTAACTGGGAAGAAGAGAAAAGGGATAATATAGCAGGAGAGAGGAGAAAGAGAAATAAATAACACTAAGAATGTCTTGAAAAGCCCTAGAAAAACTTATGATTTTTTAAGATTACTTAACATACACACTATATATATATATGTATGTGTACACGCACACACACACACACACACACACACACACACACACACACATATATATATATATATATATATATATATATATATATATATATATATA
>OU015750.1:81787332-81813121 GCA_907169655.1 Acomys percivali
ATATATATATATATATATATATATATATATATATATATATATATATACCTTACATGTACACTAATGCCCACCCTAAGAATCATAGACTACCTAACAAAAATACAAGTGCCAGGCAGAAAATTCCTCCATTTGAGTTGTTGGCCAAGGGGAGTCTGAGAAACCTCCACAATAATATAGGGTCTTGCATTAATATTGGTGCCCTGCCAGAACATAAGTGCTGAAGGTTCTGTACTCTTTGGTCACAGGATTTAAGGAGATCATACTGGTACTAACCTGGGAGCCTCCTCCTAGAGGAGGTGCGATCTAAGTTGCCAAGGGATGAAAGCAATTAATAGTCCTATACAGCTGTAAAGTCTAAGAACTGAAACAATGGTAAGACTGGCAAGACACCTCCAACAGTACAAACATCGTGTTTGTATCTTGCAGGCAACCAATAGCTGTCTAATTGCACATAAAGCCAGCTGAACTGGAGGGAACTCCTGTCTGATAGTGTAAGCCTAGCCAAGAACTCATAGCTAGAGGGGGAATAGGCCTTGGGGGGGAACATACTACTATCATATTACTAAGGCAATATATTTTCTAGTTGCCTTCCAAATATTTATAATTATACCCATATATAAACACAGCTCTCACACATCATCAAAGTAGCTTCTTTTTGTGGCACATGGAGACTAGTAGAGAGATCTAGAAACCATCAAAACGCAGAGAATAAGTGGCTGTGTTGTCTGACACCAAATAAAAAAATTACAACATAACCTCTACACCTAAGACTCAAGAACCCTGAAGAAGAAAGAGGAGAAATATTGTAAGAGCCTGAGAACCAGGGTAACAGCTGAGTGCTAGTTTCTTCTGGATCACACAGCGTGTTGCTTTTCTGAACTCTTAATCAAGACCTGCAAAAGCCATGTCAACTGTCATGCCAACATGGGTGGAGGTAATTTTCACAAAGCCATATCTTTAGAAAAAGAACTACAGGTGGTCAATGACTGCTGGAGGTGGGAAAATCAGTTTGGTTTTGTTAGGAATAAAACCCCAATTAAAGGGGTCAGCCCTAAGCACAGGTAAATTTTAGCAATATTAGTTAGATCCAGCAGATTGTATATATGTGTATGTGCAATATATATATACAACCTGATGAGTTAGTGGGTTAGTTCTCAATCTTAAGTGAAAAGTCTATTCCTTATGTGTCAAACTAAATGAGTGTCTGATTATCAGAAATTATTTTAATACTACAATTAGTACTAAAAGCAAGTAAATTGCCATGTGTTGAGATTTGAATGTGAAGTAAGACTTCCAAAAGAATGGTGCTGAGATCTGAACCCAGGTCCTGTCCAAGAGAAGCAGGTGGTCTCAACCACTGAGTTATGTCTCTCAGACTTTTTCCTGAAGTTTGACAACTTGCCTGTCTCCTCTTCACTCACTGCTTCATGACTGCATATGAAATGTAACCAGCCACCTCAGCCTACAGACATCATATCTTCCTCATTGTGGTTGCCTGTATCCCTCAAACTGGAAGCCAAAATAGACCCTTGGTTCCCTAAGCTGCTCCTTGTCAGGTGTTGGGGATTGGTCCGGTTGCTGCCCAAATGAGCAGACTCACATACCCCAAAATGTTTGTAACCTTGCTTAGGAACTTATTCCTGTTTGACCAGTAAAAAGCCAGTACTCCCAGGCAAGGCAAATGGGATAGGCATGGCTAAGGTTCCCAGGCTTTTGGGACAGAGAGGATCTTATGAAAGGGAGCAGTCAGAGAACAGAAGAGATTCTTGGGAGAGAGAGGAAGAGAAGGAAGAAGGCTGCTGCCATGGGTTAGGCTGAGTAAGAAGCACATAGCCGGCATGGATGGAGGATTTGGTCTAGATGAAGAACATTAGCAAGTATTTGGGATTATGGATGGGACCTAGCTTGATAGAAATTATTAGAAGCAGATGGCATGGGATGGGGGCAGAGATATATGGGAAATAGTTTAGGGGAGTAATACCTGCCCTGCTCCAGGTGAACCCAGGCTATTTTAAAATATAACAGATGTCTGTGTATCTATTGATTGATAGGGGGTTAGAAAATACTTCCATAATAATTACAGGACTTATAATAAACATTTATTAGGCCATTACTTCTAAATTGAGCCCAAGAGTCAGGGTTCAGTTAGAACAAGAAAGTAGTGATACAGTGAAAAAGGAGATGTCCTGCAAAAATTCAAGTGTGTGTGATGACCAAGAACGTGATCTTAGGAAATACATAAAGCACAGGTCACACCCATAGAAGTTAAACCCATTAGCAATTAATAAAAATGAAAATGGAACAATGCAGTAACAATGGAAAGACTTTACTATAAGAATAACTTTAAAAATTAACTTTTAGCCAACAGCTTATATACTTTAGCTGAAATGAGAAATTTAAGGTCTGTATTTCAAAAACTAAATGTAAAGTAAAACAACATCATGTCCTATTTACTATACAATTTTAAAGAAATATTTTCAATAAAACAAGCTCAGTTCATTCTTTTAGTATGACAAAAATAATACCAGTTAAAGAAACATCTCAACATTTATTTTTATTATTTTTTATAATTTTTATCTTATAATAATGCCCAAGATAATAAAGCTCATAATTTAAAAAATAAATTTATTTTCTTTCATAACTTAAGAACAAAAGAAACCTCTGCACATTTTTAATTTAGAAATACTTTTAATGAACTATACAAACCTATCCCCAAATAGTTCAAGTTTACTTTTTATTTTCAGTGTATGTATTTGATTTGGTGAATTTTAGGCTTTCATAAAAGATGGCAAATAATGACTAAAATTATTAGATTTATAATTTCCCAAGTTAAATATAAGGGGCTTCAAATAATTAAATTAAATGTGTGTTTTGTGGCAGGCTGCCCAGAGCCTGCACATGCCCAGGACAGAGAGGGTTTCAGCACCAAGTGGGAGAAGTAGACACAAATCTCCATCCTTAAGAAAGAAGCTGTCAGGCACATACTTAAACACAATAAAGGCTATTACAGAAAGTCAGTGGCCAACATCAAAGTAAGTGGAGAGAAACTCAAAGAAATTCCGCTAAAATCAGCAACTACACAAGGCTGCCCACACTCTTCAAATCTCTTCAATATAGTACTTGAAGTTCTACCTAGAGCAATAAGACAACAAAAGAAGATCAAGGGGATTCACATAGGAATTGAGAAAGTCAAAGTATCACTATTTGCAGATGATATTATAGTGTACACAAGGGACCCCAAAAATTCCGCCAGAGAAGTCCTACAGCTGGTAAACATCTTCAGCAAAATGGCTGGATACAAGATTAATTTTTTAAAAACAAATTAGTAGCCCTCTTGTATATAAATGACAAAAGAGCTGAGAAAGACATTAGGGAAGCTACACCCTTCATGATAGCTACAAACAACATAATGTATCTTGGGGTAACCAAGCAAGTGATAGACTTATATGAAAAATCTTCAAGTCTCTGAAGAAAGAAATTGAAGAAGATATCAGAAGATGGAAAGATCTCCATGCTTATGCATCAGGAGGATCAAGATAGTAAAAATGGCCATCTTACCAAAAGCAAGCTACAGATTCAATGCAATCCCTATCAAAATACCTACACAATTCTTTACAGACCTTGAAAAATCAATCCTCAACTTCATATGGAAAAATTAAAAACCCAGAATAGCTAAAACAATTCTGTACAATAAAAGATCGTCTGGAGGAATCTCCATCCCTGCTCTCTTTCTATACTATAGAGCAACAGTAATTAAAACAGCATGGTACTGGCATAGAAATAGGCTGGGTGATCAATGAAATCAACTCAAAGACCCAGAAATAAATCCACACACCTGTGGATTTTTGACAAAGAAGCCAAATCCATACAATGGAAAAAGGATAGCATCTTCAACAAATGGTGCTGGTCTAACTGGATCTCTACATGTAGAAAAATTCAAGTAGATTCATATTTATCATCATGCAGAAAACTCAAGTCCAAGTGGATTAAAGACCTCAACATAAAACCAGAGACACTAAATCTGTTAGAAGAAAAAGTAGGGAAAAGCCTGGAACTCATAGGCACAGGAGACAACTTCCTAAATAGGACACCAACAGCCCAGGCTCTAAGGTCAACAATTAATAAATGGGACCTTATGAAACTGGAAAGCTTCTGTAAGGCAAAGGATACTGTCAACAGAACAAATCGACAGCTACAGATTGGGAAAAAATCTTCACCAACCCTACATCTGATAAAGGGCTAATATCTAAAATATATAAAGAATTCAAATTAAACACCACCAAACCAAATAACCCAATTAAGAAATTGGGTTCAGAGCAAAACAGAGAATTATCAACAGAGGAATATCAAGTGGCTAAGAAACACTTAAAGAAATGCTCAACATCCCTAGTTATCAGGGAAATGCAAATCACAATGACTTTCAGAATCCATCTTCCACCCCTCAGAATGGTTAAAATCAAAAACTCCAGTTACAGCACATGCTGGCCAGGATGTGGAAAATGGGAAACATTCCTCCATTGCTGGTGGGAGTGCAAACTTGTACAACCACTTTGGAAATCAATCTGGCACTTTCTCAGAAAATTGGGAATGGTGCTACCTCAAGACCCTACTATACCACTCCTGCGCATATACCTGAAAGATGTTCCAACATACAACAAGGACATTTGCTCAACTATGTTCATAGCAGTGTTATTTATAATAGCCAGAATCTGTAAACAACCTAGTTTGTCCCTTCACTAAAGAATGGATAAAGTAACTGTGGAATGGAATGGAACATTATTCAGTTATCAAAAACAAGGAGATATTGAAATCCACAGGCAAATGGATGGAACCAGAAACAATCGAAGTGAATGAGGTAACCCAGAACCAAAAAGACACACATGATATATACTCACTTATTCATGGATATTAGCCCAACATAAATGTCCTCTGAGAGACTCCATAGGGAGGCGGGGATCAGGACAGATGCTGGAATTTACTGCTGGATTTGGGGTGGAGTGATGAGAATGGTATGGAAGAATGGGGGAATGGAAGGACCCAGAGGATTCAGGACCCCACAAGTAGACCATCAGGCAGTCAGATCTGGATCTAGGGGCATCTGTACAAACTGTTACACCAACTAAAGATAATGCATGTAGTAAACCTGGACCCCCTGTTCAGATCTAGCCAATGGACAGCTCATTCTCCATGGTGTGAAGAGAGCAGAAACTGCCTCTGACATGAGCTCTGGTGGCTCTGATTTGATCATTTCCCCTTGGTGAGGAGACCGGGAGGCACACAGAGGAAGGAGAAGCAGGCCATCTGGATGAGACTTGATAGTGGTGGTCATACGGTAGGAGAGGAGGTCCCCTTTTGTCAGAGGTCTAGGCGAGGGGAATAGGGTGAAAGATGGAGGGAGGATAGGAATGGGAAGATAAAAGTGAGGGGATAACAATACAGATGTAATCCAAATAAATTATAATAAATTGAAATTTTAAAAAAAAGAAAAGAAAGAAGCTGTCTCTAATTGACAACTACTTGCAAAGGAAAAAGTAGTTTTCTTCAATGGAGACTCACTGGACATATAAACTACATTGAAGGGAAGGCCTAACACCATACAGCAGATGGCCAACAGAGAACTAACACAATGGTGCTTGTATAAATGTTTTGTCTTGTATTGCTTTGTTTGGGCATTTCTTATGTCACTGGTCTTTTACTTGTGTATTATGTTTTCTAATTTTGTACTTTTATATGTTTTGTTTTGAGGTATATATGTATTTCTTGTCCTTCTTTGCCATTTTATTTATTTGTGATTTATTTACTTATTCTTATTCTGATCTGTTTGCTTTTTTTATTTGCCTGTTTGTCTTCTAAAGACGGAAAGAAGCTGTGGAGTTGGCTGGATGGAGAAGTGGAAAATGATTTGGGGTGATATGGGAAAAGCCAAGCCAAGATATTAATATATTGTAGAAATTTTCAATTAAATTTAAAAGTATACTAATTAATGAATTAATTAGAAGAGAGATAAAACTACAAATAACTAAAACAAGTTGGTATGAGTATTTATAGAACAGGAAAAGTCATTGACACTTCAGTAATTTGGTAATGGGTAAACTAAAAAGTATAGATTTGATTTTAGAAATACTTATAAATTACTGGTTAATGATGTCAATGTTAGCTTTGATTATTTATTGAGCAAGAGAAATCATTAGCTTGACTGGATTATTACTATATAACGTGTATAAAATGGACCATTTCTGTAAAGTAAAACTTCAAAAGCATACTAAAATGTAAGTGAATAGGAAAGAGAGATGTGATTAAAATGCAATCTCAAAAATAAACAAGAGATACACAAGTGAATATGTTAATAATTCTATAGCAGACAAAGTCCAAAGCTCATAAAACAACAAAAATAGTAGTGAAATTTGCCATATAAGAATGTGAAATCTTTTTTGGGAACAAAATAACATATAAAGTTAAGTTATGGAACAAAGATTATTGGGACTATATTGAATAATTAATGGACATATTTGCATACACTATTTTGAAGTGTTGAAAACTACTAAGACAGAAAACAATTCAGTAGGGTAATAAATAAAGATTAACATGTGATTCATAAGATTAAAAATACATATTTTTCTCCTGCTGACTGAGAAATATTAATGAAAATAGTAATTAAGTGTTTATTTTCACTGTAATGAGTAAAATAAATGAACCAAATATTTAAAAGTTAATATAGAATGGCATTCTGGAAACCTGTAGATAAAATTACCAACATCGTGGCAGAGTGTTCAAAGTATCTACAGGTAAATTTCATTCATGCATGCAATATTTAAATCATGTAGAGCCTTTGACCAATTATTCTATTTGTAGAATCATTTGTTTCATCAATACAGTCTGCTTCATCTCAGTTCATGTTTATCTGATGTGAAATGTTTGATTCAGAAATAGGTAATGGATGTAAAACATCACAAAGAACTTGAGTAGGTCCATACCCAACCCACACACACACACAAGAAAACAGCAAAGAAAGCATGAGCAGATATATAACCTTCAGCAAACAGAAAAGGCTTCCAGCCCAGCTCCCACAGAAGTAGAATTCCATTAAGAATCTGTGCATAGTCAATGCATATATGCATCAAAACCTCACATCATACCTCATAAATATGTGCAGATATTATGCGTCAATCAAAAGGAAGAGACTCATTGCCTGTACCCTGACCTCTGTGATGGCTCACCCTCAGCCTTATTAGCTCTCATCTTATGGCAGTTCTTCCTGCTCCCTGTGCCCACCATGGCACTCACTCAGCTCTCAGCTCTGCTTCAGCAGCCCATTTTTTACCATCATCAGCTCTGCTCTTATCAGCGTTTCCCCCCAGTGCTTTCATACATTTTTAACATTCACTGTGGTGGCCCCCAGCATAGAGAGCTCTTGACTGGGTAACACACATTAGCTCGAGTACCAGTTTCTGAGTCTGTGGTTCTCTGAGTTCAAAGGGTCTCAGGTTTGGTAGTCTTTTGCTGCTATATTTGATTTTCTTTTACCTTAATTAAGCTATTTTGAAGGACATGACTCCTACTTTTTCAGTGTTCAAAGAAGAGAGCTTGTATTTGCAAACACAAGCAAAAAATGCATCATGGATATAAGGATGGTGATTGCAGGAGTGTATTCAATAATTGCCAGAAATAAAGGATGTGTCAGTTGGAAATGGTTCAATAAATTATGATCTGTCCTTCCCATAGAATGATAAGCCATCACAAAAAGGAGACTTATGGAAATGGGAATTTTATAAAAAATACAATTTTCCATAGAAATTACCAAACAGTATGTGGTTTTGCATTTAAAAATGAAAACAATATAATCATATTTAGATATACCTAATTGTTCTGATATTTACATACAAGAATTAAAATATTACTAATGAGAGTTTTGGCAATGAACATACTTCTGTGAAATTTAAGACCTCTGAAGCAATATTCATATATTCACGTCAGAATTTTTTTTAAAAACTCCTAAATTGAAAATCTAAAATTTACTGGAAAATATTCAATACTTAAAGAGAAATAAAAATGAAAGGAGATTGTCTTCATTAGTAAGCTTCACAGTATAAATAAATGAAAAGATGAACACAGTCTTAAAAATATATACGAAAAATCCAAATACCAGACATGAAAAGGTCTCTTTTGACTTTTTGGTCAGAGTTGTACAAAAGACTCCCAAAATATTTTAGACTATTGCTATTGCCCTTGGTTTCCCATAAGAGAAGGAAGAAAAATCCCTATTGCTAAACTCATCATGCATTTTGGAAATAAGACCCAGAGGCCCCTGAGCTGACAATGAACTGAATGCCACATCTCTAATAACTAGTGCTCATGATACCAGAAGACACCCTGCAGGCTTCCAAATAAGAGAAACAACCAACGTGCCCACACAGCTAAGATGTTTATGGACCACAATGAACAACATAGCAGTAGTGGCACACATAGCTTGGCAATAACCAACAGCCTTCTAATTGGACTTAACAACCATTTTACAAGTTGAAAATTAGATAGGGTACTAGAAATCTAGCCAACTACCCAGGGCAAGTGAAGGCATGGATCATAGAGAACCTACAACCAACCACCATCTTACTAAGCCAGCATTATCCTAACTACATTCTAAATATTTGTCCTTGTATCTACATATGAGCATTGTCCTTACCACTCATCAAGGAAGTTTATCTTTTCAATAGACAAGAGACCAGTTGATTTACCTACTACAAAACTCCTGCACCTAGGGCTCAGAGATCATTACAGAAAGAGGGGAGTGAAAAATTGTAAAGAACAGAGAGTTTCCTGCGAGCTTACGTCTCTTAAAATGTCAGAAGCTACATCCGTAAGTTCTCATGGCTTCCTAAACATGAGCTGAATAAGGATAACAGCAGTAGACAATGCTTATGGGGAGGGTGAAAGCTTATTAGACCTCAACCCTACACAAAGAACTTCCTCAACTAAGGAACATGGAGAGTGGTAGAAAATGTCTTCCCAGGAAAAAGTACATCAGCTTGCTATCCAATAGCAAATGGCCAGCCTTGAGAAACATACATACAACTAACATTATACCAACTGAGCAGGTAGTATTAATGTATTTATGAGTGTGTGTGTGTGTGTGTGTGTGTGTGTGTGTGTGTGTGTGTGTGAGATGTATGTACTAACAATTAATACAAAAGGGGCCGTGAAATTAAAAGAGAGCAAGGCAAAGTCTAAAGGTGGATTTAGAGGAAGAAAGGGAAGGGGGTAAATGAGGTAATTATTGTATTATAATTGGGATAGAAACATATCCTTGACCTGTGTGGAACAGCAAGTACACTTAAAATAGATAATGTATTAATAAAGAGCAATGTGACAATCTCTCTTAATTGTAAGTTAATGAACAAATTACCTTCACAAAGTTCGAGTACCCTAACCAGAACACATAATGCCAAAATACATTTAACAAGAATGATTTAGAAATGGCCAGAGAATAAAAAAGTCAAATCAAACTTCTTTTTTCTTTCCTCTTTCTTTTTAATTGTTGTATAGGGTTTGGGGCTTTTGTTTATTTTTGTTTTGATGTCTGTTTTTGACACAGGGTCTTCTTTTATAGCACAAGCTGGCCTGCAGCTCCCAAATGTCCAGCCCCAGGCTGCCAAGGGCTGAGACTAAAGGAGTACACCACCCAGCCACGCCAGGCTGAACTTTTTCTTTGATTTTTTTTTTCTTTTCCCTGGAGAAGCAATGTGGTATAGCAAAGATCAGCCCTCCAGGGCTCTGGGCAAGACTCAGCTGTTTGTGATGAGGCCTACCAGGTGCTCCCAGAGTGTCACTAAAGGAGAGCCTGATTCGCCATTATGACCAACTCATCTTGCTATGTGCCTGGCCTTGTCACATGGGGAAATGTGATGTCCATCAGTTTTGTATGCCGCTCCATGCATCACTCCCACTCTGTCCTGAGACTTCAGTAGTCTAAAGAAGGCAGAACCCCTGGCCTGAGTCCTAGGCTACCCCTAGCAACATGGCATATAAATGAGACATAAGCATTAGCTATTATAAGACCTTCCATTGGAACCTCTTAGAGATTCACAGGAGAGCTTTCCCAATAAGAACTGCCCAGAGGAAGGAGAGAAAAAGTCTTTGGCCCATTTCCTTTTCTGTATTAAAAACAAGCAACACAAAAAAGTATATTTCAGTTTTTATTCTTAAGTGCCTGCATGAATTGATTTACTAAAACAGGAACATGAGCATCCACTCCAGTGACCTATGACCTACAGACTTAAAATCTAACCACCTTTATTTAGGGGGGGGGGAGAAATTTCTTAGTGAATTCAGAAGCAAAATTTTAGTCTTTTAAAAAGGACCCCAATCCTTTGCTCTCTGATCTGGGTCTGCATGCACACCATTTATTAAAAGAAATCAAAGTGATGCCGACTTTCCTTCCATTAAAAGGAAAATGCATTTGCCTTTAATTCCTGAATCAAATAAGGTTCTATTTATTTTTCTGTGAATAAGTAGGCTTAAATTAATAAGAGAATGAATAACGATGCTGCTTTTAGAAAACCATGTAATTTTCAAATGAAAACCACTAATCTTAACATATTCTTCGGCAAAGAAGGCTATGGCATCTTCAGAAGAGCTCCATGCTTTCAACTAAAATAACACTTTTGAAAAGAGTCTCTACACTTTGCTTTGAATGGTACTTCTGTCTCAGGAGAAAGCTACCAAATGTGTCCAGAATTGATTAATAAGGAGAATAATCACCTCCCGCTAATTTCAATCTTTCTTTCAGCTTTTCCTCTCATGGGATAACCATGAAGACTCTGTAGCATGATTGTGGAACCTAAGTCTAACCACTCCTTGCCAGTGGCCAATGAAGTGCAAACACAAATTAAACTGCATTGAGGATTCTATTACTTGGCTGTTTGAGAATTTATTTTACTGCAAAGCATGCAGGCAGAGAGAAGCAGATGGGCAATGCCGAGACAATTTTCTTTCTGGGTATTACCCATCTGTTTTCCATTTTTGTTTTTCTACTTCAAGCTATTCTAGATGTCCCATTTCTTTTTATACAATGGCATAAATTAGTTATTCAAATATTCAGTGGTCACACATGTAACGCCAATTTAATGATTTCAAGATAAGCAATAATATAATTTTAATTTATACTGAGTGCTTCCTGGTCTCTTGTCACATTCCTAAACCTTTAATATGTCTTACAATTTTTTCATTACACTGAATGGATCCTATTATCATCTTCATTTTACAGATGAGGAATTTGAAGGATAAAGAGCTTAAGACAATTTTCCAGTTCATGTTGCTTGGAAATGTTAGACTGGGGAATCATTGCTGTTTGAAAATGCCGTGTCCTGGGCACAAGGGAGAAGGGAGATTTTGTGTGTTTGCCCTAATTTTAATGTATTTATTTGTCATTAACTTTGAAGTTTTAAATAAATAATCAAACACAAAGACAACCTTTTATTTAATATCCCAAATCTACCGAAGATTTGTAGCACAAGTAAGATGTCTAATACTTTCCAAAAGTGAGTCCTGTTGTTAGAGGTGGTGAGTATGCAATGGCCAAACCATTGATTCCAGAGTCGGAACAGACCTTCAACATGCTCTTGCCCAAGACTCCTTAAACAATTTGAGCAGCAGGTCCTTTCCCTCAAATGAAATTTGTTGGAAACTTGATAAACATAAGCAGTAATTGTTGTGGTTGGGGTGAGGGAGAGAAAGGCTGTGAAACAACAGAGCTGCCCCCCCACTGCAGCAGACCTCTTTTCTTTACCGCCTCCCATTCGCCTTCTGCTCCTCAGTACTCACTCTTAAAACCCCTGTACATCCCTGATTGAAATAGGATATTCTCTAATAAAAGCATCTGCTTAATAAGAAGATCATGCTTATTTTAACAGAACTCTGATTCAGTAAAAGCTAATGTGGATAATCTCACAACGTAGTATACTTTTACCATCCTCAGCCAGCCTGTGTCAGTCACAAAAGGAACCTTGAGAAGATCATTAAAGCTTTTACCTCGTCTACACATTTTGAGTGGAGGAAAGATATAGCTTTTAGAGAGCACAGGAGTTGTAATGACTCATGCTTGGGAACAGTCCTAAGGACAACACCACCAGGATTGCCCATCAACTTAAATGTAAAGCATTCTCAAATGTACATGCAACAACAAGAAAAAATAAAGAAATCCAGGTAGCTTCAGACAGGAGATCACTTTGGATCTTGAGACCAGTTGGGTCAGGGATATCATTCAAGAACACATTGTCAAGCTAATCTTCAAAAGTAGATGTGCAAAATAGGATGGGAGCCTGAGTTTTGCCTTTATTTGTTGTCTTTTCTTTGCTTCAGTGTTTACTTTGTTTCCTCTACAGAAAAGGCAGAAGATGCTTCTTCCTTTTTTCTCCCACTGCCTTTCACATCATCCTTTCCAAAGAATTTTAAATCTACATTAACACAATCACACTCTATCTAATTTAGAGTCGAATGGGGTTAAGGTGGCAACTGTGACTGGCCAAGCGACCAATCTACTTAATAATACAATATATTTTTTCTTAAGAAATAATAACTCAACCCCCAGGTAGCCAACTATAAGAATTTTAAACAACACATGCACTTCTGTGATCGAATTATCTTTGCACATGTGCACTTGCATTCACAGATGAGTAACTTGTCAGACTCTTATTCCTAAAGAACAGATACTTGGCATACACACATAAAATCTTGTTCTTGAAGCGCCGGGACACAGGACAGAACAGCATCTCATGCCCTTAAGCATTAGAGGCACCATACTACATGGAGATAGATAGGCACTGGAAAGCAACTGTGTTAGACATCCTGGTAAGTCAGATGAACTATGAAGGTGGGAAGATGCAAGAAAAGCAGGGTTCTACCTTATCACTGGAATCTGAATATGTTAGTGGGCTGAGTCATGGAAGTAGATCTCTTCTAAAGGTTGGGACAAGCCATTATGCTGCACACTTATTAACATGAAAGGAAGTGACTACATGGTAGGAGCCCTGTGTCTCTTTCTTTCAAGTGTTTATTTATTTTTTCAAGTGTTTATTGATAATTAGTTTCTCCAGGATCACATACTGGCTTCAGTGTATGCAATTCCACTTGCCTCTTCTTACCACAATAATTTTGGCTCATGCATGGCTCAGGTTCTGTTAGTTACTAAAAATATGAAATCCAAACCACACACTCCAGTAAGTGTAAGTTGGAAGACCTTCTTAGTTGCCAGAAACTCTCAACTCCTCATCTTTGCTAATTGTGACCAGCCAGGAGACTATATCATGACACACCTTCTGGTTTTCACCTACACTTTCTATTATGTGGTCAACACACACATGTCAATCCTAGAAAGGGTACCATAGCAGAAGCTGTGTCTGATTGATAGTATTGCCAAGGAAGAATTGATTTTCTGGGAGCAGAGTTAGCATTTTCCCATTACCTTGACTCCACCTTTGACACATGAATGCAAAGGAAAGAATGACAACGTCCAGTCTTTGACATCAAGCAATGGCAAAAAGAAACTGGGGACACTGCAGAGCTGTTGGACATGTTTACCCCTTTCAGATGCAGCACATGGATTGTTTGCCACATTAGTTGTCTTTCTGTTACCAGTGAGGAGATAACATCCTCATGAACACATGTGGGTTCAACTAGACGATTAAATAGCTAGGCGTAAACCATTAATGTCTCTTCTCTTTACATTGAAAAGCAGAAACTATTCATCTTCATATCTTGATGACATTTTCCATTTGTAATTGATGCATTAATTAAAAACACAAACTAATGTTTTAAGTAAAGATTAAAGAATGAGTAAAAATTTAAAAATTAAAAGGAAAAGGAAGAACTGTAGAAATAACTCAACAATATACACTCTATGGAAGCATAAAGACGAATTTACTCTTCGGAACGCGTGTTTACAAAGCCAGGTACAGTGGTGAGAACGTGTAGTCACAATATGGAGAAAGCAGAGACAAGAGAAGATATGAGGGCCACGGGCCAACTGACATAGGCTACATGCTTAGCTAGAGGCCAGGGAAAGGGCTTTTAAACAAACAGGCAAGCAAGCAAGAGGTGGATAGTGGCTATGGAACAACACCCAAGGTTGATCTCTGATGCACGCGTGCATGCCCGCATGCGCGCGGGCACACACACACACCACAAACATAGATAAGTAGATCACAAAGTAAAAGTCAGCAAGGCAACCAATTCACTCAGCAGGATTCAGGAACACAAACTTTCTGTGTTCATTTTGTTTCCAGTATTCTACGTCTGCACAGCAAAAGATGATAGGATTTTCCCCCTTTTGATATGGTCATAAAATTTTTGTTATTTACAGTCTTTGCCTTAAGCTGAGAATTTAAGAATTGAGCACATTGTCTTCTTTTTTGAATATGTCCATAAATTTTGAGGGAAAATCTGTTCAACCCATTGAATGCCTTTCAGGCTACTGTGCAAGAGCCACTGGTCACTCACAGCCTTGCACTGAATGGTTTTTTTCACTGTAGATGAACACAGGGAATAATTTAATTAGTGGCTCAATACCACATGCCATTGACTACCAAAGGTCTTTAATATTCAACAGAATCTTTTTGCCTTCAGGCTCCTCGGCCCTCATGTGCCCTCATCCTCCGTTTCCCCTTAGGCTTTTCGCTTGCAAACATGTTCTGATTCCAATTCTATATTAATCAGAGTTCTGCATTGAAAGCAACCAATATTCACTGTCACTTCATGCTTCAGGATTTAAATTTAAAAAGTGTTTGGAAGGAAATTCCAATGAAGTAGGAGAACCAGTTTCAGAAACCTTATAGCCACGACAGAAGCCACCATCATACAGTAAGTATAAACTTGATGCTCTTGGTGGCTACTGTTGTCACTGATGAAACTGGGTTAAAGCCACAGGAAGAATATCTAACAACACTGAATATCACTGCTGGGTTCCTGCCAATGCTGACCTGTAAGTTCACAGTTTCCTTTGCTTTCTACCAGACACATTCACTTGTCTACGTTGCTTTGCAGTGGGGTCTCATACATCTCAAATTAAGGTTTCCAAGCAATGTCGAGGGAATCTAGACAGACAAGTGCCTTAAGTATCTTCCATCCAGCTTCTAAACATGAAGACCCACTGTCCCTCTGTGCTGGTGGGTTTTGACCAACTTGATACAAACAGCTAGACATGCCTAGGAAAAGAGAGAATCTTAATTTAGAAAATTCCTCCATAATACTGGCCTGTGGGCAAGTCTGTGAGACATTATCTTAATTAATGATCAATGTAGGAGGACCCATCTGATGGAGGAAGAGGAGGGATGCCACCCTTGGCATGTGGTCATAAGCAACCTATGAGGAGCAAGCCAAGAAATGTGTTTCTTTACATCCTCTTCATCAGTTACTACATCTAGATGTTGCACTGAGTTCGTGCACTGACTTATGAGATAAACTGAAGATGCTTTTAGTCTTGGTGTTTTGTTACAGCAATAGGAACCCTAGCCAGGACACCCTCCTGCCAAAGAGTTCAGATCTGGGCACATGGGAGAATGGTCCACATTGTGATCCAGCAAACACAAGGGCAATATTCAACAGAAACTGTAAACATTCACCTGTTACTACCTGGCATTGCTTTATGAACTCTCAATTAGTTGACTCATTAGACTCCTCCATTACTCCATCTTCCCAATTTCTGATGCAGAAGCTAACATATAATGAGGTTAACTAGCTTCTCTGAGGTCATAGCTAATAAGAGGCAAGACAATTATTTCACTGAAGCTCTGTCACATACTACCCTCCTTCATTATGACCTTTGTTTATAATGGCATAATTAATTGCCCACAAGGTCCAACGTACAATGTAATTTTGAGATAAAATATCATTTTTATCCTTTGGGAAAATTGGGAAGTGCTCAAAATACACCCTACGAAAGGAGAAGAATGTGCGATTGCTATTGAATTTAAACCTAAATCATTAGATTATGTCTTTGCCACAGGCCTAGAAGTTTCTCAAATTGTAAAATTGGGTCAAAAGACTCTAGTTATAAGATTATCTTTTCCTTTAGAATATATTGTAAACCTCTGAACAGGCCTCTGCAGGTATACATTTTCTCTCTCTGCTCTGAGACAATGACTCAATACTCTGCTCTCCAGATAACACCTGCAAAGATAATAAAGAAGGTGACACTGCCAGAGGAGCTTTTCTCCTTTAGTAGACAATGAAACAGCAAAACACTCATTTCTGATATTGGCAGAAGAAACATGTTACAGAAGAATGCTTGCTTTCAAAGTTTAAATGATTCAAGAAATGTTTTCTCTTTCTCAATGAGTGTGTCCATAGTTTAGATTAATAGATATGTTTACATGTGTGTTTAAGATAACATGCTAGCTAGTTTTATGTCAACTTGACAGAAGCCAGAGTCATCAGAGAGGAGGGAGCCTCAATTGAGAAAATGCCTCCATCAGATCCAGCTATAAGGACTTTTCTTATGTAGTGTTCAGTGGTAGAGGACCCAGCTCATTGTGGGTGGGGCCACCCTTGAGCTGGTAGTTCTGGGTTCTGTGAGAAAGCAGGCTGAGGAAGGCATGGAAGCCCTCCTGCTTTCAGGTTTCTGCCTTGCTTCAGTTCCTTCCCTGACTTCCTTCACTGATGGGCTACAATATGGAAGTGTGCACCAAATATATAAATACTTTCCTCCCCAACTTGCTTTTGGTCATGGTGTTTCATCACAGCAATAGAAATGTTAACAAGCCCAAAAATCATTACTAAAATACTAAAATAAAAGTATTAACAGAATATAACGGATTTGGCATATTTATCAGGTATAATAATTTTGATGGTCCATATTCTGGAACATGGTACCTTTGAGTTTGGTAATTGCTTACTGATTGAAGAAATCCCAATACTTTTGCCTTCCACTCTTCCCTACAGATGCTATTCTTCTCCATTAGTCCGCAGCTTCTTGCCTGTCCATCGTGCAGCTGATGTCTTCTCTTATATTACTGACATGAAAAAAGTATCAAATTTGTACTCTTCACCGTCTTTTTTTTTGCAATTCCCTCTTCATTTCTCCTTTTTTCATCTCTCTCTCTCTCTCTCTCTCTCTCTCTCTCTCTCTCTCTCTCTTGTTACTTTCTTAATTTATTTCCTCCTTCCTCTATTTTTTTTTCAGGAAAGGAAATCAGAAATAAAAAGTCAACAACTAAAGGGTAAGAGCCACGAGTTTGGATATCAAGAAGAAGACTCTTGTCCCTGAAAGACAGTTGAAAGCTCAAACACTCTACAATCTAAGAGGAGCCAGGGGACTGAAAAATCCTGGAAGAGTTAGAGGGCACAGTAATTGTTCCTTTCAGTTGCCTGTTTATCTTGCTCTAACCAAGCCAACCTCTAAGCAATGCAAAGATGAGACTGAGCCCTCTACCCAAGAGCATCTGACAACACAGAAGCAGAAGGCAGATGAAATCCACACAGTTCTCTAATCAGCTCTGCAGAAAGAGTATGAGTAAAGTAAAATGGAGAGACAGGCAAAGTAATACGTCTTTGAACTCCAAACACTGACCCTGTGCCAATATTCTATTTAGTATTTGTCTTAGTTAGGGTTTCCATTGCTGCACCAACTCTTTTAAAGGAAAACATTTCACTGGGGCTGGCTTACAGTTTCGGAGGCTCAGTCCATTACTGTCACGGCAGGAAGCATGCAGCGTGCAGACAGACAGTCCTGGAGAAGGCACTGAGAACTCTGCTTTTTGACCCACAGGCAGGAGGTCTTCCTGTAACTGAGAGCCACTGAGCCGGGCTTGATCTTCTGAGACATCCAAGCCCACTCACTAATAACACACTTCCTCCAACAAGGTCATACCTCCTACTAGTGCCCTATGGACCTACGGGAGCCGTTGTTGCCCAAACCAACAACAGTACTTAAGGGCTGCCCCTAGGTGGATAATGATTTTCAAACTCCTGTGTCCTTCATGTCTTTAACCCATTCTTAGTTTGTGGTGTGGATTCAGTAGTGGGGTGATAATGTGGATTAAAAGGCTGACGGACTGTCACTAGACAAAAAAAATGCCATTGCAGATGAAGCTGTCACATGTGGGAAGAATAGAGAAAATTGGGAGATTTGGAGGAAAACCACAATCTCCACTACCAAACAATTCCTAACATAGACTTGATTGGGGAAAGCGTACCAGCAACGTTTGGCAGGATTTTTAACAGTTTTATTTTCCTCAAGCAATAAGCAACATAAGAAAGAAATTGAATGGATATATAGTTTGAACACATAGTATTGCATCTTTAAAATTTGTATACTTTGAAATGGAAAAGACACTTTCCAGGGCATACAGAGACAAGGCTAGAGACATGTCCAGCAGGCTGTTGTTGTGGGTATCCTAATCATAAGCCAACTTTCTAATAGTCCCCCACCATGAAGTACCTTCTGTTGAGTGCCTCATATGCGTTTTTCTCTCCTTTGCCTAAAAAAAAAAGTCCACAAAATAGGCACTGTTACCTCCAACTTATAGACCCAGTCACTGAAGGTCAAAGTAGTTCAGCAGCTTACCCAAGGTCAGGCTGCTTAAGTAGAACTGTTTTTTGACCTAAGGTCAGTCAGCTGAGTCGTGATGGCTTGAGGAGTATGCACAGGTGAACTCTATCTCCTCTGGGAGTAGCTTGAATGAGGAAGTGTAAGTGAAAACTCGGCAACTGAAAACCAGGAAGAGGCTGTCCTAGTCTGGTTCTCTCTTGGTGTGATGAAACACTGAGCGGAAGCAACTCGGGAAGGAAAGAGTTTGTCATCTCATGCTTTACAGTCCGTCATTGGGAGGAGTTGGTACAGTAACTGAAGCAGTGACCTCAGAGGAGTTCTGCTCACAAGATTGCGCTGTATGGCTTGTTCTCATTGCTTTCCTATGTAATCCAAGACAGCACTGCCCCCAGTGGCTGAGCCCTGCAATAACAAGCATTAGTCAAGTAAATGCCCCCCCCCCCCACCCCCGCCAGTTTTGTCTACAGCCCTTTATGAAGGAGACGTTTTCTCAGTTAAGGGTTCCTTTTCCCAGATGACTCTAGTTTGTGTCAAGGTGACAAAAACCCAACAAACACTGGGGCAATTTTGGTGTTTTTAAACATAAATCTTAAACAAAGAGAACAGGAGTTAAAGTACATGAATGAGACCAGCCTTGCGGGGCAAAAAGACCTCCATACGTGGCTTACAATGTGGAAGGAATAAAGCCATTACTATGCCTTTCTGCTTGCACAATCACTGTTATGGAAAAAGGAAAATGGAGAGAAAGAAAATGTTTACACTTGCTCTGATTTGAATAGCCTTTGTTCCCACCAAAAGGTAAACTGAGGCTTGATCCCTGGTGTGTTGGTGTTGAAAGGAAGTTTTGCAGTAGTGAGTTGTCACAGGCAAATGCTCTAACAATAGCCACATCCCCCCTAGTCCTTATTCGTATGCTAAATATAAAATCCAGGGTTATTGCATGTGTCTTTCAGCAACTCTGTAGAAAACATGATCCACGTACTAAGCACAGCTCTTGGTTTAGTAAGTGAAACCAGCATTTATAGTACGAGCAGAACTCAAAATATATTGAAAGACTATACCTCCAGCGAAGTTAACTGAAAAACAAGTTCTACTTAAGATCTTTGAGAAACACCAGTATTAGGGCAAAACAGAAAAGATATCAGTAGCAGCTGGTCAAGGACAGTAAGCACTTCTGAAATCCAGAGATCCTGTATATCAGATATATACATTATGAGTCATATCAATAGCAAAATTACAGTTATGGAGTAGCAAGGAGAGTAATTTTATGGTTGGGGTTCACCAAGAAGACTGAGAACCACTGCTCTAAATGGCTTTCATGCATAATTTTTACTTACTTCACCATGAAAGGGGACTCCTGGGTCTATCTTAATTCATTTAATTCTCCATGTTGCAAGTGACCGAACTAACTCTTAAACAGAAGGTAAGTTATCCACTGAAATTAGAAGTCGCTGACACAGAAACAAACAACAAAGAAACAAGTTTGTTTTTATCTCTTTGAAACACATGACATTACTGGAACATTATCTGCCTTTAGTTCCGTCAGTTGCCTCTTCTGTTGTTTATTTAGTGTCAAGGTCACAGAACCAGAAAATGACTGTTAGCAATGTGAAACAATCTTATTAATAGCAGTAACTCAAATATATATTGTGTGGCTTTATACACATCTATAAAAATTTCTCAGGACCCACTCCTAGCTTCCCATCATAGTTGTTAGATCGCATATTAGTATAGAAACAGTCCACTGTTCAGTATCCAGCCTGCCCCAGAAGCTTGTAATCTCCCAAGACCCTCTGAGACAGACCCCTATGTGGCTGCTGTTTCTGTACCCACCATGAAAATGTTTTCTATTTCCTAAGTAAGGGCAGCCTCTCTTGTTGCTTACAGAGCCATAAACTCACTAGGGAGCAAAATAACATTGAATATCCTACAGTCTTTACTGTGTCTGTGCCATACTGTGTCGCTCAGAGGAAAATAAAAAGCAATAAATACAGTGTTCCTCTCTGTTCTGCCTTTGTGACATTTCAGACCAGAACTCTGAAATGGCATGGCAGAAGCCTGCCTTATCTAGTGGAGCTGTTTTAAAATTTTGCTTTTTTTTTTTTTTTTTTTTTTTTTTACTTTTGTTTGTAAGTGTTCTATCTGCATTTAAAAATGTTACCACATATATACCAGTGTCCACGGAGACCAGAAGATATCAGATCCCCCTGGAACTGGATCACAGATGGTTGCGAAGCACCATGTTGGTGCTGGTGATGGAACCTGGATCTTCTGCAAGGGTAGCAAGTGCTGTTAACAGCTGGGCCATCTCCCCAGCCCCTCATAGACTTTTTATGAAGACTCTTTGTGAAAGCCTTCTGGCCAACTGCACATAGGCTAAAGTCTTTCTCCTCCCTTCTTACCTTCCCACCCTAACCAAGGATGACCTTCATCTAAGCCCTCTGTTCTTCATAAAAATCAGCTGACACAAGCCCTGACTTCAAAGTAAGCCATTTTATGCACTGGATACCAAACTGTGGCTATTGAATAGTTTGATCCTACTTTTCTGGATGGTTACAGTAAGAAATACTTCTTCTTTCTGGAGAATTTTAGTTTGAACATGCATCTTTAAGACACCCATCCTCTCTGTGTTGTGGGCTGGACAGCACATGCACCATTCCCAACCCTTGGGCTTTTTTTCAAACCATGTTAATTTGTCCTGGGTAGACCACTTATATAAATTTCAAAATGTGTCAATAGGATAGGAGATGTGGCTCAGTATGTAGAGGTACTTGTTGCCAGGCCTGGGGACCTATGTTTGATCCTGGAACCCACATGCTGGAGGAGACAGCAGACTCCTACATGTTGTCCTCTGATCGTCAGAAGCATGCTGTGGCACCCTTCTACCCATACTCTTTCCTGCCCTCCCCAAAAATAAATAAATAAATAAATAAATAAATAAATAAATAAATAAATGTAACTAAATACCTTAAATAAATAAACAGCTGAAGAAATGAGCACCATAGCTTTAAGAGATTCGGACCAAATCTTTGTTATCTTCTTCACCACAGCTGTAAACAGAATTGCCTCTTTCTGTCAGTTGTTAGTCAGCTTCTAGGTATCCTCAGCCATTGTTATGTGGAGGCTAATTTCATGTCTTAGCTTTACTTGATCCAGGAGATCCTCAGACAGTTGGTCAAATGTTCTGTAGCAGGGTGCTTCTCAGAGAGATTAGCATTGGTTAGGTAGTTTCTTAGGTATTATGAAGAGACACCATGACCACAGGAGCACTTATAAAGGAAAACATTTAATTGGAACTGGCTTAGAGTTCAGAGGTTTAGTTCATTATCCTCATGGCGGGAAGCATGGCGGCATGCAGGCAGACATGGCGCTGGCGAAGAAGCTGACAGTTCTACATCTTGATCCATAGGCAGCAAAAGGAAACTGCCACACTAGGCGCAGCTTGAGCATCTGAGACCTCAGAGCCCACCTCTACAGTGACGTACTTCCTCCAACAAGGGCGTACCTCCTAGCAGTGCCAGTCCCTATGGGCCAAGCATTCAAACGCATGAGTCTGTAGGGGCCATTCCTCTTCAAACCACCACAGGTAAAACGATATTTGGCTGTGAGCCTAGCCTTTAGCTGTTGTGCCATCTCTCCAGCCCAACATAGGTAGAATGATAAAACCTATTTTGCACTCTATGAAGACAGGCTCTGTCTTATCAGAAAAGATGGAGGAAGCTTCTACACAGAAAGAATTATTTTTGCCTTGCTGCTTTCATTGGTTTGTTTGTTTTTATTATTTTGGGGTGTGTGTGTGTGTGTGTGTGTGTGTGTGTGTGTGTGTGTGTGTATGTGTGCATGTGCATGTGTGTGTTCCCTGAATATATGTGTTTGTACCACCTGTGTGGAGTACCCACATAGGCCAGAAGAAGACATTGGATTCCTTGGGGACTGGAGTTATAGACTAATGTGAGCAGCCCTATGGGTGCTGAGAATCAAACCTAAGTCCTCTGGGAGAGCAGCCAGTATTTTTAACAATGGAGCCCTCTCCCATGCCCTGAAGACATGTTTGTTTGTTTGTTTGTTTGTTTGTTTGTTTTCTGCTTTCTTACTCAACAGAAACATTGACTTTTGCTGGATCACTGAGTATGCAGACTCCCCTTGAGCCATCATAGTAGAATTACACCATCTATTCACCTGTTCTCAGGCCTCTAAACTAGACTAGAATTAAAACATCAGTCATCTATCTTTTATTGTTTTCCAATTGCATACCTGGGGAGTTTATCCTCTGTGTTTGTGTAAGACAATTCTTCTATCAATCAATTTACCTTTCTATCTATCTATCTATCTATCTATCCATCTATTTATCTATCCATCTACTATGGTAGCTTTGAACTCCTCAGAATCTGAGTAGAAAATAACTCAATGTTTAAGGGTTCAATTTTTTTCAAAAATTACATCCAAATTATTATTATTATGTATTATTATCATAGAAATTACTAATTTATTTTAAAGATTAATTTCTCAAAATTCATCAATAAATGATTTTTTAAAACCAGATTACAAAAGATAATGCAACATCTTAAATAAAATTAATTTATTGTTATTCTCCAGAATAACTTATTTCATATACTAAAGCATGGAAATGTGCATGGTATTTTATTTGTGTGATATGATACCTAATTGCATAAATATTGAGAAATCTGATTCTTACAAACACAATTATTATTTAGTTACATGTGTATGATATGCACAATATGTTCTAATAATAGTAACAATCATTTATATTTTTAAATCTATGGTCTACCAAAAATATTTTTCGTAACTTCTGAGAATAAGTCTTACAAGCCTATGTAGCTATTATTCTTCATTTTAGAAACAAAAAATTAAAGTTTATAGAAATTCATTATCTTGGTCAAGGTAAACAGCCAGAAGGTCAAGACTCCCAACCAAAAGATTCATGTTCAAGTCCACATAATTTTTACTTCATGATTGAACCTTTTTCCAACATAAAATGTAATGAAACAAAACAAAAATAATGTGTTGAAGACAGAGAAGACTAATGATTAAAGAAATGGAATTAAATATTATAATTACTCAATCTAATTGTTTGCAACACTAGTGTGTGTCTTGAGCAAATAATGCATAGGAGATGGTTTATATGCCATCTAGGTTTAAAATACTGGTTAAAGGGTAGATTTTCTTGCCAATCATAAGATGTGGCATTTTTGAAAGCAGAGAAACTAGGCAAAGTTAAGAATAAATCAATCAGAGGGTGAATTTCTTTTGTTATTTTTCTTATTTCAATTATTTTCATAAATGAAGCATAAGTGATTTATACAGCCACTCTAAATTTTTATGTCCATTGTACATAAGCATTTGATAATTTCTTACCATCCTACAAGGACCCATTTAATTTGCCACAAAATATAGTTCATGATCTCACAATGACCTGCAATAGAAGCCAATTATATTGACTGAATACCACCAGTCTACCTTAGCACTTGTGGAAACAGTACAGCTAATTCTGGTGATAGAAGGACATCACCCCTCTAGGAATAGTGTCAAGGCTTTGCTTCTGAAAGATCCCAAGAAGGCACATTTCCATAAGGACTGCAAAAGTACCATGCATCAGTCATGGCCTTAGAATGACATTGAGCAGAAGCCCAGGAAAAATTAATTAGACTATCATTAAGTAAACTGTTCAGTGTTTCAAACATTTTATTAAAATATAACTTTGAAATCCCTTTATTTTTCTTTACTTTTGTTACTTGGATCATGTTACAGTTTGGTTTTTACCTTTTTTTTTAATGCATTACTTCTTCATTGCTTTTTTTTTTTCTGAAGTAAACTCTTGGTGTTATTTTCTGTCCTGCAAATGTACCTTCATGGGCAAGCATACCTGCAAAAATGAGTTGGGAGAGGGTAGAAGAGGGAGAGAGAGAGAGAGACAGAGAGAGAGAGAGAGAGACAGAGACAGAGACAGAGACAGAGACAGACAGACAGACAGACAGACAACAAATAAAAACTATTTCCATAGTATTGTTTGACCTAGAGTACATGTGGCTGGAATTGGGTATCTGGTGATGGTGTCAGTCTACTCTGCACCCCTGCACTTGTTCCGCTAGACTTCTGACTCTGCCTGTCTATTCAGGGCCTTTCCCTACTTATCCCTGTCCCTGTCACTCAACTGCTCTCTGAATTCGAGACTGAGCTGATTTCTAGCCAACCCCTTTGGCCACCAAAGACACGGCTAAGTTAAGATGAGACTCACCAAAGTGGTGGCTTAGTAGATATGACTGGCAAGTTTACATAAGGACACAAGGAAAGATCAGGTCCAGAGGACAGGGGCTTCAGAGGACACTGCAGACACAGCCATCTGCATGTCAAGGATACTAACTTTATCAAGACTCAACCCTGCCAACAGCATTGTTGCAGACTTCTCAGAGTGTGCAGAGAAAATATCTGCTGTTTAATACACGCAGGGTGTAGAATTTTGTTCTGCCAGCTCTGGCAAGTTTGTACTGTGCTACAATCTCTGTTACTAAAAATGAGGTCTTCAGACCCACCTTCTCAGATTGGATGACATGGCACTATATTAGATCCATCACATTTTAAGCCCATTGCCTTAAGTTAATAAGTAAGACTTTGTCTAACCCAAAAGACACAAAAAGGCAACACTATTTTGTAACATAATTTGGGGCTCATGTAGTACAGGCTGGCCTTGAACTCACTATGTAATTGAGGATAACTTTGAACTCCTGGTCTCCTGTCTCCAGTTTCTGGGTCTTGGAATGCATCCAGTTTAGGTCATGCTACAGGTCAATCACAGGAGTCCTTGCATGCTAAGCAAGCTCTCTATCTATCTGCATCTCCAGCCCAGATCAGACGCCTTTTCGGAATGCAAACCTTGTATGCACACTACTTTATACTTAGTAGGGCCAGGTTTGTCCCCACGTTGGCTAATCAGTTTCAGGTAGCAAGACTGTCATAACCTGAAATATACTACAGTAACTGTAGTAACTATATAAAATGCTAAGTTAATGATGAAAATGATATTTCAATGTGTCTTCGATTATTAAAACATGGTATGGACACAAAATTTATATTTTGACACCTTCTAATCCTGTGATCTTGCTACATTAAAGATAAAGGAAATGCTAGATTTCTGTTAGGTATTAGTCAACATGAAGATTCCTCTTTATTCTTTCCATGTTTAAAAAGGAGAGAGAGAGAGAGAGAGAGAGAGAGAGAGAGAGAGAGAGAGAG
>OU015750.1:81814382-81824742 GCA_907169655.1 Acomys percivali
ACACACACACACACACACACACACACACACACACACACACACACACAAACAGTTCAGGTACTTTGCTAAATAGCAGAGTATTTTTCAAGTGAATTTTGATATAGCCATCCCTGAAGCTTTGTTATAAGGACTGTCACATGGAGACATTTTCCCCCAAAGTTTTACTATGTTTAAATGGATAGAAAAATTAAAACATGGCATCAGACCCTTTTGAAGTTTTGATCCAGTCTGGCTGACCAAGTCTGGTTGTTCTGAGTTTTCATTCTCGCCTCTTCATAGTTCCTTTGCCTGCCAGCTGTCTTTCTTCTACCTTGGCATCCATGGAATAAATTCTGGCTTTTACACTTGCATGGCAAGCATTTTTACTCATGTTGCTGGTCCAAATCAAGGTGCTAGTGAGTAAAAATTAATGTCCCATTACATTTTCCTTAAAAATATCAGGGAAGCCAGGTGTGGTGGCTCACACCTTGAATCCCAGCACTCAGGAAGCAGAGGCAGGTGAATTGCTGTGAGTTCAAGACCAGCCTGGTCTACAAATCAGTCTAGGATAGGCATGGCTATGCAGAGAAACCCTGTCTCAAAAAAAAAAAAAAATCAAGGAAACAAAGGGAAGAAGTGACTTAAAAATGAGAACAGTAGAATATTAATGGCTGTTATAAAGTTGACCATATCAGATTGAGTTATATCCTTTTGTAATTTTATTTATTTATAATTTGGCTTAATTAGTAGATACCTAATGACAAGAAAGTCTATCTTTTGGCCACAAATTACAATCTCTTAACCAATAATTTTATTTCAACTGTTAATGTTAAATGTAACTGTACAGAGGTATAAAACCAGCATCTGGCTTCAGTGTGTTTCCTTCCCCCTCTCCGTCCCCCGCCCCCTCTCTACTTGGAAAGGGAATTCTCTGCTGTTTCATTGTTGAGTTGTCAGCAACAATCCATTCAGCCACTGAAATACAGGAGCAAACAGCAGAGCAAGGAAATTCACACTCTGTGGGCAACGCTTAGCCACTAAGGGATGGGGGGTGAGAAAGTTGGAGTGACTTCCTCACTCAGTCTCTAATGGAACTTGACCTAGGATTTCACAGTGATCGCCTCAGTAACCACCCTCGGGGGTATGTTTCACCCTGTCCAGCTCCCTATTCCTGTCCCTTGGAATATGACATTGCAAAATCAGCTGTCTACACACAAACCCCAGGCTCTGACTCTGTTTCTTGGGTGAACTTGATAGAATAAAAGGAAAATTATTACAAACTACAGTGGAATTTTTACATTCCAGACAAATGCATTAAAATACTCCTGACAGTTGGGTTCTAGAACGTAGGGAGTCATGAGCTTCACTGGGTGGGAACGTTTGCCAGAGATAAAAGCTGAAGCAAGCAGGATATGGCAGAAGGCACAAGGTCACCATGGAGCCCTCACACTTAACAAAAGGATTAGGCAGAGAGATCTGCCAGCACTGCAGTGGACCCCACTAGGAACTGTCCCTCAGCAGCAGCTGTTCTTGGCCAGATGTCAGGGGCCAATATCCATGCATGATTCTGTATAGAAGCATAGCTTTTTGGAGGGGGGCGCTCTGCCTTGCTTTAGCCTATTTAATTAACTACAAATGACATTTAGAGATCGTACTAGTTCTTAAATTGACCTCACCAAGTATTTCTAGTGCTTTCCACTAAGAATTTCCAGCCCTGTGCAATTTCAAACCAAGAAGCAGGTGAAAGGTGTTGAGGGCATACCTGAAGCTTTAGACCTGAGGAGCTTTGGGAAAGCCCCAGGGGGATGCTGTGTTTGCTCGTAGCTCTCCACAGCTTTTGAGAGGTTTTTTGTTTTTTGTGGTTTTTTTTTTTTGTCTTTGAACAACCTTATAACTAGAAAGGTCGTTTAGGTAGCTTCTCTTGGGAATAACCACCACAGTCATTCTCCTAGAAAAATGACTGTTGTCCCTCGTATGTCACAACCCAGCGAGAAACTTCTTGTCACAAGTACGAGTGAAAACCAGAATGTACCTATTTACCTTCTCTAATACTCTACTACCCTCCAGAAAATGTGACAGCATTCAAAGCGCAATTAATCAAACGCATGATTCTCTTTGTTATTCAGAATAACAAAAAAGTTCTGCATTCAGACAGGGCTGTTAACACAAGCACCGAGTCTCAGCATTCAGAGGCTGAGGCAGGACAATTGCTAGAAGGTTGGAAAACATCCTGAGCTACATAACAAGTTCTAGGCTGGCCTGGGCTACATCTCAGGACCACATCTCAAAACGAGTATATCAAAAAAGCTCTAAAATAATTCTATGAAACGCTTCAGAATAATAAAAGTCTACCTCACTAGTTTGACTTCCTGTACAGAGTTTTATGAACATACACTTTGTTCAATATAGTCGCTCATTGTTTTTACCTTTATTGAGCATAAAAGCTCAACCAAGCACTATTGCATTTTGCTATTTTTATACCTCAAACTAATTATCAGCCCTCTACTAAACTAGACACTGTCAACTAAGCCAGAAGCTGGAGATAAGTCTATACTTAGTTGGTACATTTATATATAACACAGCAAAACCTTAGCAGTTATTTATGGTCACTACTTCACCGATTCTGAGAATAAATTTGTGAAGTCATGAGTGCATGGTGTGGCTGTTCCATTTTTGCTTTGTTCCATAATAGACCTAGAACATTCCAGTGGTTGGGGGTTTGGCATGTCACATTAGCTGGTGGTGAGTAACATTTCTTATGCGGTGACATGCAGCAGATTCTTTCAATAGCTCCTTTGCCTCATTTTATGATCATGGAGAACGTGGAGACAGATACCAGCTGAGAAAATGACTAAGGGCAGATGGAAAACAAAACAGCAAGGATAAGATTCTGAAGAAGTCTTTGAGGGAAGGGTAATAAAGGGGGCATTTGCAACACTGATTAAAGGAATCTATGGTATGTGTATGCACGATATATACATGTGTACATGTATTTATACATGGGCCCATGGATGCATGGTTTGTGGGTGCATGGGTGTGTGGGCGCACGTATATGTGGGTGCATGTGGAGGCACATATTTTTGAGACACTGAACCTAGAGCTCACTAGCTAAGCAAGACTGTTAGTCCAGCAGTTCTCCAGGGATCCTCCTTTGTTCACCTCCCCTGACCCTGGTTTTAGATGTACACTACAACACCCAGATTTTTACACAGGTACCAGGGACACAACTAAATTATCTTATTTGTGACTGAGTCGTCTCCATAGGCCCTGGTGTGAGCATTTAGCACTGTCTCACAGACTTAAGAGTCCCTCCTCCATCTCCATGTTGGCTTGGTTTAAGTCTTCAAGCATTTAATGAGGATCTGCCACATGCTGACCCTTGGATTTAGTGCTGTCAAGGAAACAAATACCCACCCAGACAGGCCTAATCGTCAAGGCATTCACAATCTATCTATGACATCAGCTTTAACACATAAAATCATTAAGACCTAATTAGTGGTACTAATCTAAAGGCAATAGTCATTTGAATCCACACTTGGCAGGGCTGAAAGTATATCTTCAGACTAGGTGAGAGCTATGATGAACTCTGAAGGTAGGCAGACACTTTTAAGATTAATAGAGATGTGATTTATAAGAGTAGAAAATGAGCGTGTGATATTCTCTTGGTATTAGGTATCAACAGCAATAACCCTCAGATTGTAATGCAGTTGATTGATTGGCAGGTTTCGTCGGAGAGAGTCAGAGTTAGTGTTTTAAGTACAGGAACAAGAGGAATTGCAGTTCTCTACAAGAAAACAGATCAGACACTAAATCAAATGCTTTCTGATACTAAAGAGAAAGTGATCAATACTTGTGACGTACTCATGATACAACGCAAAGGAGAGAAATATTTACATGTGCCTCATATGACCATGAAATGTACTAAGTGTCTTATTCAAACTAAAACTATACAGTTTCAATGATTGATGCCCCTGAGACTATCCCAAAATATGATCCCAACGTCAGTTAACACTAGCCTAAGTAATTGTAGACATGCCTTCATTAAGGTGCTACAAGCATGGTGTAATACTGCAAGAGACTTTTCTAACTAACCTTTAGTATCCTATAAAGCAGCTACAGTACATCACTGACACCTGTTTGCCCTGCCTGGATACCCATAACTAGAGCAATAGAGGAGCCATCACCAGAAGCACTGCTGACATTTGCGAATATCCAACTTCTATCTGTCCTGAATGAGATACCAATCCCAGCCTGTCAAAATCAGGGGTAAAAGAGTTTAAAGTCAATTACTTCAGGAAGGGGATTTCAGGTACAGATTTTCCTTCCATTATCTTGGCCAACATTCACACCTAAGCTCCCATATCCTCCATATTGGTAATCTGTCTGATGGGATGACCCTGGCCTTCTTCCTAGATTGTTCAGCCTCTGGAGATCTCACCTCTCCTACCAGGCAGGTGCTCTTCATAACTGTTGGCATGTGAACAGACAAGAAGATTCCTTTATCCTAGCATACGGTGTGAAAGTTCCCTGTATTTCTTTAGTCAGTATACGCCTGTCTTAGTTTGCCTCTCCCTTGCTATCATAACCATATATCAAAGCCCACTTCTGAGAGGGAGCAGAGGGTTCATTTGGCTTAAAGATCAAAGTGCATCATCAAGGGAAGCCATAGCAAGGGCTCATAGCAGGAACCTGGAGGCAAGACCTGAAAGAGAAGCAAGGAATGATGTCACTTGGCTTATTTTCTTTGACTTGCACAGGTAACTATATATCCCATGCCTACCTGCCCAGTGATGGGCAACCTCCAGTGGCCTGGGACCTCTCATGGACATCAGCAGTCAAGAGAATGTCTCCACAGACATGCCCACAGATCCATCTGATAGAGGCAGTTCTTCACTTGAGATTCTCTCTTGCCAGGTGACTCAACTTTTATCGAGTTGACAGGAAGTAACTAGCAAACTGTGCCACCTCTACTGTGAAATGTAGTGTAACACAACCAAACAGATTTAGTGTATTTTTCATTCTTTCCAATGTACTTTTCTACACCAGCCACAAATGTAACAGCAGAAAATGCAAGGAATGAAACCAGTAATGTTACTCTTGTCTCTGTGTACCAGTCACTTTTCATTGTTGTGGTAAATCACAATGACCATGGCACCCATTAGAATGAATCATTTATTTGGGCTTATGATTCCAAAGGGTTAGAGTCCATGATGGCGGAGTGAAGGCAGAGCAGATGGAGCAGGAAGCTGAGGGCTCACATCTTGAACCACAAACTTAAAACAGGATGCCTACTGGGAATACAACAAGATTTTGAAACCCCAGAGGCCACCCTCAGTGACATACTTCCTCTATCTCCTAAATGGACCCAAACAGCTCATTTAACTGGATATTCAAATAGCTGAGCCTGTGGGGGACATTCTCCTTCAATCCATCACACACTGTAAATTGGACATTCTGAGAGTTTGACCTAGAAAATCTCCTCATCAGTATTTCATGTGTATAGTGGGCAAACCTCCCCAAAAAGACACTTTTGTTTTTGTGTCTTACAAGTTGAGTATTCCTTATATGAAATGTTTGAAGTCAGAAGAAGAACGCTGGGGTTCTTCGAATTTTGCAATATTTGCATATACATAAGCTGTCTTAGGAATAGGACCTAAGACTAAATTTGAAATTCATTCATGTTTCAAATATACCTTATAGATGATTATTATACATGAAATCTGATGATAATTTACATAATATATTAGTGCATGTTTCTTGGCTACAACTCATCAGAGGGCAAGTTCAAGTGTGGAAATTTCTATTCATATCACTGTGCAGATGCAAAAATTGTAGATCTTGAAACAGCAGGTGTGGCCTTTTCATATTCCTGTTAGGGGGAGGGGATTGTGTTCTACAAGCAACTTAATAGCAGACATGGCCATCCTTACAGGAAGGTTCCATGCCTGGATAACAGCTGCCATCATGTCTGTTATTCAACACTCAAAGCAGAAACCATATCAATAAACTCATACTGAAGAATTCTATTATTAATTTACATGTACATAGTGAATTACAATACCACTTCAAAGGCTATTTCTTGCTATTTTCCAGATTTGAATGAAAAATCATCCCCTAAGCCCAATTTTAAAGACTATATTTTCCCCAACTAAGGATACAATTTTGCTGAAAAAAAAAACTTCAGTGTGTATCATGTTTGTATATTTGTTTAGTGTATGTATACATACCATGCATGTTTGTGTGATGTTTGTATTTATGCGTGTAACGTGTGCTTGCCCGTTTGCCTATGTCTTCACATGTGGAGGCTGGAGATCAATGTTGCTTCTCTTTCTCCATTGCCTTCCATCTTTTGTTTTTTGGTGAAGTTTTGGAGGGTGGTTTGGTGTTTGTATTTTGTTTTGCTTTGTTTTGTTTTTTAAAGCAGAGTATCTCATTAAATTTGAAGCTTACAGTTTTGCGAGACTGGCTTGTCAAAGAGCCCCCAGGCCCAGGATCTGTTTGCCTCAGACTTTCAATGCTGGGGTTACAAACACATTGCCATGAAATCACAGAAGTATTTGCAGTTGTCAAAAATAGAAACTTTATGCCCCTATCATGTTTTAATTGCTGACTGTATCTTGACATATCATTTTCCTCCATTATTATTTACTTTTTATCTTACATCAAAAATTATTTGGTTATAAGTTATTCAAGTACTCTCCAGATAATGACAAGTCTTGTTATCCACAAGCGTAGTTGGCCAATTCAGGGGCAAATCTGGGCCCGGTTATTATAGATAGATATAACACAGTGACTTAAGAGGTTTGCATTTCTAAAAGGCAATGACCTGGGTCCTGGGAATAATTGATAGACTACTGATTTGTGTCCTGAAGCCTAGTCGGGACTGGGTTGTAGTTGGTAAACTGGTTACCTAGCATGCAGGAAGCCCTGGGTTAGATCCCTGGCATGATGTAAAACCACACAAAAGTATACATACTGGAGCATACTCTTAGTCCTAGAATTTGGCAAGTAGACCCAACAGGATTAGGAGTTATAAGCCATCCTCAGCTATTTAATGAGTTTGAGTTTGAGACTACCCTCTGCTAGATGAGAGCCTGGCTGCTCTTTGTTTGCTTGTTTATTTGTTTTTCTTTTGTTTTGTTTTGAGACAGGGTTTCTCTATGTAGCCTATAGCTCACAGAGATCCACCTGCCTCTGCTTCCCTCAGTGCTGGGATTACAGGTGCACACCATCACATCCAGCTCTGGCTGCTCTTAAGCATGAAGAAAAAAAACTTTAGCTATGGAGACATTTCCTCAGTAAATATAACATAAATCTTTTGATTAAATATTTCTCAATTCACATATGTTGGCTGGCTTCGACACTGCCTTTCTTAAATATGCTCATACATCACTTAATGCTTGAAAGGGTTCCAAGCAATGAATCATTAGTCAAATTCTCACTATAAGATCACATCAGAGTATGCCTGCATCACCGTAGACAGTAGAGTCACTACTGCCCATCTAAGCTATGTGGCATATGGATATGATGTAAACTATTATTCCTAGGGCCCTTATGTGCAAACCAAGAGACTGAATTAAGCCCAAGATGAAAGCATACGATCAGGAGACAGTGAACGTGAGGAGGAAAGCGCACAATCAGGAGATAGTGTGCATGAGTTCCTCTGAATCTCCCATCAGCACCTTAGAGAGTAGTCGTATAATAAACCATTTTTAAAGAATAGAAGGGGTTTTTAATAAAACTTTGAAATTTCCATTCATCTCATCCGGCAGCTTTAGCTCATGGTTGTTTATGAACTCTAAGGGGCCTAGGGTGGAGTTTTCTATTCACATGGTTGACCTACACATGGGTGGGGAGGCAATGTGACTATAACGTAATACATTATTTTAGTAACAGAAACCCAGCTAACACGTAAACCAAGACTATATCTGTTTATTGGCCTTATCAAATATTCTGTGTACTGCACTGTATGTTGTCTGCAACCCCAGTGGCAGGGTGGGTGTTTACCCTGATGTCACATGAAACACACAGAAGCCAACAGCAGCATGTTGCCATGCTATGCAGGCTACAGTGACATGAGCTGATAGCAATTTTTCTGCTCCATTATGGTCCTGCGAGACCACTTCTGTCGATGTCATCCATTGCTGGCTGACATCTACCATGTCTGCCACAGGGCCCAAATTCAGATGTACAGGCTGTTTTCTCATGGTGTTTTTGTTTTCTATAGTTGTGGCTGTCAGTTCTTCACCACGTCTTCCCTTTGTTCTGTAACCAGGAGATGACCCTGAGGGAGCAAAGAGCATCATCATCTCCTCCCAGGCTCTTCCTGTCTGTTTATTCCTCTCTCTGTCATCAGTCTCTGTGCACTGCTGCCATAAAACTGGAGTCTTTGTGCTTTGCAAACTTCTTTTTCCCAGTCTCTGAACTCTGACTTCTAAATAAAAACAAAATGACTTTTACTTACTTGATTGTATCTCTACCAATTTTCTGTAACATAAGCTGTTGCTTTCAGCTGCTGAATCAAAAAATGTACCACAGTGATGATAGCTGCTTGCGCGAGTCACCTTTTTCATGCACAGGTGGGGGCCACATGCACAGAGCCAAAGAACAGAAATTTTAGGTCGCGGTTTTCTGAGACAACATGTCTAGTATCAGATTGTTTTGGTGAACTAGCAATCAGTATGTTGCTATGTGTCTTTAGACTTTCTTTTTAGCCTAACACAGACCAAGAAATAAATATTTATCTCAAGAGGAGTTATGCCTTACAATTTGTGGTGGTGAGCATTCATTGTTAGCATGAGAGAATGGAAAATCACCTGGTCATGCCTGTGGGAGGGTAACTTGATGATGTTAACTGAGGAGGAAAGAACTGGACAGTGTACGTGGATGAAACAGCACCCCAAATATCATCCTCCCACCCTCACCCCTGATTGTTTGGGCTTTTCTGCACTCCCTTGGTTTCCAAGGTCATTCATACTACATTTAATTCAACCATGAAACGTGGTATTGAAGCCACCTCACCTCTTCTTCAGTTAACAGGAAGCTGTTATAGCTCACATCCTATTACAACAGAGGCTGGCAATTTGGATTGATAACTTGCAGTCAAGGTTCCATCAGCATTATCAACTTAAAACATCTATCTAGACCTAAAAATATCTTAACCCCTAAACAACTAAGCTTAATTGCAAAGCTAAACTACCTGGTGTTCAACCCCATCAGAGATTTCAGAGGGAATAAAATTGATTATCTGAGTATACAGGGAGTGGAGAGTTGAAAAGAAAAGTCTAGGCTTGGGTACCGATAAAATGTGCCCCTTTCCTACAAAGCCAATGAGTAGCTAACCAGGGAAGGGAACCCAGGACTCCAGCTCCTGTATCAGCATGCTAGCCAGGAGAGTGGCTTTTATTTTCACTTTAATAAGATTGAAAATACCTAGCTCTGGTTATGTATCAGACAGAATTCTATCAGTGTATATCTGAAGAGATTCAATTTTAAATGTCTATGGAATTAATTATTCTACAAATGGAAGGCATTCTGATTGCACTTTTAAAACTACTTTAATTACATCTGTTTATTGGCAGCACACATGATGAGGTCAGAATGCAACTGTCAGGAGCTCTCCTTCCAGCAGCACAGTGGAGGGGGCAGGCAGCCTTTATTACAAGTCAAAGTGAGCTGTTCTCAAAGGTGAGTCAGATAATGGCAGACACCACTGCAGAGAAAACTCCTCTTAAGGAGAGAGAGAGAGTGGACAATGGCCAGAGAAACTACTGTGTACATGTTTAGGAAGACTTCACACTGTTTCTACCATCTTGGGACTAGACAGTGTTCCTGTGCAGTAATTCACAAGTACATTGGAATCTTTGCTTTTCTTTTACTTCTTCTTGAAACTCTAGGCATGCACCTCCAGAGCTGGCTTAACTCTTATGGGCGGGAGCAGGGGTGGGGGGGTGGTGTCAGCAATGTCAACTCTGTTGCTAGACAGTCATCTTTATGAATCTTAGGGCAGCTCAAAAATGCCATGTCTCTACTCGGGGCCAGAGCTATGAATCAGATCCCGTTCTTGCGACCAGCAATTGTGAACATAACAGATTAAGAGGAGTTAAAAACAGAGGCAATAGAAATATATTTATGGGAGAAAAAAACCCCACAAAATCATGTTTTACCAGCCAAAAATGGCCCTTTCTCCATGAGCCCTCTGCCTTTGCTTGTCCTTGTCTGTCCAATCAGTAGCCTCCCCGAGGAGACACTAAAGTGGCATTTCTCCCTCCCACCTTATGGCTTCTCAGTTGTGAACTTCACGTGTCAACAGGGACACAGAAGAAGAAGAAGAGGAAGAAGAAGAAGAAGAAGAAGAAGAAGAAGAAGAAGAAGAAGAAGA